>SJYX01013548.1:9138-26605 GCA_006410675.1 Oreotragus oreotragus | reverse complement strand
TTTATTTTTCTGGAATTGAGCTGCAGGAGTTGCTTGTATATTTTTGAGATTAGTTGTTTGTCAGTTGCTTCATTTGCTATTATTTTCTCCCATTCTGAAGGCTGTCTTTTCACCTTGCTTATAGTTTCCTTTGTTGTGCAGAAGCTTTTAATTTTAATTAGGTCCCATTTGTTTATTTTTGCTTTTATTTCCAATATTCTGGGAGGTGGGTCATAGAGGATCCTGCTGTGATTTATGTCAGAGAGTGTTTTGCCTATGTTCTCCTCTAGAAGTTTTATAGTTTCTGGTTTTACATTTAGATCTTTAATCCATTTTGAGTTTATTTTTGTGTATGGTGTTAGAAAGTGTTCTAGTTTCATTCTTTTACAAGTGGTTGACCGGTTTTCCCAGCACCACTTGTTAAAGAGATTGTTTTTAATCCATTGTATATTCTTGCCTCCTTTGTAGAAGTTAAGGTGTCCATAGGTGTGTGGATTTATCTCTGGGATTTCTATTTTGTTCCATTGATCTATATTTCTGTCTTTGTGCTGGTACCATACTGTCTTGATGACTGTGGCTTTGTAGTAGAGCGTGAAGTCAGGCAGGTTGATTTCTCCAGTTCCATTCTTCTTCTTCAAGATTGCTTTGGCTATTCGAGGTTTTGTGTATTTCCATACAAATTGTGAAAGTATTTGTTCTAGCTCTGTGAAAAATACCGCTGGTAGCTTGATAGGGATTGCATTTGATCTATAGATTGCTTTGGGTAGTATACTCACTTTCACTATATTGATTCTTCCAATCCATGAACATGGTATATTTCTCCATCTATTAGTGTCCTCTTTGATTTCTTTCACCAGTGTTGAAAGAAATCATTCAGAATTTTAAACATGCAGACTCATTTGAAATATGCAAAAGCAGTGGGTATTTCCACTTCTCTGTGAAGTTATTGAGATGAAGTCAAAGGAAAAATTAGTGAAGTATTTTGGCTCAGTCATCATCTCACTTTTCTCTGTCCTCACGTTCAGAGTGAATCTCACTTAGGTCTGTTGGGTAACCTCCCACTGTTGGGTAACCTCAAAATTCCTATCACCAGGTCTGACCTCTCTTCTGGTTCTCACTCAATTGCCTATTTGGGATCTCCTTTTGTATGATTTTTTTTAACAATAGCCAACATTTATTGATCACTAACACCATGCAAGGGATGTTCAAACCACTGTGCCTATATTGACTCATCAACCCCACAGCAGCCTTAGGAGATAGATACATACATAGACAGATGCATAGAAAGATTATTGTTCCATCTTAGAGACAGAGAAACTGAGGCAGAGAAAAGATAAAAAAGTTTATGCAAAACCAACATATCTGTTTCAAGGCCATACTTGCATCCGTTTCTCCATACTGCCTTTCAATACTGTATGTTTAATGTGCATCTCATTCACCTTTCCATTTCTATACTGGCCACCTGAAATTCATAGAAAAACTAATAACTCTAAATGGCTAGATTGACTCACATCAGCTCCCATGAAAAACCTTCATTGTACATTTGTATTTTTTATCTTTTTTGAAAGGATTCATTCTTCTCCCTCTACTACTGAGAGGTTTTACTCTTTAACCATTTTGATCTAACAAGTGGATTGATTTTAGAGTTTTTATATTTGCATAATTTCCTCTCAGTTGTTAATCTACTTAGTATTTGATTTGGAATCTTGAATTTTTACTTAACTTTAGACACTTGACTTACTATCACAAATTTTCCTTAAAACAAAAGTATAAATACGTGCCTAATACTCCATCACACAGATAAACTATAAATTACTTCTTTCATTTCTCTACTGTTAGGCACTTACATTATTTCTAGATACATTATGTGTTTAATATAATTAATAGTTTCTTTTTCTACTACGTTTATGCATATTGTTTTTGCAGGTGCATAGAAAAATTATTAAATATTATTTATCTTATGCCAAGTCAGTTCACTAAACTTTTAAAATAATTATAGCTTCTACAGATAATAGTCAGTTGATTCTTTACTGTTTACAAGAGTGTACAAATAATAAATAATAAAAATAATGAATAGAAATAATATTTATCCTTCCCCCAAACATAATTTTTATTTGTTCCTCAATCAAGTTCATCCAAACTAACATCAAGTGATAACATTTATCACTTCCTGAGCATGAAATAGTGCTAGGCGCCATCTTAATTGCTTCAGAAACATTATATATTATTTATTAGTTCATCATTTCCTAGTTTTTTTCCTACTTTAAAAATGTCTCCAATATTGTTTAGTATCTGATTAGCTATTGGTTTGAAATAGATATAGTTTATCATGCTAAGAAAAGTAAATTCAGTTTTTTAATTAATTTATTTTAATTGGAGGCTAATTACTTTATAATATTGTAGTGGTTTTTGCCATACACTGACATAAACATTATATATTATTTATTAGTTCATCATTTCCTAGTTTTTTTCCTACTTTAAAAATGTCTCCAATATTGTTTAGTATCTGATTAGCTATTGGTTTGAAATAGATATAGTTTATCATGCTAAGAAAAGTAAATTCAGTTTTTTAATTAATTTATTTTAATTGGAGGCTAATTACTTTATAATATTGTAGTGGTTTTTGCCATACACTGACATAAATAAGCCATAGGTGTACATGTGTTCCCCATCCTGGACCCCCCTCCCATCTCCCTCCCCATCCCATCCCTCAGGGTCATCCCAGTGCACTGGCCCTGAGCATGCATCGAACCTGTCTCTGTCTCATGCATCGAACTTGAACTGGCAAGCTAGTTCACATATGGTAATATGCATGTTTCAATGCTATTCTCTCAAATCATCCCACCCTCACCTTCTCCCACAGAGTACCAGTTTCACCCACCTCATTAGAACTGATTCAAACACATTCTTTTTAATAGCTGAGTAATATTCCACTGTGTATATGCACCACAGCTTTCTTATCCATTCATCTGCCAATGGACATTTAGGTTGCTTCCATGTCCTGGGTATTATAAACAGTGCTGTGATGAACACTGGGGTACATGTGTCTCTTTCAATTCTGGTTTCCATAGTGTGTATGCCCAGCAGTGCGATTGCTGGATTGTACGGCAGTTCTATTTCCAGTTTTTTTTAAAGAATCTCCACACTGCTCTCCATAGTGGCTCTTCTAATTTGCATTCCCACCAACAGTGTAAGAGGGTTCCTTTTCTCCACATCATCTCCAGCATTTATTGTTTGTAGACTTTGACAGCAGCTGTTCTGACCAGAGTGAGATGATACCTTATTGTGGGTTTGATTTGCATTTCTCTGATAACAAGTGATATTGAGCATTTTTTCATGTGTCTGTTAGTCATATGTATGTCTTCTTTGGAGAAATGTCTGTTTAGTTCTTTGGCCTATTTTTTGATTGGCATTTATTTTTCTGGAATTGAGCTGCATGAGCTACTTGTATATTTTTGAGATTAATTCTTTGTCAGTTGCTTCGTTTGCTACTATTTTCTCCCATTCTGAAGGCTCTCTTTTCACCTTGCTTATAGTTTCCTTCTTTCTGCAAAAGCTTTGAAAGTAAATTCATTTAAAAAATAATTTTTTTACAGAAAAGTTCTAAGGCTAGTACTATGAATTCCTATATATCCTCATCCCATTCCCCCTGATTTGACAGTTACATAATCACAGTGCATTTATCAAAACTAAGAAATTCATACTGGTATATATTATTAAATAAATTCAAATTTTAAATCTCCAGTTTTCTCACTAATTTGCTTTTTCTGCCCCAGGATCCCATGTAGGCTACCGTATTGCACCTAGTCCTCTTGTCTTCTTCATTTCCTATGCTCTCTGACAGTTTCTCAGTCTCATTTTTGATCAACCTGATAACTTTGAAGAGCTCTGGTCAAGTATTTTCATCAGTGCTCCTCAATTTGACATTCTCCAATGTTTTTTATCATGATTAGAGTTATGGGCTTGGGGAAAGAATACGACAGACAAACCCACCTCTTATCACATCATATAAGTTAGTACATTCTATCAGCCTCACTTGTCTCTGGTGTTAACCTTGCTTAAGGTAGTGTTTGCTAGGTTTCCCCATTGCAAAATTACTACTTCTTCCCTCTTCCATACTCTATTCACCAAGCCAGTCAGTAAATCTAGCCTACCTTCACCGTCTAGAGGAGAAAATACTGATATATATTATTTGAAATTATTCTATAAGGAAGATTGGTCCCATTTCTTCCATTTCTTGATTCACAAAATATTGATTTCTATTAGTATGGACTCATAGATATTCACGTCATACTTTGGGTTAGATTCCAATTTACATGCTGTGTGCTCAGTTGTATTCGACTTTTTGCAACCCCATGGACTGTAGCCTGCCAAGTTTCTCTGTCCGTGGAATTTTTCAGGCAAGAATACTGGAATAGGTTGCCATTTCCTACTCCAGGAAATCTTCCTGACCCAGAGATGAAACCCACGTCTCCTACATTGGCAGGCAGATTCTTTACCACTATGTTACCTTGGAAGCCATAGTACTACATTATTTATCTTATTGCTCAAATTGTTCTCAAGTTTTGGCCAGTTGGCTTTCTCAGTTGACTCCAGTGTCCCTTGACATGACCCAACATTTGTTGCTGTTCTTTTTCATTCATTCTTTTTGCCACTTTGAATATTTCATTACTTTTTGGCATGGTTCTCCAAGCTTATCTTGTACTTTTCCTGGTCCAGTCCTAGAAACAGCCATTTTTAGAAGAGTCTTGGTTCTTTTTATTGGAGAATGGTAAAACAAGATCTGAACACTATATGTTGTGTTCTGTTTTGCTTTTAAGTGCTATTTTGCATCCCAATGTTCATGACACCATTATTTACAATAGAAAAGACATGGAAGCAACATAAGGGTCCATTAGCAGATGAATGGATGAAGATGTGGTATACATATATAATGGACTATTACCCAGCCATATAAAAGAATGAGATTTTGCCATTTGCAACAGCCTGGATGGATCTGGAGGATATTATGCTTAATGAAATAAATTAGATAGAGAAAGGCAAGTACTGTATGGTTTCACATATATGTGGAATCTAAAATTTTAAAACAAAGAATGTATATAAACAAAACAGAAACTGACTCACAGATGCAAAGGACAAACTACTGGTTGCTGGAGAGGAATGGGAGGAGGGGAAAGATAGGTGAAAGAGATTAAGAGATACAAAATTACTAGGTATAAAATAAATAAGTTACAATGATATGATGTATATAGCACAAGGAATATAGCAAGTATTTTATAATAACTTCATATAAAGTATAATCTATAAAAATATTGAATCACTATGTTGTATACCTGAAACTATTACCATATTTTAAGTCAATTATACTTCAATGAGGGGGCTTCCCTGGTAGCTCAGATGGTAAAGAGTCTGCCTACAATGCAGGAGACCCGGGTTTGATCCCTGGGTCAGGAAGATCCCCTGGAGAAGGAAATGGCAACCCACTCCAGTATTCATGCCTGGAAAATCCCATGGACTGAGGAGCCTGGTGGGCTACAGTTCATGGGGTTGTAAAGACTCAGACACGACTGAGTGACTTCACTCACATACTTCAGTGAAAAAATTAAAGGTCTTGTTTTACTTTTAAAAAATTGTAATATATACATATAACATAAAATTTACCATCATAACCGTTATGTGTACAATTCAGTGACATTAAGTACATTTACATTGTGGTGGTATGCTGTGCTCAGTCTCAGTTGTATCCAACTCTTTGTGACCCTGTGGACTGTAGCCCGCCAGGCTCCTCTGTCCATGGGATTATCCAGGCTAGAATACTGGAGTGGGTTGCCATTTCCTCCTCCAGGGGAATCTTCCCAACCCAGGGATTGAACCATATCTACTGCAGTTCCTGCAGTTGGTAGGCAGTTTATTTACCACTGAGTCATTTAGGAAGCCCTACATTTACATTGTTATGCAACTTTAACCACCATCTATCCACAGAACTGTGTTCATTTCATTGCAAAAATGAGATTCTATGCCCATTAAACAATAACTCCTTATTGCTTCCTCCCTCTCAACCTCTGGCAAGACTCTTCTAAGTTCTGCCTCTATGAATGTTACTACTACAGGTACCTTGTATAAGTGGAATCATACAGTATTTGTCCTTTTATAACTGACTTCAATAGCCTCAAGGTTTATCCATGTTATAGCATGTGTCATAATTTCCTTCCTTTTCAAGGTTGAATAATATTCCACTATATGTATATACCACATTGTGTGGACCCACTCATCTCTTGATAAGACACTTGTATTGTTGGCAATCCTTACCTATTGTGGATAATGCTGCTATAAACATGGTGTACAACTATCTCTTCGAGTCTCTGCTTTCAATTCTCTGGTTTCAATTCTTTAGAAATTCCACTTTCTAGAAGTGGAATTGCTAGATCATATGGTAATTCTATAGACCTTTTTTTTTTTTTGAGGAATGTCTATACTATGTTTTAGTCTTCCCTGGTGGCTCAGATGGTAAAGAACCTGCCTGCAATGTGGAAGATCTGGGTTTGTTCCTCCTGTTGGGAAGATCCCTTGGAGAAGAGAATGGAAATCCAAATCCAGTATTCTTGCCTGGAGAATCTCATGAACAGAGGAGCCTGGCAGGCTACGGTCCAGGGGGTAGCAAAGAGTTAGACATGACTGAGTAACTAACGTGTACATGCACACACACACACACACACACACACTATGTTTCAGAGCATGTGCATCATTTTACATTCACATCAATAAAGTCCAAGGGTTCCAATTTCCCCACTATCTCCCCAATAATGTCCAATCATACAATGGACAACACCAAGAGTGAGCCCTAACATTTGTACTTTAGGTGATGATGGTATGTCAATGTAAGTTCATCAATTGTAACAAATGTACCGTTTGAGATGGTTGTTAATAATGGGGGAAGCTATGCATGTGTAGGGGCCAAGGGTATGTGAAATAGCTCTGTACTTCTCTCTCAATTTTAGTGCAAACCTAAAACTGCTCTAAAATGAAGTCTTTTAAGAAAAAGATTTGAAAACATAAACAGACTATTTCTCAGCATTTCTTTATCGCTACAGTGAGTCTGTTGAATGGGTTGAACTGAACCTATGGGAACAACTGCATTTGGACAGTGTCATCTGAGAGAATTAATATACTCATTTTTAACGGCCTCAAATGAAACAGTCTATTTTACTTCCTTCTAGAAATCTCTCATAGTAGTTATTCCTTAGCTTTACCTGAAATGAAACAGTAGACATTTGATATTCATTTATTAAATCTCTGGGATGCTATTTGCAGTGAAAATGCTATCCAAGCAATCACTAGCAGTATTTAATACAACTTTTAAAATAATTGGTATGAGAATAAGCTGACAACTTAGCAAAGAATGTTGGGAGGTAAACAAACTTTTTGGAACCATATTGCTTTTCTTTGACAGACTCAGAAAGGATAAACTTGTAAGAAAAAAAAAACACTTTTCAAATTGGCTGATTTAATAGCCGCTTCTCACTAAAGAAAAATCTCTTCAGTCTGATGAGGATAAAGCAATCTAAATGGAAATATTGGTTCCCACAGATTTCTATCGGCTTTGATGATAAAACCTTCTGCCTCATCTATTGCCTTTTGATCTAGCTGAGAAACGATGCTGGGAGAGGCTTGGGCCAGGCTCCTTCAATGACCAGCTGCTGATACAGCTGTGGCTTGTTAAGGCCACAGGACAAGGAAAAGTTCCAGCATGTTTCCTGTTTTATCACATTCTTAAGTTAACATTATATTACTGAGAAAAGTGATATCCACACAGATGCAGAAATATGGTATATACTGAAGGCCAAACTGATGGTAAAAATGAGAATCCAGCTACATATTTCAAGAAATTATTAAGATATAAAAGCTTATCAATAGCACCTTTATTCCAACGTAGCAATTTGAAACAAAGATCTGCTTTTAGATAGTTTACTCGTCTAAGATTGATGGGGAGAGAGTCTGAAGTCTCCAGAGAAACATACTTTCTGCTCTCAAGTATCCAGATGGATTTGCATCCTAGATCCAACCTCAGAGGCTTAAGGAATGCTGCAGAAGGCCTCCAGCTGATAGGGGGGATCTTAACTATGACTCTCCCTGCTTTCCATTAAGGAAATGAGAAGCAACTCACTTTTTACAAGGTGTTAACTAAGCTTGGCTGAGCAGCCCAACTGAAAAATCAAACATGCCCAAACACTTCATGTTTATGAAAACAAACTCCATTAACGTGCCTGGCTTCCCTTTTCATAAAATTGCAGATGATTTACTGCATATCTTAGTGCAGTTCCAATTTTCCTGTAAAATGCATGTTCTGTATTATGTTTGGCACATTTTAGGCGATCAATGTGTGATTGTTGAATTGAATTAGAATTGATTTGTTTTCCATGAAAATTATAATGGAGGATTTTATAGAACCAGTGACTATCCAACTGGCATAAAAGAGAGTATTTATACAAGCTATGAGAACTGGTATGTACTCCTAAAAGGAAGTTAAACATATTTTTTTAATACCCCAGTGTTCACCCTTCCAAAGTTGGACTTAAAAGGAAGAAGAACAAATTCTCTAACAACATGCTCCATCAAGTTGCATCTCATTACAACGAGTCATTCAGAGTCATTTAAGTGTCTCCAAACTCTTATATATCTGATTATTTAAATTATGCTAGTAAACATAATTCTAGAATTTTCTCATTAAAAACATTCTTTCCAGGATAATATCTACTCTCTCTTTGTCCATTAAAAAAAGATATTCAGTAATAAAGCATTCTCTCCACATGGCCAAAGGTGCCTTTCTGCCTTTTTCTAACTCTCTACCCTTGTTCTAAAGAGGAGAATGGATGGAGAATAGTGAGATCCACAACTGTCCAGTCACTTCTCTAGAGGTATAGTCTGTTCCCAAGTGGGATGTCTGCACCCAGGACGGGGCAAGTCGAGCCTTCAGACTGTGGACAAATGTCATTTGAATTGTTATTTAAATTTATTTTCATCTAAAGTTAAGAAGAAATAGATTACCAATAGAAGTACAACTTATGAATAAATACATATGCATAGATATGTATATGGGGGCTTCCCTGGTGGCTAGAGTCTACCTGCAATACAGTAGGCACAGAAGAAGTGCCTGAGTCGGAAAGATTCTGGAGGAGGGAATGGCAATCCACTCCAGTATTCTTGTCTGGAGAATCTCATGGACAGAGAAGCCTGATGGGCTACAGTCCATGGGGTCGCAAAGAGATGGACACAACTGAGCGACTAAGCCTCCACATGCGCACGTATTTGGCAAGTTAAAATAAATTATGTTCCTCTATAGCCATGTAAAGTGATACACTTCCTTGAATTTTTAGTTCAGTTAAGTAAATAAAACTAAACTTTATTGATTCGTCACTTGCATACTCTAGGTCTTGCAATCGATTGAAAACACTGTTTTACCCTCAGTGTCAAAAGCCATGTGGAAGGGCTAATTGTACAATATACTTTCACTCCTAAAGACTGTTGGTTTTTGAGAATCAGAATCTAGAAGAGTTTTCAATTAAGGGTAGTCAAGCTAAAATATCATATAGTCTTCAAATATTTGTGGAGCACTTAGTATGATCCACTGAAGATACAAAAGTTAATAAATATTATTTAGTATTTCCTTCTCTCAAGCATTAGGTAATGAGATCCAGTGATGAACAAAGGAGAATTGGTGATTCCTATCTTTATGGAGTTTAGAGGCTAGTGGCAAAGACGCAAACTGAAATAAAATGGAGAAAGTTTTAAGCAAGATATGAACAAAGCCTTGTAGATAGTTTCTCCATGATTACCCCTCTCTGCTCCTTCTTTCAGATTTCCACTGTGGCCTCTTTGGCCACTCCTCAGCCCCCCTCTGTGGAGGCGATGGCACCCCACGCCAGTACTCTGGCCTGGAAAAGCCCATGGATGGAGCAGCCTGGTGGGCTGCAGTCCATGGGGTCGCTAAGAGTCGGACACGACTGAGCGACTTCACTTTCATGTTTCACTTTCATGCACTGGAGAAGGAAATGGCAACCCACTCCAGTGTTCTTGCCTGGAGAATCCCAGGGACGGCGGAGCCTGGTGAATTCCCATCTATGGGCTTGCACAGAGACAGACACGACTGAAGTGACTTAGCAGCATCGGCAGCCCCCTCTGTATGTATTTTACCTGACCAACCTCATTTAGGTGGCAATGGATGATAATGAGTTTAATTTGATTGAAAAGGGCCCTGATTCTGGGAAAGATTAAAGACAGAAGGAGAATAGGACCGGAGAGGATGAGATGGTTGGATGGCATCACCGATTCACCGGACATGAACTTGGGCAAACTCCGGGAGATGGTAAGGGACCAGGAAGCCTGCTGTGATGCAGGCCATGGCGTCATGAAGAGTCTAACACAACTTGGTGGCTTAACAACAACAGTTTGATTAATCCTGGCCTTTCTGGAAGGATAACAGAAATATAACAGGGTAACTCAACAGAAATGAGATATCCACAGAAAACCTGAAGAAGGGAAGCCAGGGGCAGGAACTGGGAAAGCCAGAGTAGGCAAGAGGTGAAGGATTTTTATGAGATAGGCTTCTGAGAGAAACAAAAATAATTTCACAGAAAGCAGCAAGCTCTGAAAGTCACAGGTAGGAAACACTGTGGGTCCCACTCCTGTTGGATATTTCCTTTCTCTTGAATGATTCTTAAATTATTCCAAGTAATTATCTTGTATTTATTTTCATTTATTTTTGACCATGCTGGGTCTTTGTTGCTGCACACGGGGTTTCTCTAGTCGTGGTGAGCAGGGCTGCTCTCTGTTGCGATGCATGAGCTTCTCATTCCAGTGACTTCTCTTCTTGTGGAGCCTCAGCTCTAGGTGCATGGGCTTAGGTACCCTGAGGCTTGTGAGATTGTCCAGGTCCAGGGATAGAACCCATGTCCCCTGCATTGGCAGGTGGATTCCTAATCACTGGACCACCAAGGAAGTCAGTCCCTAATAATCATTTTAAACTCATGGATTCTCTTAGATTGGAAGTCTCTTTGGATGGTCATGGTAACTTCCTTCTGATTTTTTAAACTCAGCTTCTTCCCAGTTAGCACAAGGCTCAATATAAAGTGAGAAGTTAGTCCTTCCAGAAGCAGTTATTGGATGGTACCTCAAACAAGTCCAGTGACACTCATGTGGGGGACACAAAGGTATATGTACAAAGCAGTAACATGCCATTTTGACTGAAGGAGAGAGGACTCACTTATCCCCCTCTTACAAATGCTGAGAAATGCTGTGAGCATTGGGTATTTGAAAAATGACTTTGAGAGATTGCTTTCAGCCACCAGGCAGCACCAACAAATATATCGTGTCAATATAATATTATTAGGTTTCCATCACATATCTTCAGTCACAGCCTTGTCTGTGTTACGCAATATCCTTTGCAAAGCCTTCAGGAGACTCTATGGTGAGTAGTGATTTAGGAAGAGATGCGAAGAGTTGCCCATTTCTCAGACGTGTGGGTGCACTTTGTGGGAACAGTGATGATCATAATCACGATGATAATGATAAGATCCCCAGCTGTCGGCTGAAATTCCTTTCTGGGAAACAGCTGGAGATTCATTCTCTAAGGAGCGCATCTGGCTTGATTTGCGAGCACTCAAATCCCATTGATCTGGTTCGGTTCCAGCCCTCTGTACTCACAGTTCAAAGAGCAGGGAGGCCTGTAAAGAAATTACTGCCATATTGTTCAATCGGCCACAGTGAGCCATATATACGATTATAATTAGGAACACATTAAGGGAAGCAGCTCCGTGGAGATAAGCTACTTGACTGCATACTCTTTTTGATGAGGGCTTAGCGCCAATCTGAGAAGAAAAAGATTAAATGTTTGTTACCAATCCTTTTGAACTTGTGGCAGAACATGTGGTAAAGCATTTTTGATTCAAATTAAAAGCATCCTAGGATAAAAATAACCCTGTTCTCCCAGGCCTTTCCAAGTGAAACCATTTGGAGGCTGATTTATTGTAGAGCCCTTAACCCCCTTTCCACCCGCATGATTAACGTAAGCATTTCTGAATCCCATGTAAGCCTGGACAGGTATTTGTCTTGTTACACATCTGTGGAACAAATGGCAATACAAATTAGACACTCAACAGATGTAAGTTTTCAAAGGCTGGGCAAATTTAATTTGACTGTGCATGTAAATAAAAAGTTCACTGAGCACTGAGGTCAGGGATGTGGGTTACAGGTAGAGAGGGTGATTGCTTCAAATGTCACCCAGAGGCCAGCCATTCAGAAACTCTGAAGAAGGGGCTTCCTATACCAAGCAGGGAGAATACAGGCTGCTATGGCAGCCCCAGTGAGCCAAGCGTGGGGAAGGCTGAAAAAGAAAAGATGGGGTTTGAACCACGTTATCAACAAAGGCTTTCCATGGTCATCGGGAAGAAAAAATAAAAGGCCAGATGACCATGTCAGATATTCTAAGCTTCCATGTTGAGAGAAGCATGGTTTAGTGGTTTCCTCTGGGTGTGGAGAACAGAAAGTTTGTTCCAGATTCAGCCTGTTACTTCCTCTGTGGCCTTGGGCAAGTCTCTTAACCTCTCTGTGCCTGTTAATTTGCAAAACTGGGATATTGGTTTTTAACCCACTGCCAGAAATCTAAGGTTCCTGAACATTCTTTGGAAGTGACTGCTGACCCATTGAAAAGAACACTACATACTTTTTAGGAGTTGGAAAAGTTTGTAAATGCATGACATTATTTGTGAAAAGAATACTTTAGCTTAAGTTGGTTTTAATTCTATCATGTTATTTTAATTTCCATAAACAGCAAAGTCCCTAGAGGTAAAGGAAAAAACAATACAATATTTTCTCACATCCTTTCACCCAACTTCCATCCCACCCAACACACACACACACACACATATACACACCACACAATTTCCTCTTCCCATTGTGAATTCTGAAGACTTTTCCCTGTATAATTTCCTCCTTGATAATGCAGTCAATAGCAGTAAAGCTAAACTTCTGAAAGCAGTGCAAATCAATAGGTAATTCCACAAGTGCTTTTTGGTACTTTAATTATCAAACTGTCAAGATGCCCATATTCTATTATCTAAAGAAGGCTTCTCTGAGTTCCCAAGGATGTTCATAGGTGTTTAATGTACAGAGCTCTTTGATCATATCATTTCAGAACATATTTGATTAAATCCAGTAATATGACTTGCTTGAATATGATAATATACATTGTGAAATTCTAAGAGAGGAAAATGTAATGTTTTCCTAAATTTTTGGATCCTCTTACCACTGAATTCTCTCAGATTTCTTATTCCGAGAAAACAATTGGGGAAATACTCATCTAAAGGGTTTTGTTAGGCTTTTGTTGTTTGAGAAAGGTGAATGAATGTGTGGCTTTTTAAACAACAGGAAAGTTATGTCCCATCCGAATAAGACCGATGGAGTGTGAGAGTTTCCCTTTAGAAAGGAGACTAAGATAAATGGACAAGTACTCTTCCATGCTCTTACTTCCACCAAGAAGATACTGTTGCTATTACAGTAGATCTGGGTTATTGTAGTTATTCAGTCACTCAGTTGTGTCTGACTATGACCCCATGGATTGCCGCAAGCCAGACTTCCCTGTCCTTCACCGTCTCCTGGAGCTTGCTCAAACTCATGTCCAGTTAGCTGAATCTTCAAGAGAGGAACCTCCAACATGGAAGGAAGACTACAAAGTTATTCTTGGATTTTTTTTTTTCTGTTATGATCCCTTTATTATTAAATGGTATCTTCTATTTCTTTATTTGTTAAGTATAGTTGATTACAGTGTGTGTCAATTACTGCTATACAGCAGAGCAACTCAGGTATGTATAAAAAGACCCTGATGCTGAGAGGGATTGGGGGCAGGAGGAGAAGGGGACGACAGAGGATGAGATGGCTGGATGGCATCACCGACTCAATGGCCATGAGTCTGAGTGAACTCCAGGAGTTTGTGATGGACAGGGAGGCCTAGCATGCTGCGTTTTATGGGGTCGCAAAGAGTTGGACATGACTGAGTGAATGAACTGAACTGATACGTATTTTATTTCATATTCTTTTCCATCATGGTTTATCCCAGGATATTGAATGTTGTTCCTGTGCTATACAGTAGGATCTTGTTGTTTATCCACCCTATATACACCAATTTGCATCTGCTAATCCCAAACTCCCATTCTAACTCTCTCTCATCCCTCTCCATTTTGGCAACCACCAATCTATTCTCTATGCTTCTGATCCTGTTTCTGTTCATTTGTTCTGTTCTGTTTATTTCAGATTCCACCTATAAATTATATCATATGGTATTTGCTTTTCTCTTTCTGATTTACTTCGTTTACTATGACAGTCTCTGGTTGCATCCATGTTTCTGCAAATGGGATTATTTCATTCTTTTTTACAGTTGAGTAGTATTCCTTTGTATATATATGCAACACATCTTCATCCATTCATCTGCCGATGTATACAGAGGTTGTTTCCATGTCTTGGCTATTGTGAATAATGCTGCTATGAACATAGGGGTGCATGTATTTTTTTTTTAATATATGCCCAGGAGTGAGAGTACAGGCACTTATGGTAGCTCTATTTTTAGTTTCCTATATACTTGAATTTTTGACTGCAGGGCCTACCCCCCATTGTTCAAGAGCCAACTGTACTCTTTTGCTTTGTTTGCTTTGGTTCTTTGCCATAGGAATAATAATAATAAATGTGTTTGAAGCACCCTAACTCTATTATAAATGAGTGCCAGTTACTAGAAGTTCAGACAAACCAAGCCTATACTTGATAATAGTTTTATAAATAAATATATTATGTTGAAATGATCCTTATTTTTCTTTGGAATGCCAATTAGTCAGGAAACTCTTGCTGCTTTATAGCCATTAGTCAAGGAAAGCGAGACTTATGACTCCATAGCCATGTAAGAATAACTCACTGCCTCACCCTTAAGTGGCAACGTGAAAAGGGAGCCAGGGACATCTTTCAGGTCAAAGCAGAATAAATGAAAATGAAAACCCATTAACAACTTTTACAACCGATAGTTAGGTAACCACAGTGCCCTTCCTGTGAGTATGTTTACATCATGTGTTTTTCAGGTCTGCCTTCCCAATTAAGCTCTGAGTTCCTTGAGGTCAGAGACGACATTTTATTTGCAACCTTTTTCCTGGAATATTCCATAGTGTCTGAGTCACAGTAGGCACCTGTCACACATTTACTCAATTGAACTGACATTAAATGATTTGGAACAAAAATATTTATAAAAATATCTCCTATAATACATAGAGTATAGAGGTTGAATCATGTTTTCAAACTGAAGTAGATAAATTTTATATTTCCCTAAGTATTTCTAGGCAGAATATACAGCTCATTTGTGGCTAAAAAAGATGACATAAAAGCATAAAAACCTCATCATATCTATTCTGGGTCATAGCAACCTTGATCAAATGCAATGTTTACCTACTTGATTTTTTTTACATTTCTTTAAACTTTTTGTTTTGTATTGGGATATAGCCAATTAATAATGTTGTGATAGATTCAGGTGAAGAGTGAAGGGATTCGGCCATACATATACATGTATCTATTCTCCCCCAATGGAGAAGGCAATGGCACCCCACTCCAGTACTCTTGCCTGGAAAATCCCATGGATGGAGGAGGCTGGTAGGCTGCAGTCCATGGTATCGTGAAGAGTCGGACACGATTGAGAGACTTCACTTTCACTTTTCACTTTCATGCATTGGAGAAGGAAATGCCAACCCATCCCAGTGTTCTTGCCTGGAGAATCCCAGGGACAGCAGAGCCTGGTGGGCTGCTGTCTATGGGGTCACACAGAGTCGGACACGACTGAAGTGACTTAGCAGCAGCAGCAGCAGCAGCAGCATTCTCCCCCAAACTCCCCTCCCACCCAGGCTACCACATAACACTGGACAGACCTTCATGTGCTCTACAGCAGGTCTTTGTTCATTATTCATTTTAAATATAGCAGTGTCACTTATTTTAATGACATGAGGAACTTTACTAATACCCCAAGTAAATGTCACTCTTTGATTATAACCTAAGGAGGTGTTTTGAATCTTGATTTTTCTGCCTGTCATGGAATTAGTCCTCACTATTCTTTTTCACCCAGGTATGTGATAACTCTGTCAATGTTATTGTCAAGACTTTGATAAAAATTTTAAGTCCATGGCCAAGGGAAGAATTCAGTAGTATGAAAACAAGTTCATTTAACTGACTGACAGCATAAAGAAGGCTGAGTGCTGAAGAATCGATGCTTTCAAATTGTGATGTTGAGGAGGACTCTTGAGCGTCCCTTGGACTGCAAGGAGGTCAAACCAGTCAATCCTAAAGGAAATTAATCCTGAATAATCACTGGAATAACTGATGCTGAAGCTGAAGCTCAATACCTTGGCCACCTGTTACAAAGAGCTGACTCATTGGAAAAGACTCTGATATTGGTAAAGGTTGAGGACAAGAGAAGTGGGTGACAAAGGATGAGATGGTGGGATGGCATTACTGACTCAATGGACATAATCTGATCAAACTTCGGAAGATGCTGAAGGACAGGGAACCCTGGCATGCTGCAGTTCATGGGATCACAAAGAGCTAGACATGACTTAGCAACTAAATAACAACAATCAACAGCACTGGAATGTGGGCTTTTTGTAGGCAGTTATGTTCTTATCTAGCCTGCCTTTCTTTGATATATGCAAGGATATTCCAAAACTCTGTCAAATCTTTGCTGACAAAGATATATTTGAGTCCACTGTCATTGTGAATTTGTTACCAGGACCCCAGTCTCAGAGCTGACACCAACTGCACAACTGAGCTAAAACAATCATAAAAATTGACGTGGTCAAAACTCACGAACAGAAAGAACAACGCTAGTCACCTCATGTCCAGCACAACACATATCTTTACACTCCTGTCTTGGCTGACAATTATATGGTCACTGCTACTGTGCTCACAGTCATGAAACGTGTGGCCAGTGACGTGGCTCCCTTATACTTCTTTGTCCTTGGGCTGTGTGTGAATCCTATACTTTACATTTGTGGGTTGTAATGCATTCATTTTCCTCTGACCGTCAGGTAATTGCCTTTAATTGAAGGCTTTTGGATTTTGAGAACAGCCCCTTGAATTATTTTACTATTTATTACAATCTACACCAGAAACTCCAGGAGTTATCATCAGGCAGATTGTGGTGCCAGACTATGAATTAAAGGATACATTTTCTATCAGTTTTAAGAAGATTAAAACACACACACACACACACAATTCATCAGAGAATTAAGTGAAAGAATTCCAGTACACAAGATAATTTAATAAAGACAAAGTAGTAGCTTAATTCATTGAGGAAAGAATGGGTTATTTAATCACTGACAATGACAGAAAGAAAATCAGTCTTGTAGCATTTAGTTCAGATGGAGTAAGTTCAGTTTAGTCGCTCAGTTGTGTCCAACTCTTTGCGACCTCA
>SJYX01013546.1:553324-568827 GCA_006410675.1 Oreotragus oreotragus | reverse complement strand
TCTGTAAACATCTTACTACATTAACCTAAAGCTATACATTTTGTCCTGAATTCCTGAAATGTGTACTTGGTCTGATTAACTATCAGCACTCAGATTCAGGGAAGGTCATGTGAAGGCATAAAGCAAATGCAAACAAACATATAGGAAGAAGTTGACAGTAATGCAATAATAATAGGAGAATTTAACACCTAACTTGCATCCCATAGACTGATAATTCAGACATAAAATCAGTAAGGAACACAAGCCTTAACCAACACATTAGATGAGAGGGAATTAAAAAAATATATAGACAGCATTCTATCTGAAAAGGCCAGAATACACATTCTTTAAAAGTGCACCTGAAATTGTCCCAAGGATATATCATATACTAGGATAAAGCTGAAGTCTTCAAAATTTAGGAGGATTGAAATCATATAATAAAAAAAAATTTTTTTCCAACCACAGTGCTATGAGACTACAAATCAACTACAAAGAAAAAAAAAGAAAGAGAAACATGTGAGAGTTACACAATATGCCACTAAACTATCAATGGGTCACTGAAGGAATCAATGGGGAATTCACAAAATACCTGGAGACAAATGAAAATGGAAACACAATGATTCAAATTCTATGGGATTCAGCAAAAACAGTCCTAAGAGGTAAGATCATATTAAGACAAGTATTTCAAGAAAAGAAATTAAATGAAAAACCAAATGCAATACCTAGACTGGAAAAAAAAAAATTAAAGCAAGGTGCTAAGTGTGGAATAAAGCAATGAAAACAAAACAAATATGTTGGGAGAAAAGGAAAGAAAGAAAAGGAAGTTTAATAGAGGTAGATGTAGAACATGTATATACATTAAAGGTTAACTGAAAGGGGAAAAGAACAGTAGGAAAAGCAAATAAAGAAATAAATATAGAAAAAATAGAATAGGTTTCAAAATTTAAAATTATAAAAAAAAGGAAAAATAATAATGTGAATACACCATTGAACTGCAAAAGCCCAACTTAGAGGCAGAGGCTTATAACAACAATAAAAAGTGTGACTAAATATACACATATACAGGTACACTCATAAGCAAAGTCAAAACAGTCCAAAAAATTAAGGTACAATAGATTGACCCAGTGAACAAAGGAAACTAAAAATTATAATTACCAGTTAAGAACAAAATTAACTAAGGCACTACCTGGAAAACTAAAGCAAAGTGCCAACTGGGGAATAAAGCAATGAAGATAAAGCTACCAAATATTTTGAGAAGAAAGGCAAGAAAGGACAGAAAGAAAGAATAGATATGTAAAGTTAAATAGAGGTAAACAAAAAGTTACATACATTAAAGATTAACTGCAATGGGAAAAGGGCAGTAGGAAAAATAAACAAATGAATATATGCTAAAAAAATAATAGTAGGTTTAAAGAGTTAAAATTTTAAAACAAATTTTAAAATGTGAAAAAAATAATAAAAGAAATAAAACTCCACCAAAGTACAAAAGCCTAAGCTAGAGGCAGACGTTCGTAACAACAATAAAAAAATTTGACTCAGGGGAGAAAAAAAAAAAAATCTCAAACACTTAATTAGATATCATAGTGCCAATAAAGGAGAAGGAAATGGCAACCAACTCCAGTATTCTTGCCTGGAGAATCCCAGGGACAGAGGAGCCTGGTGTCTATGGGATCACAAGACTGAAGCCACTTAGTTGCAGCAGCAGCAGCAACAGTGCAAATAAAATTGACAACAACAACAGAGGGGGAAAAAAGGACAGAAAACAATCAAAACCCCAAAAGAACATATGCTGCTGCTAAGTTACTTCAGTCATATTCAACTCTGTGTGACCCCATAGACGACAATCCACCAGGCTCCCCCGTCCCTGGGGTTCTCCAGGCAAGCACACTGGAGTGGGTTACCATTACCTTCTCCAATGTATGAGAGTGAAAAGAACCTATAGAACAAGTCAAAACACAAAACTAGTAACTATTTTCCTTGAGTCACCGCTGTCAGAGTCTTTTCCCTCTCTGAGAGTCACGGTCCACCTCACCTCCTCCAACATTGTGCTGATCTCTGGACCTTCCATAGGTGAAGCTCAAATTCTAATCTGGTCCTATCCTGTGTGTTCATGCCTTCAGTTTCCACAGCTATCAGAAGTAGGGTTTGTTTGTTTTTTTTTTTTTTTGGTGGGAGCTCTCAGTGTCCTTTTACATATTCCACAGACAAAGGGTCTGTCTAGTTTAACATGTAGGTTTAATGTGCAGTTTGTATAGCTGTGGGAAGTTTTTTGGTCTTCTTCCTTAGCCAGACTGCACCTGGGTTTCAATCGTGGTTTTATTTCCACCTCTGCATGTGGGTCGTCCACTGGGGTTCACTCCTGAGGCTGCCCTGGAGGACTTGGGTGTGCCCCTGTGAGGGCCAGGATGGAGGTGATGCAGCTGCTTGGATTCCAGGGGATCTGACAGCACCAGGTACTCAAGGTAGTTGGTGGCTAGGGCAGCAGGAAATATAGTGCTCTAGAAGGGCATGACAACCAGTATTGGCCAATACGCTCCAGTATTCTTGAATGGAGAAATCCCCTGACAGAGGGGCCTGGTAGGCCACCGCCTACAGTAGGGTCACAAGAGTTGAACACAACTGAAGCAACCCTGAGCAAGTAGGTGCAAGACGTTTTTTGCCTGTGGCAGCTCTGCCCTAGTGAGAGCTGAATGTGAAGGTGGCATAGCTGCTTTGGTTGTGGGGACCCTGGTGGTGCCAATTGTGCAGGGACATGGACTGCCTCTACCACATAAGTTATGGTCCTATCAGTCTTTTTTGAGCCTCTGTATCTGGTGATCAGAAGGCTTTCTTTGGCCAATATTTCTCCGTAGCTCCACCCATTCAGGCACTTACAGGGCTCCCTTGCCCGGGGTCCTTCTCTGTTGTTCAGCACATCAGGCACATAGAAGGGCTGGGATCCTACTCTGTAGATCTTCACATAAGGCATTTGATGGGCCAGCCTCTCTATTGTTTCAGCTGTGGATGCTGGCGTGTGGGGAGAGAGGCTATGGTGATGGCTCCACCCTCTACGTGTGAAGTAGCAGTACCTCCTTGCTTCCATGGTTGCCCTGCTTTCCTCTACAGGCATTTTTCACCACAATCTCTCACATCCCCTCAGTACATCTCACCACAGTTAACAGCAGCCATAGCTCTGGGTTTGCTCCACAATCCCTAAACTGCAGCTCCCAGCTGCTGTGCCTGCCAGGGCCCTGCATTCCTGTCCAGGGTATGTATGTATGGCTGCAGCAAGGGTTGTCTGATTCTCATTCCATTTAGGCTGCCACAGAGCTGCTGTTTCACTCTAAGCCCTAAATGTTTCTCCTATGACTCAGACAATTGCCTTGATGTGAGGATCAGACCCCTGCTTCAGTCCATCCCCTCAACCTCCACCTGAAGGCAGGTCCACTCCTACTAACATTCCTATTTTTCCCCATAGTTCCTTCATCCTATTGAGTTTTGCATGGTTCTATATATTCTTTTCTACTGGTCAGGTACTCCTCTCCACTCTCAGCTGGTGTTCTGCCTGCACTTCTGTGGCTGAAAGTGTATTCCTGATATATCCACTGAGAAAGATGTACATGTCCACCTACTCTCGTGCCATCTTGTTCTCCTCTCTTGTGTTTTTATATATTAATTTACTATCAGAAAGAATTTATTAAACCAATTCTATTTATAATTACATCAAAAATTAGAAAAAAAACAATCTAGGAATAAACCTGAAGAAGTAAAAGGCGTATAATCTGAAAAGTATCAGACATTGACAAAAGAAACTGAAGATGATACAAACAAATGGAAAGATATACTGTGCTCATGAATTAGAAGAATTAATATTATTAAAAATGACCATACTATTCAGGGTAATCTGCATATTCAATCAGCACTTATCAACAATATTAATGATATTTTCACAGAACTAAAACAAAGAATTCTTAAATTTGTATTAAATCACAAATGATGTTGAATAGAGAGAAAATTCTTGAGAAAAGAGAAGGAAGCTGGGAAGACTCCCTAGTCTCAAACTATACTACAAAGTTACAATAATCAACAAAAACAGTATGATACAGGCATATATTCAATAAAGCAGAATAACCAGTCTAGACAAAAACCCACATTGTGTATTCAAAGAGTCTATGACAAAGGACACAAGAATATACACTTGAAGAAAAAACAGCTTATTCAATAAATGATGCTTGGGAAACTGGACAACTTAAATAAATAAATAAAGTGGTCAATTTTCTCATACAATATATAAAAAATTAAAATGGATTAAAGGCTTAAATGTAAGTCTGAACCCATAAAATTTTAGAAGAAATCATAGGCAGTACACTCTTTGACCTTATTCTTAGGAATATTTTTTATGTCTCTTCAAGCATGGGAACCAAAATCAAAATTGAACAAGTGAGATGACCTCAAAATAAATGCTTCACAACAAAGGAAAAACTATTAACAAAACAGAAAAGCATCCTACTATAAGGGAGAAGATATTTGCAAATAGCATATGTGATAAGGAATGAAAATAAAAGATATACAAAGAATTCATATAACTCAAAAGTCAAGAAAAAGTGTAAAAAAAATGTGCAGAGGAAATGAATTAACCTTTTTATCAATGAAGACACACAGATAGCCAACAGGCACATGGGAGAAGTACTCAGAATCATTAATTTTCAGGGAAATGAATATCAAAATCAAAATAAAACACCACCTCACACCTGCTTTTCAACCTCTAAGTCATGTTAGACTCTTTGGGACTCTATGGATTGCAGCATGCCAGGCTTCCCTGTCCTTCACTATCCTCCAGAGTTTACTCAAACTCATGTTCATTGAGTCGGTGATGCCATCCAGCCATCTCATGCTCTATTGCCGCCTTCTTCTGTCCTCAATTTTCCCCAGTATCAGGTTCTTTTGTAATGACTCAGCTGTTCGTTTCAGGTGGCCAAAGTAGTGGAGCTTCAGCTTTAGCATCAGTCCTTCCAATGAATAGTCAGTGCTGATTTACTTTAGGATTGATTTGATCCCCTTCAGTCCATGGTAGTCTCAAGAGTCTTCTTTAGCACCACACTTTGAAAGTATTAATTATTTGATTTTCAGCCTTCTTTAAGACCCAACTCTCACATCCATACAAGACTAATGGGAAAACCATAGCTTTGACATTTGTCAGCAAAGTGATGTCTCTGCCTTTTAATGTGCTGTCATAACTTTTCTTCCAAGGAGGGGAATTTCATGGCTGTAGTTACTGTCTGCAGTGATTTTGGAGTCCCCAAAATAAAATCTGTCATTTTTTCCACTTTTTTCCCATCTATTGACCATGAGTGATGGGACTGGATGCTATGATCTTAGTTTTTGGAATGCTGAATTTTAAACCAGCTTTTTCTCTCCCTTCTTTCACCCTCATTAAGATGCTCTTTAGTTCCTATTTACTTTTTGCCATTAGAGTGGCATCATCTCCCTATCTGAGGCTAACACTGGAAGATGAGCCCTCCAGGTCAGTAGGTGTCCAATATGCTACTGGGGAAGTGTGGCAGAATAGTTCTGGAGAGAAGTGGCTGAGTTAAAGTGGAAGCAACACCAAGTTGTTTCTTGGTGTTGTGTCTGGTGGTGAAAGTAAAGTCTAATGCTATAAGGAATAAAACTGCATAGGGGCCAGGAAATTTAGGCTCATGAATCACAGGAAACTGGATATGGTGAAGCTGCAGATAGCAAGAGTAAACATCAAAATTTTAGGAATCAGTGAAATTAAATGGACAGGATTGGGTGAATTTAATTCCGATGACCATTATAAATACTAATGTAAGCAAGAATCCCTTAGAAAAAATACTGTAGCTCTCATAGTTAACATGAGTCCTAAGTGTAGAGTTTGGGTGAAATCTCGGAAAATACAGTATGACTCCAGTCCATTACCTAGGTAAGCCAATCAATATCATACCTGTTAAACGGGCTATTGTTAAAATAAATAAATAATTATTGTGTGGTCAAGTATGTGGAGAAGAGTGAACATTTTTTAACTTTTCACTTCAGTTAAGTTCAGTTCAGTCACTCAGTTGTGTCCAACTCTTTGCGACACCATGAATCACCGCATACAAGGCCTACCTATGGATCACCAACTCCTGGAGTTCACTCGAATTCATGTCCATCAAGTCGGTGATGACGCAGCCATCTCATCTTCTGTCGTCACCTTCTCTTCCTGCCCCCAATCCCTCCTAGAATCAGAGTCTTTTCCAACGAGTCAACTCAGCATAAGGTGGCCAAAGTACTGGAGTTTCAGCCTCAACATCAGTTTGCCCAAAGAAATCCCAAGGATGATCTCCTTCAGAATGGACTGTTTGGATCTCCTTGCAGTTCAAGGGACTCTCAAGAGTCTTTTCCTACACCACAACCCAAAAGCATCAATTCTTCAGCACTCAGCTTTCTTCCCAGTCCAACTCTCACATCCATACATGAACACTGGAAAAACTATAGTGTTGACCAGATGGACCTTTCTTGGCAAAGTAATATTTTTCCTTTTTAATATACTATCTTGATTGGTCATAACTTTCCTTCCAAGGAGCAAACGTCTATTAACTTCATGGCTACAATCACCATTTGCAGTGATTTTCAGCCCTCCACCCCAAATAAAGTCTGACACTGTTTCCAATTTCCCCATCTATTTCCCATGAAGTGATGGGACCGGATGCCATGATCTTCGTTTTCTGAAAGTTGAGCTTTAAGCCAACTTTTTCACTCTCATCTTTCACTTTCATCAAGAAGCTTTTTAGTTCCTCTTCACTTTCTGCCATAAGGGTGGTGTCATCTGCATATCTGAGGTTATTGATATTTCTCCTGGCAATCTTGATTTCAGCTTGTGCTTCTTCCAGCCCAGTGTTTCTCATGATGTACTCTGCATATAAGTTAAATAAGCAGGGGGACGATAGACAGCCTTGACGTACTCCTTTTCCTATTTGGAACCAGTCTGTTGTTCCATGTCCAGTTCTAACTGTTGCTTCCTGACCTGCATATGGGTTTCTCAAGAGGCAGGTCAGGTGGTCTGGTATTCCCATCTCTTTCAGAATTTCCCACAGTTTCTTGTGATCCACACAGTCAAAGGCTTTGGCATAGTCAATAAAGCAGAAATAGATGTTTTTTCTGGAACTCTCTTTCTTTTTTGATGATCCAGTGGACGTTGGCAATTTGATTTCTGGTTCCTCTGCCTTTTCAAAAATGAGCTTGAACATCTTTTACTGGATTATAAATTGATAAAGTCACTATGCAAAAACTGATGGAGGCTCTTTAAAAAGATATAAATTGAAATGTCACATGGTCCACAAATTTCATTTCTGAGTATCAACCTCAAAAAACCAAGGATAGTAATTAAAATAAAAAATGCAATTCAGTGCTCAGTAAAACATTATTTATAATAGACAAATTTGGAAACAAACTACATGGTCATCAAAATGAATGAAGATATGCTGTATATATACAATGGGATACTACTCAGCCATTAAAAAAAAAAAAAAAATTGCTATTTGTGGCAATATGGATGGACCTGGAAATGATCACACTAAGCGAAGTTAGCCAGAAAAAGACAAATACTGTATGAGTTCAGTTCAGTCCAGTCACCCAGTCGTGTCTGACTCTTTGCGACCCCATTAATTGCATTACACCAGGCCCCCCTGTCCATCACCAGCTCCCGGAGTTCACTCAAGCTCATGTCCATCAAGTCGGTGATGTCATCCAACCATCTCACACTCTGTCATCCCCTTCTCCTCATGTCCCCAATCCCTCCCAGCATCAGAGTCTTTTCCAATGAGCCAGCTCTTCGCATGAGGTGCCCAAAGTATTGGAGTTTCAGCTTTAGCATCATTCCTTCCAAAGAACACCCAGGACTGATCTTTAGAATGAACTGGCTTGATCTCCTTGCAGTCCAAGGGACTCTCAAGAGTTTACTCCAACACCACAGTTCAAAAGCATCAAGTCTTCAGCACTCAGCTTTCTTCACAGTCCAACTCTCACATCTATACATGACCACTGGATAAACCATGACTTTGAATAGAAGGACCTTTCTCGGCAAAGTAATGTCTCTACTTTTGAATATGCTATCTAGGTTGGTCATAACTTTCCTTCCAAGGAGTAAGCGTCTTTTAATTTCATGGCTGCAATCACCATCTGCAGTGATTTTGGAGCCCCCAAAAAATAAAGTCTGACACTGTTTCCACTGTTTCCCCATCTATTTCCCATGAAGTGATGGGACCAGATGCCATGATCTTCATTTTCTGAATGTTGAGCTTTAAGCCAGCTTTTTCACTCTCTTCTTTCACTTTCATCAAGTGGCATTTTAGTTCCTCTTCATTTTCTGCCATAAAGGTGGTGTCATCTGCATATCTGAGGTTATTGATATTTCTCCCGGCAGTCTTGATTCCAGCTTGTGCTTCTTCCTGCCCAGCGTTTCTCATGGTGTACTCTGCATATAAGTTAAATAAGCAGGGTGACAATAGACAGCCTTGACATATTCTTTTTACTATTTATAACCAGTCTGTTTTTCCAACTGTTGCTTCCTGACCTGTATATATGTTTCTCAAGAGGCAGGTCAGGTTGTCTGGGATTCCCATCTTTTTCAGAATTTTCCACAGTTTGTTATAATTCACATAGTCAAAGGCTTTGTCATAATCAATAAAGCAGAAATAGACATTTTTCTGGAACTCTCTTCTTTTTCCATGATCCACCGGATGTTAAAAGTTTGATCTCTGGTTCCTCTGCCTTTTCTAAAACTAGCTTGAACATCTGGAAGTTCACGATTTACATATTGCTGAAGCCTGGCTTGGAGAATTTTGAGCATTACTTTACTAGTGTGTGAGATGAGTGCAATTGTGTGGTAGTTTGAGAATTCTTTGGCATTGGAATGAAAACTACTAATGTGACTGTCGTTTTACTGTTGAATGAATTTTAATGAATATATACAAATTTTTTAAAAAATTAGCATTGCATATTTCACTACTCTCATCACATACCATTAAAAAATACAGTAATTGGTCAACTGTTACTTTAACTTTACTGCAAAGAGATATGAAAAAATAAATTTTAAAAATAGAGATATCACAATTGCAAAAACTATTTTTACAATCAGATCCCATAGACATAATATAGCACTGTCAAAATGTTCAAAACCCTATAAATGTTGCCTACTGGTAAGAGAGTTTGCAATTGAAACAATTACAATAGACACAATTTTTGGAACAGTCAAATTTTATTTCTGTTTTACTCTCTAGTGTTGTTGCTTTTTTCTTATTTTTCTTAATAAATAAACACTAATAATCTGTATCAATTATTTACTATTTCATGACAACATCTGCAAATTTACTGACTTAAAACATCACTATTTCACTTGTGAGCTTTAAATTTGGCATGTAATTTGAACTCCATGCAAACATCTGCAAAAATAGATGATTCAGATTAATTCCTAGGAAAAAAGTTATACAATTTGAAGCTTAAAGGCCCAAAGTTCAGATTATTTTAGGGCAATTTTATGAAATCTTCAAAGGACAGAAAGTAATGATATTTCATAAAAGGTCTAGAGAAGATAAAATGAAAATTTACAAATTTCTGAAGAAATTATGCCATTCAAATTTTAAAATAGTAATTACAGCCCCAGATAGATAAGCAGATACCACCTAACTTAAAATATCCATGCAATAAAACTAAATACTAGGGAGCAGAATTTTTTACATCACATTAAATTATAAATTGTGTGTATTATATATAAAATATATAATGAATTTATTCCAGGAATGTAAAAATTACTAAACATTAGGAAATTACACTATATAATTAACTACAGTAATGAATATAAGAAAAATGTTGTATAATCACTAATATAGATACTGAAAATATGTTTGATAATATCAGAGACACTTAATAGTATAAAAATCTTTTTAGTTATGCATAGTAAGTGTTGAGAAGCACTATCACTTAACCTATGAAGCTGAAAGACCATCATAGGCTTTCTTGGGAATGTATGTTCAAAGTAATATCTGCATTAAAAACAGGATTAAAGATGAAATAGTTTGAAGAATCAGCACTCTAAGTAGCAAGAATGGCATGTGTGGACAGCCTAGAAATGAAACGTATGGATGCCCAGTCTGTTGGTTGAACTAAAGGAAGCCAGTGTCCACTAGCTATTTATAGATTTTGGAGGTTAAATTTTTGTCAGTCACTTCATCTGCAGATATCTTCTCCCAGTGTGGGTAGTCTTTTTGTTGTTAGTTATTGTTTGCTGTCAAAAGCTTTTGAATTTAAGTAGGCCTCATTTTTTTAAATTCCATTATTTTGAGAGCAGAATTGAAAAATATATTGCTGCAATTTATGTCAGAGTTCTCTGCCTATATTTTCCTCTAGGAGTTTTATAGTGTCAAGTATTGCATTTATGTATTTAATAGTTTGAGCTTATTTTTGTGGATGGTGTTAAAGGGTAATCTATTTTCTTTTTTATTTTTGGCAGCAGTCTAGCTTTCCCATCATAATTTGTTGTTGTTGTTTTTACTTTATTTTACTTTACAGTATTGTATTGCTTTTGGCATATATTGACATGAATCTGCCACGGGTGTACATGAATTCCCAAAGCTGAACCCCCCTCCCACCTCCCATCCCACATCATCCCTCCAGATCATCCCCATGCACCAGCCCCAAGCATCCTGCATTCTACATCGAACATAGACTGGTGATTCGTTTCTTACATGATAGTATACATATTTCAATGCTATTCTCCCAAATCATCCCACCCTCTCTCTCTCCCTCTTCCTCTCCCTCAGAGTCCAAAAGTCCACTCTACATCTCTGTGAAAACTATAAAACACTGATGAAAGAAATCAAAGAGGACACTAATAGATGGAGAAATATACCATGTTCATGGATTGGAAGAATCAATATAGTGAAAACGAATATATTACCCAAAGCAATCTACAGATTCAATGCAATCCCTATCAAGCTACCAGCGGTATTTTTCACAGAACTAGAACAAATAATTTCAAGATTTGTATGGAAATACAAAAACCCTCGAATAGCCAAAGCAATTTTGAGAAAGAAGAATGGAACTGGAAGAATCAACTTACCTGACTTCAGGCTCTACTACAAAGCCACAGTCATCAAGACAGTATGATACTGGCACAAAGACAGAAATATAGATAAATGGAATAAAATAGAAAGCCCAGAGATACATCCACACACATATGGACACCTTATCCTTGACAAAGGAGGCAAGAATATACAATGGAGTAAAGACAATCTCTTTAACAAGTGGTGCTGGGAAAATTGGTCAACCACTTGTAAAAGAATGAAACTAGATCACTTTCAAACACCACACATAATTTGCTGAAGAGACTTTCTTTCCAACATTGTGTAGGCTTGTCTCCTTTGTCACAGATGAAGTGAATCTGAATGCATGAGTTTATTTCTAGGCTTTCTTCCTGTTACATTGATCTATATTTCAGTTTTTGTCCCAGTATAATATTGATGTGGTACATTCATAGAAAGGAATAACACTCATTGTTAAAAAAAAAAAAATTGAAATAATGCCATTCAGAGTAACATGGATGGACCTAGAGATTGACATTCTAGGTGAAGTAAGTAAAGAAAGAGAAGATCAGTTCAGTTCAGCTCAGTAGCTCAATCGTGTTTGACTCTTTGTGACCCCATGAATCGCAGCAGATAAAGCCTACCTGTCCATCAACAACTCCCAGAGTTTATTCAAATTCATATCCATAGAGTCAGTGATGCAGTCCAATCATCTCATCCTCTGTCATCCCCTTCTCCTTCTGCCCCCAATCCCTCCCAGCATCAAAGTCTTTTCCAGTGAGTCAACTCTTCACATGAGGTGGCCAAAGTATTGAAGTTTCAGCTTTAGCATCAGTCCTTTCAATGAACTCCCAGGATTGATCTCCTTTAGAATGGACTGGTTGGATCTCCTAGCAGTCCAAGAGACTCTCAAGACTCTTCTCCAACACCACAGTTCAAAAGCATCAATTCTTCGGTGCTCAGCTTTCTTCACAGTCCAACTATCACATCCATATATGACCACTGGAAAAACCATAGCCTTGACAAGAGGGACATTTGTTGGCAAAGTAATGTCTCCGGTTTTCAATATGCTATCTAAGTTGGTTATAACTTTCCTTCCAAAGAGTAAGCATCTTTTATTTTCATCAATTCTTCGGTGCTCAGCTTTCTTCACAGTCCAACTATCACATCCATATATGACCACTGGAAAAACCATAGCCTTGACAAGAGGGACATTTGTTGGCAAAGTAATGTCTCCGGTTTTCAATATGCTATCTAAGTTGGTTATAACTTTCCTTCCAAAGAGTAAGCATCTTTTATTTGCATGGCTGCAATCACCATCTGCAGTGACTTTGGAGCCCAGAAAAATAAAGTCTGACACTGTTTACACTGTTTCCTCATCTATTTCACATGAAGTGCTGGGACCAGATGCCATGATCTTAATTTTCTGAGTGTTGAGCTTTAAGCCAACTTTTTCACTCTCCTCTTTCACTTTCATCAAGAGGCTTTTTAGTTCTGCTTCATTTTCTGCCATAAAGGTGGTGTCTGCATATCTGAAGTTATTGATATTTCTCCCGGCAATTCTGATTCCAGCTTGTGCTTCTTCCAGCCCAGGATTTCTCATGATATACTCTGCATATAAGTTAAATAAGCAGGGTGACAATATAAATCCTTGACGTATGCCTTTTCCTACTTGGAATCAGTCTGTTGTTTCATTTACAGTTCTAACTGTTGCTTCCTGACCTACATATAGGTTTCTCAAGAGACAGGTCAGGTGGTCTGGTATTCCCACCTCTCTCAGAATTTTCCAAAGTTTATTGTGATCCACACAGTCATAGGCTTTGGCATAGTCAATAAAGCAGAAATAGATGTTTTTCTGGAACTCTCTTGTTTTTTCCATGATCCAACAGATGTTGGCAATTTGATCTCTGGTTCCTGTGCCTTTTCCAAACCAGCTTGAACACCTGGAAATTCATGGTTCACATATTGCTGAAGTGTGGCTTGGAGAATTTTGAGTATTACTTTACTACTGTATCAGATGAGTGCAATTGTGTGGCAGTTTGAGCATTCTTTGGCATTACCTTTCTTAGGAGTTGAAATTAAAACTGACCTTTTCCAGTCCTGTTGGCACTGCTGAGTTTTCCAAATTTGCTGGCATATTATGTGCAGCACTTTCACAGCACCATCTTTCAGGATTTGAAGTAATTCCACTGGAATTCCATCACCTCCACCAGCTTTGTTCATAGTTCAGTTCAGTCACTCAGTCGTGTCAGACTCCTTGAGACCACATGAATTGCAGCACGCCAGGCCTCCTTGTCCATCACCATCTCCTGGAATTCACTCAGACTCATGTTCATCGAGTCAGTGATGCAATCCAGCCATCTCATCCTCTGTCGTCCCATTCTGCTCCTGCCTCTCAATCCTTCACAGCATCAGTCTTTTCCAATGAATCAACTCTTCCCATGAGGTGGCCAAAGTACTGGAGTTTGAGCTTTAGCATCATTCCTTCCAAAGAAATCCCAGGGCTGATCTCCTTCAGAATGGACTGGTTGGGATTTCCTTGCAGTCCAAGGGACTCTCAAGAGTCTTCTCCAACACCACAGTTCAAAAGCATCAATTCTTCAGTGCTCAGCCTTCTTCACAGTCCAACTCTCACATCCATACATGACCACAGGAAAAACCATAGCCTTGACTAGGTGGACCTTAGTCGGCAAAGTAATGTCTCTGCTTTTCAATATGCTATCTAGGTTGGTCATAACTTTTCTTCCAAGGAGTAAGTGTCTTTAAATTTCATGGCTGCAGTCACCATCTGCAGTTGTTTAGGAGCCCCCCAAAATAAAGTCTGACACTGTTTCCACTGTTTCCCCAAATATTTCCCATGACGTGATGGGACCAGATCCCATGATCTTCATTTTCTGAAGGTTGAGCTTTAAGCCAACTTTTTCACTCTCCTCTTTCACTTTCATCAAGATGCTTTCTAGTTCCTCTTCACTTTCTGTCATAAGGGTGGTGTCATCTGCATATCTGATGTTATTGATATTTCTCCCATCAATCTTGATTCCAGCTTGTGTTTCTTCCATTCCAGCGTTTCTCATGATGTACTCTGCATATAAGTTAAATAAGCAGAGTGACAATATACAGCCTTGACGTACTCCTTTCCTATTTGGAACCAGTCTGTTGTTCCATGTCCAATTCTAACTGTTGCTTCCTGACTTGCATACAGATTTCTCAAGAGACAGGTCAGGTGGTCTGGTATTCCCATCTCTTTCAGAATTTTCCACAGTTTATTGTGATCCACACAATCAAAATCTTTGGCATAGTCAATAAAGCAGAAGTAGATGTTTTTCTGGAACTCTCTTACTTTTTTGATTATCCAGCAGATGTTGGCAATTTGATCTCTGGTTCCTCTGCCTTTTCTAAAACCAGCTTGAACATCATAGTGATGCTTTCTAAAGCCTACTTGACTTCACATTCAAGCATGTCTGGCTCTAGGTGGGTGATCACACCATCACACATCACGATTATCTGGGTCTTGAAGATATTTTTTTGTACAGTTCTTCTGTGTATTCTTGCCACCTTTTCTTAATATTTTCTGCTTCTGTTAGGTCTATACCATTTCTGTCCTTTATCTATCCCATCTTGGCATGAAATGTTCCCTTGTTATCTCTAATTTTGTTGAAGATATCTCTAGACTTTCCCATTCTGTTGTTTTACTCTATTTCTTTGCATTGATCCCTGAGGAAGGCTTTCTTACTCTTCTTGGTATTCTTTGGAACTCTGCATTCAGATGCTTATATGTTTCCTTTTCTCCTTTGCTTCTCGCTTCTTTTCTTTTCACAGTGATTTATAAGGCCTCCCCAGACAGTCTTTTTGCTTTTTTGCATTTATTTTCCATGAGGATGGTCTTGATCCCTGTCTCCTGTACAATGTCACGAACCTCATTCCATAGTTCATCAGGCACTCTATCTATCAAATCTAGTCCCTTAAATCTATTTCTTACTCCAACTGTATAATCATAAGGGATTTGATTTAGGTCATACCTGACTGATCTAGTGGTTTTCCTTGCTTTCTTCAATTTGAGTCTGAAATTGGCAGTTAGAAGTGCATGATCTGAGGTATATTCAGCTCCCAGTCTTCGTTTTCCTGATGCTTCTCCATCTTTGGCTGCAAAGAATATAAATAATTTGATTTTGGTGTTGACCATCTGGTGATGTCCATGTGTAGCATCTTCTCTTGTGTTGTTGGAAGAGGGTGTTTGCTATGACCAGTACATTCTCTTGGCAAAACTCTATTATCCTTTGCCCTGCTTCATTCTGTACTCCAAGGCCAAATTTGTCTGTTACTCCAGGTGTTTCTTGACTTTCTACTTTTGCATTCCAGTCTCCTCTCATTAGAAAAAGAAAAATTAGAAATACAAAGGGAATATTTCATGCAAAGATTGGCTCGATAAAGGACAGAAATGGTATGGACCTAACAGAAGCAGAA
>SJYX01013546.1:483800-552995 GCA_006410675.1 Oreotragus oreotragus | reverse complement strand
CCCACCCCAGTACTCTTGCCTGGAAAATCCAATGGACGGAGTAGCCTGGTGGGCTGCAGTCCATGGGGTCGCTAACAGTCGGACAGACTGAGCGACTTCACTTTCACTTTTCTCTTTCATGCATTGGAGAAGGAAATGGCAACCCACTCCAGTATTCTTGCCTGGAGAATCCCAGGGATGGGGGAGCCTGGTGGGCTGCCATCTATGGGGTCACACAGAGTCGGACACGACTGAAGAGACTTAGCAGCAGCAGCAGCCAATCTGATCACATGGACCATAGCATTGTCTAACTCAATAAAACTAAGCCATGCCATGTCGGGCTGCCCAAGGCAGGCAGGTCATGGTGGGGATATCTGACAGAATATGGTCCACTGGAGAAGGGAATGTCAAACCACTTCAGTATTCTTTCCTTGAGAAGCCCATGAACAGTATGAAAAAAGAAAATGATATTATAGTGAAAGAGGAACTCCCTGGGTTGGTAGGTGCCCAATATACTACTGAAGATTGGTGGAGAAATAACTCCAGGAAGAATGAAGGGATGGGGTCAAAGCAAAAACAATTCCCAGTTGTGAATGTGACTGGTGGNTTTCCTTGAGAAGCCCATGAACAGTATGAAAAAAGAAAATGATATTATAGTGAAAGAGGAACTCCCTGGGTTGGTAGGTGCCCAATATACTACTGAAGATTGGTGGAGAAATAACTCCAGGAAGAATGAAGGGATGGGGTCAAAGCAAAAACAATTCCCAGTTGTGAATGTGACTGGTGGTAGAAGCAAGGTCCAATGCTGTAAAGAGCAATATTGCATAGGTACCTGGAATGTCAGGTCCATGAATCAAGGCACACTGGAAGTGGTCAAACAGGAGATGGCAAGAGTGAACATCAACATTCTAGGAATCACCAAACTAAAATAGACTGGAATGGGTGAATTTAACTCAGATGACCATTATATCTACTACTGTGGGCAGGATTCCCTTAGAAGAAAGGGAGTAGTCATCATAGTCAACAAGAGTCCGAAATACAGTACTTGGATGCAATCTCAAAAACAACAGAATGATCTTTGTTCATTTCCAAGGGAAACCTTTCAATATCACAGTAATCCAATCCTTTGCCCCAACAAGTAATGCTGAAGAAGCTGAATGGTTCTATGAAGACTTACAAGACCTTTTAGAACTAACACCCAAAAAATATGTCCTTTTCATTATAGGGGACTGGAAAGCAAAAAAAAAAAAAAAAAGAAAAGAAATAGAAACATCATATGATATCTATTGTATAGAGAATATAAGAAAACATGATACATATGAAGTTGCAAAACAGAAATATGGTTTCTGGAGGGAAGGGAAGCTGGTGGGGGAAGGGAGAATTTAGGGAGTTTAAGATGAACATGTACACACTGCTATTTTAAAATCGATAATCATCAAGGATGTACTGTATAGCATAGGGAGTTCTGCTCAGCATTATGTAGCAGCCCAGATGGGAGAGGAAGCTTGGGAGAGATTTGATACTGGTATATGCATAGCTAAATTCCTTTACTATCCACCCCAGGGGGCACTAGTGGTAAAGAATCTGCCTGCCAATGCAAGAGATGAAAGAGATGTGGGTTTGACCCATGAGTCAGGAAGATCCCTGGAATAGAAAATGACACCCCATTCCAGTATTCTTGCCTGGAAAATTCCATGGGCAGAGGAATCTAGCTGGCTTCAGTCAGCGAGGTCAACTGAGTGACTGAGCACATATTAATTCATGTATTATGAAAGTGTCACAACATTATCAGTTGGCTATACTTCAATACTAAAATGAAAGTTAAAAAAAAAGAAAGAAAGCCAGTGTCGTCAGGTGGAGAAAGGAACTGGAGAAGTAGGCTAAGAGCAGATTAGCAGTACATGTAGTTGTGAAAAGTGCACAATTTAGCAGTGTATCCTGAGAGCCTTAAATATGCATATGCTTGACCAAAAAATACAGAAACCAAAAAGCAGCTCTTCTTAAGATTTGTCCTAAGAGAAGTACTTAAGCATAGACCTAAGTCTTAAGTGAAGAATATTCAACATGGTCTTATTTATAGATAATGTAAAAAGTAGAATAGGTAGTTAATAAATATGTTGCATCCATAAGTGAAATATTTATAGTAAGAAGCTGTTCCAGAAGAAGCATTATATATAAGGACACATGTTTATTTTATGTTCTTTGAGATGGAGAATAGAATCCTCCAAATTCCCACAGACTTTTGATAGGATCATATGTTTAATTTTCACCAATATTCAGAATAAGATTTTTGGACTTTATATCCAGACACAATTTGCTAGTAAAATCACATATAAAAATACATAATCTTATATTCATTAGTTATGATTAATAATTTACAATAAATGAAAATGCTTTGTTTTAGTTCTGTTTATATTTGTTATGTTGGAATGACTTCATTCTAATGATAACTCTAGAGCATATAAACTCTTTAAATATGATGAATATTATNAGAGGCCTTACAAATAGCTGTGAAAAGAAGAGAGGCAAAAAGCAAAGGAGAAAAGGAAAGATATAAGCATCTGAATGCAGAGTTCCAAAGAATAGCAAGGAGAGATAAGAAAGCCTTCTTCAGTGATCAATGCAAAGAAATAGAGGAAAACAGCAGAATGGAAAGACTAGAGTTCTCTTCAAGAAAATTAGAGATACCAAGGAAACATTTCATGCAAACATGGGCTCGATAAAGGACAGAAATGGTATGGACCTAACAGAAGCAGAAGATATTAAGAAGAGGTTGCAAGAATACACAGAAGAACTGTACAGAAAAGATCTTCACGACCCAGATAATCTTGAAGAGTCCGATAAGACTTAGCAATTTTCACTTTCACCTTTCAAGCTAATTACAGTGTTAATACATTCCGATCCTCCAAATTTTCAATTTGTCAGTCAATAGCATTCTGTAATTTTTCTACAAAGTTCATGTAAGGTTCATTTGCTCCTTGTTTTATAGTAGAAAAGGATCTCTGTGGGACGGTAAGATCGGGTAAACAAAGCCAAGCTTTATGAGCAGCTTCAGAGGTTTGTGTAAAAGTTGGAGCATCCACATTAGTTTGAGCAGCCACAGTCATGTATTGTCCTTCTCCTATAAGCATATCTACATTAACAGGGATGCCATTTTGAAGATTATTTAAAGCAAGTGTAGTACAGTTAGCTTATGAGAATGCAAATGAAGAGTGTAAACGAGCCTTGCAGCCCATTTGTAATTTGCCAACAACTAATATAGCAGAAATGTTAAAAGCTTGTCAAAATATAGGAACAGAATCCCATAAAGCTGCTATGCTGGCCACTGCATTGATTCCTCAAAAATGTTTTAACTGTGGCAAACCTAGACATGTGCAAAAAACTGCCATTCTGGTCCAAAAAAAAAAACCTTTCTCAAAAATGTCCTCATTGCAACAAGGGCTTCCATTAGGCTAATCAATGCCATTCCAAATTCAATAATAAGGGACAGCCTCTGTCAGGAAACTACTGGAGGGGCCAACCCCAGGCCCACAGCAAAAACAGGGGACAAATAAAAAACAGACTTAGAACATGAATGCCCCAGAATAAAGTCCCAACAATCCCTTTCTGAACACCAAGATGGCTCAAAATGAAAACTAATCTCAGATTTAAATGCTGCCACAACTGGCAGTGCAGAATTGGACCTTGTTATTATTGAAAGTTGTACTTTTGATATTATTGATGAAGTTAAATGTATTCCTACAGAAGTTTTTAGCCCTCTACCTAAAGGTATAGTTGGAATTATTTTAGGCTGCTCCAGCATAACTATGAAAGATATTGATATTTTGCCAGGAGTAATTGATTGTGATTACACAGGCAATAGGCAAATTATGGCTCTTTCATATACTTATCAGACAGTAGAGAAAGGGGCAAAACTTGCACAATTATTATTCTTGCCTTTTTTGTGCCCTTAACAGAGAAAGAAGTTAGGAAAGGAGGTTTTAAATCTATGAATGTGGCTTACTGGACTGTGCTAATTGACTCAAACCACCTCACATTAACTCTAAAAATTTAAGACCTTTCTTTCAAGGGTTTAATAGACACAGGAGCTGGTGTAACTATCATCACAAAACAGGAATGGCCCTCCCATCGGCCTTTAAGAAAGGTCCATGGACAAATGTTAGGTGTTGGGGGATTCCAAGAAGGTTATCAAAGCACCTTTCCAAAACTCTGTACAGATCCAAAAGGACATGTTGCTATTAACCATCCTTATGTCATGAATATTCTTACAACTTTATGGGGATGAGATATATTACAACAGTATCAACTAAAACTGCAAACAAATTTATCCTAAGGGCTACTGCTATTATACCACCATTACACATTATCTGGACCGACAGCCCCTCTGTCTGGATAGAGCAGTGGCCCATGACTAAAGAAAAACGCAGGCATATAGAACAACTGGTTAAAGAACAGTTAGATGCAGGACGTATAGAGGCTTTCATGAATCCATGGAATACTGCCATCTTTATTATCCTCCCAAACCAGGAAAATGGCTTTTAATTCATGATTTAAGAGCAATTAATGCTCAGATGCAACCAATGGGCTCATTACAACCAGGCATTCTAAACCCCCTCTCTAATTCCAGAAGATCATGCTATAATAATTATAGATCTTAAGGACTGCTTTTTTACCATATCCTTACATCTTGAAGATAAACAGAAATTTGCATTTGCAGTTCCTAAAATAAATAATCATTGTCCTTTACAATGATATCAATGGAAATACTTGCCTTTAGGTATGCTGAATAGCCCCACAATGTGTCAAAGATTTATAGATCTAATTCTACAACCATTACAACAACAATTTCCTGATGCTGAAAGTGAAGAGGAGCTAAGAAGCCTCTTGATGAAAGTGAAGGAGGAGAGCGAAAAAGTTGGCTTAAAGCTCAACATTCAGAAAACGAAGATCATGGCATCCGGTCCCATCACTTCATGGCAAATAGATGGGGAAACAGTGGAAACAGTGTCAGACTTTATTTTTGGGGGCTCCAAAATCACTGCAGAAGGCGTGCTGCGATTCATGGGGTCGCAAGGAGTTGGACACGACTGAGCGACTGAACTGAACTGAACTGATACTTATCATCATATGGAGGACATTCTTTTAGCTCACTTTTCACCACAAAAATTATCAGAAATTCTTTCTTCATTACGGACATATTTGAATTCACAGGAAATAATTATAGCTCCAGAGAAAATCCAATGCATGCCCCCATGGAAATATTTTGGCTTTCAGAGTTTACAGAAAACAATTACTCCTTTACAATTTTCTTTCAAGGTTCCAGAACCATTAACAATTTATTCTTTACAGCAATTCTTGGGTCACTTAAATTGGGTAAGACCTAGCTTAGGCATCCCAACATATGCAATGTTTCCTTTTTTTTTTTTTCCCAATTATTACAGGGAAATGAAGATCTTATTTCATCCCGCTGTTTTTCTCCTCAACTTTATGCTTTCTTACAATTCAGCACTGCTTACGCTAAACATTTTCTTGACAGGTGTGTTCCTTCACATCCTTTTTCATGGATTCTTTTTTCTACAAAACATACTCCTACAGAAATACTTGCTCACATCTTACCTAAAGAGATAAAAATCATTGAATGGATACATTACTCTTATGAACCAAAATACTGTATCCTTCCTTATCTGCAGGCAAGACTACATCTATCACAGCAAAGATGCTTACATCTCCATTGCCTTACTGGCTCAGATCCACAGACAATTTATATGGGATTATCTAGAGAAAATGTGGAATCATTTTATCAAACTAATGAACAATTTCAAATTTCCATATCAGATTTTGTTTATCAGGTTTATTTATTTATTTATCAGGTTTATTTATTTATTTATCAGGTTTATTTATTTATTTATCAGGTTTATTTATCAGAATTTATTTACAACTTGCTGATGGATAAAATACTTTCTATTTTACAATTACTGCCCTTCTCTTTACATCCTATTATTTCTAAGCATCCTATTCCTAACCCTGTATACAAATGGCAATCAAATTCACTTAACCCTTTATACAGATGGCAATCAAGCTCGAGGAATAGTAACCTGGAAGGAAACCCCAAGATGAAAAAAGATCTTTACCAGCCCCCCAGCTTCTCCACAGTGTTCTGAATTAACTGCTGTTTTGCTTGCTTTATGAACCTTCTCACATACTTCCTTTAATCTCTTAACAGATTCCTTTTATGTTATCAATATCATTCGACAAGATGCCTGATTCTATTTTAAATACTTCAATAGATAAACTGTTACTCTCCCTTTGTTTCTGTTCAAACTCTTTTAACTAAATGACAACATCCCTTTTTTATAGCTCAAATCCGAGGACATACACAATTTCCTGGAGCTCTTGTTTTGGAAATTAGCGAGCCGACTCCTCTCTTCACCTTGTAGAATCATTGTTTACTGATGTCTTTCAATCACATCAATTCTTCCACCAGGGTGCCAAGGCACTACATAAACCATTTGCTCTAACCCTGCTGCTGCTGCTAAGTCATGTCAGTCATGTCCTACTCTGTACGACCCTACAGACGGCAGCCCACCAGTCTCCTTCGTCCCTGGGATTTTCCAGGCAAGAGTACTGGAGTGGGGTGATATTGCCTTCTCCAATGCATGAAAATGAAAAGCGAAAGTGAAATTGCTCAGTCGTGTCCAACTCTTCGCAACCCCATAGACTGCAGCCTACCAGGCTCCGTCCATGGGATTTTCCAGGCAAGAGTACTGTAGTGGAGTGCCATTGCCTTCTCTGCTCTAACCCTACAGGAAGCCAAAGAGAGAAGAGAAGCCTGTCCCACATGTCAATTATTAATTCCTTCTCTCCCTGCAGCTGGCATTAACCCTCACTGTCTTTCTTCTAATGAGTTATGGCAAATGAATGTGACTCATTATCTTCCATTTAAACCATGTCACTTTGTACGTATAACTACTGATACTTTTCCAGGCTTTTTGTGGGCTACTGCACATCGAGGAGAACAAGTGCATCATGTGCGAGCCTGCCTTCTTGACTGTTTTGCTATTCTAGGGCATCCTCAAACCATTAAAACTGATAATGTGCCATCATATACATCTCACAAACTTCAGGATTTCTTTTATCTATGGGATATTAAACACATCACAGGTATTCCTCACAACCCTACTGGGCAAGTCATTACTGAATGTGCAAATGGACTACTGAAACTATTTTTAAATAAACAGAAAAGGAAAGAATTCATGCCTCCTAGGGAATGATTATATGTTGCCTTATTCACTCAATCACTTGTCAGTTTCCAAAAATTTTTTACAATCAGCTGCTGCTAGACATTTTTCTCCTCCATGTTCTCAAGAATACCCTCTGATACTTTCTAAACAACCACCCTCTCCTGTTTGGCAAGGACCTGTTAAGTTACTAACATGGGGAAAAGGATATGTTGCTCTTTTGTCTTCATTAGGTTCACTTTGGATCCCTGCCCGTTGTGTGAAATCTTATCATGAGTTGGTGCCAAGGACTTCAAGATCCATTACCAGCTGTTTGTCTGTTGACACTCCAATGACTTCTCCTGGCATGCCTCTTCCAAAAATGCTGAGGAATAATCATCCATCAGCTGCTGACATTCCTTGGGGTGATATTAAACGTCTTACTTCAAGAGCTGAAGTAGCTCTTGCTAATACTGGCACACCTATTATTCCTGAAAATATGTTGCTTTGCCTTCTAGCCACTATAGCTGCTCACTCTGCCCATAAGGTATGGCTGCTTTGGGTTAGTTTTTTACTTCTGTTTTTCACTAGGTTTCCTGCTCATACATTACCTAATAGTAACTATACATACTGGGCTCACTTAATGAACCCCCCTTTAATTCTCTATTGCCACATGGGAAGATCCAGAAATTCTTGTTTCTGACAATGACTCCACCATTACTGGGGGAGAATGGCTTTCTCTTCCATCTCCTTTACCTATGCACACCTTAGATTCTCCTTGGACCATCAATGTGTCACATTGACCCTTGTGCATAACTAATTCAACAAATGCACAGATATGTGCTTACACCAACACTCAATGGTATATGAATAAGATGATAAGATCCCCCCAAACAGGATCTCGAATCCTTACCATTAAACATCAGACCTTTACGTTTACTGCTGGCTTCTTAGGAAACTTAACATCTGGAATGTCTCACCCTAAACCATTTATCCCATTATGTACTCAAGCCTGGCTTGATATGGGACAGTTTGACAAATTTAATTGGCACGTCTGCCTGTCTTGCAATATTTCCACACAGCTCCTCCTGACTGATAGTTATACTATAGAAAATTGGGGTCCACAAGGATTATTAGTTCAAGATAGTAACAGAACTTAGCATGGTCAGATTTAGAATTGTTGTTTCCCTTTTACTATAACAAAGCTGACCTTTTATGGAATCTCGGATTTGCAGGACCTGTACTTGAATTAAAATATGCAGTGTGGTTTAGTTGCTGTCGGGTCCAACTCTTGCAACCCCATGTACTGTAGCCTGTCAAGCTCCTCTGTCCATGGGATTTTCCAGGCAAGAACACTGGAGTGGATTGCCATTTCCTTCTCTAATACTCTCCGACTAAGATCCTCATGTGGCATCTTGCACTTCCTTTCTTCTCACAGGTTTTATGACAAGGTCTTGCAACCTTTAACAATAGTCATTTCATTTGGCACTTTACAGACTTGAATGCCCATGTTAATATCTGCACCACCAGACCATACTTCTTTGCACTTGCTTATAAGTTTACCCTTCTAATTTTTCCTTAACTCTACCATCTGGAACTGTTCTCACTCCATGTTATAACTATTCCCCCTTAGTTAATCACTCATATTTTTATTCTGAAATGACAAGCCCAAACTTGGGTACCTGTTCCTTTAGATCAACCCTGGCATGGTGGTTCTCTCCTAGCTCAAACTGTTCAAACTCTTTCCAATCTAGTTCAGCATAAAAAAACAGTTTTTAGGTGCTCTAAAAGTTTCTGTAATAGTTGTTACTGGGAGAGTCAATTCCTAGGTAGGTTGATAAGAAGTCTGGGGTCCCCAAGAGGAGAGAAGGGTCTGAGGCTCTTGAGGAGGAGTTAGGGGTCTGAGGTTCTCAAGGAGGAGAAAAGGACAAACATTTTTTTCTTTAAGCCTGGAGCTGATGATTACATAGCAACACAACTCAGTTTAGGGATCCTGCTTGAGGACAGTTTCTCCTTGAAAAGCTTATGGCTAATCTTGTTATCTTAAAATGTAAATTATTGGAGTGGGTCCAATAAGATCTCTGCAACCTTGATAAATTCTTTTGATTTATTGTAATAACCAATTGAAAAAGTATATAACTCCCTTTTCTAAGACTAGCAAGGAGGGCATTCTCTGCACCCCTTCTGATGTCTATGTCAGATGCTTTCTCTGTTTCTTTTCATACTTTAATAAAACTCTGCTACACAAAAGCTTTTGTGTGATCAAGCCTGGTTCTTGGTCCTGAAGCTAAATCTTCTTCCGAGATCATGAATCTGACATCATTCACCATAAGCTATCATTACCACAGCAGCTGCTATTGCAGCAACTGCTGCCACTGCCCTTTCTATTTCCTTAAAAACTCTCAACCAGCTATAGACTCTTATGACTAATATAGCTTCTGACTTTACTGAACAAGTAGAAATGGATCAAATGGTTTTATCTCGACTTGCAGCTTTGGAAGCTGTAGTTTTAGGCTTGGTGAGCATTGGTGTGCTCTTTGGACTTGATCACAGTTAGACTGTGACAGCATGTTTTCTCATGTGTGTGTAACACCTTATTTTGCTCGTAATTATTCTGAAACCTAGAATAATTTACTTAATGACTTTGTCCTACATTTACAAGACATCCTTCATCAACAGATTCAATCCCTTCAACAACACTCTTCAGATGTTACTACTCGAACCGTCTAAGATATAGCTACATGGTTCAACCTAAAAACCTGGTTCTCCTCCCTAAATCTAAAATCTTCTTGTTGTTGTTGTTTTTCGTTCATCTTATTCATAATATTGTTTTGTGTTTTATTTCTAGTCAGAGCATTGATTACCTTATTTTCTCAGCTCATCCACACTGAGGTGATGCTAACAAACACTATTCCTCTGACAAGAAGACCAAAGAAGCATTCATTAAAGAAAACAAGAAGAGGGGAATTGTGGGAACCATGTTTTCTCAGAAATGTCTCCTGGAGGTCAGGAGGTAATCACACAAGAGTTGTAAAGAAAGGTCTTTGAAGATAAGGGGGTTTGTTCTGAGTGCATATTCCTCTGGCTGCATTCAGTCTTCTCAGTCATATCCTTGTTATTGAAAGCTAAATAAGCCAATGGAACAAATCATTCACTGGAGTCTGAGGAGCAGCAGATGCTTTCTAAATTTTGGGCCTGATGTCTGTGGCAGACTGGGCTATAAAATAGATAGCCAAAAGGGGCTACCCCTCAGGGGAGGAGGGCTCCAAATTTGTATGCTTCCTAAATATTTCTACTAATCTCCCTCAGAAGACTACAGGATTTTCATTTTGTCCTTGTTGGATCTCTTTCATTTTTTATAATTAATAGTTTACCATAAGTTTACCATAAGTAAACTTTCTCGTAAGTTTCTTCATACCCCCTATTAAACAGGTAGTCACATGGCCCCATCTATCTCTATCAATAGGATTAACTGGTAATTCCGCTGTGGGTTTGCCTCAGGGATGTCTTGTTCTGCACCCAGTGTACCTTGGTAGCTCAGACAGTAAAGAATCTGCCTGCAATGCAGGAGAACTAGATTCAGTCAGAAAGATCCCTTGGAGAAAGGAATGACAACTCACTTCAGTATTCCTGCCTAGAGAACTGCATGGACAGAGGAGCCTAGTGGGCTATAGTCCATGAGGTCACAAAGAGTTAGACTTGATTGAGTGACTAACACTTTCTTTCCACCCAGTGTAATGTATGGTCCACAGGGTGTCTCCATAGGGTTAAAATGTTCTCTGTGTCTTTTCTTGAATTATCCCTCCAAGCTACACACATGCCTTAAATTTCCCTTGGGTTCCATTGCCTACATTACATGCAAGGTCATGATAATTTGGACATATAGTACCTCACTCTATTTAAATTTCCTAACTGATTGTGATGAAATCTGATTGCATAAACTAATGCTTATTTTTTTTTTTTCAATTCCTATTGTTTGACTCTTTCCTCATCCCGGAATATATGGTCCAGAGAGGTATTGGCCAGGTTTGATGCACCCTGACCCATTTTAGACCCAACCCTAAGGTGATGTCTCTAACTTCTGTGCTACCTAAAATGTCACTATTAATTCAAAATCCACCATGCAATTCAGTCAAAATTTGTACTTACAATTTTAAATGTTATCCTTTTCAAAGTAGTCTCCCAACCAGGTGTCAGTGCCTGAAATATTGCCACAAAGAAATGGCACAGAAGACATTCCCAGTGGTGGTGATGATGAGCAGGAGTTGGTCTAGCTCTAAGTTGGAAATAAAGAGTCAGCAATTATAAGGATCAGAGGGAGGGGAATAAAAGCAATCAAAAAGTACATTTTGGTTGTCACACAGATCTTCTAGGGTTAACAAAAGAAAGAAAGGAAAGAGGGAAGGAAGGAAGGAAAGAAGGAAGGAAGGAAAGAAAGAAGCAAGCAGAAATGAACAATAATGCAAGAATGTAAGAGAAAAATCTGAGAGTCAAGTAGAAGAGTATAGATAGTGACAGTTCTGTCCTGGACATGCTGTTTGATATACACAAGCATATGGAGCTGACCCACTGGTCAAAAATGAGCGGACACTGGCAGAGTGTCCTCCCCAGTACACCTGGTTCATGACATCCCACAGGCCTGTTAAGGACCAAGACCTAACTCTACACCTTTTCTAACCTTATCACAGTTCCTTCATGGTCATCAGCTGAAACTGTTCACCTCAGATTGGAACTTGAACCCACCTGACAGGGATTCAAACTCAGCTAAGACATCTTTCAACTGAGATCACACACTTGGTTCAAGGACTTAATGAAGCTCAGGTTCTTGATGTCTCGTCACTGAAAGAATTCAGACACTCCACAGACAGAATGTGGGCCGTCTCTGAAGGTAAGAGTGGCCTTGAAATATGGCATGATTAACTTTTATGCACTGGGTGATCTCGTAGGCTAATGTATGAGAGAATTATTCCAGTTATTTTGTGGAAAGGATGGAGATTTCCAGGAACTGGGCTACCCAGTGCCTGCTTTTTTGGTCTTTGATAGCCTTGGAAGTGTCATGGTGCATATGGCTGCGTCATTTAGCTTGCCGATGTTTATGATACGAGTATACTGAGGTTCAAAGTGTAGTGGAAGTAGACTAATTGTCGTCTTTGACTGATTTAGTTCTAGTCAGTTTATGTCATGTCCTCAGGCTCTGTCATTCTTTTAAACTGTGTCCCCTGCTTTCTTCCTCCTGTTTCAGTTATTTCTTGCCTCAAAATCTCATCTCCAAATTTATTGGCCTGTTGTGTGGCAAGCAGAGCAAGCTTGGACTTGATAATAATTCCTGCTACCATCAGGTTAGGTAGGGTACCCTAGATCCCCAGAAGATTCCTACAGGGGCTGGTCCAGGGGAACATGTTCAGTTGAGCCTTCAGTAGAGGAAGAGGAAAAGTGGAGAACAAAGGGAATTTTAGTAGGAAAAAGGCAGGGGCAGACTCTGAGAGGGAGGAAGAGGCTGCTAAAGGGAAAAACCACAGGCCCCAAAGGCATCACTTGTTTTAAAGCCATGATAGATTTAATACCTGGCCTAATTAAGTTTCAACCTTTACCAGAAATGTAATCTTAACCAATGAGTTTGGAATTTTTTTTATCAGCACCAATGAGGTAATTTGATGGGCCTTCTATACCTGTCAGAGGAAGAAGAGGCATCTGCAGGTAAAACTGAAAGGTTGCTGCCACAAGCCATGAACACTTGGATTCGTGGCCTAAGGAGGAGAGGAATTCAATCTGGGGCCAGAGACAAGGCTTGATTACTCAGAAATTTTTGTGTAATAAAGTTTTATTAAAGTATGAAAGAGATGGTGAAAACTTCTGATGTAGACATCAGAGGGGGACAGAAAGAGTGCCCCTTTGCTAATTTTTAGCAAGGAGTTATATACCTATTAGCAAGCTGCTACTTAGAGGAAAGAAATGCCTCAAAACTGAGAGAGTGGCACCAAGCCTCTCACCTACAATATGCATTTTGAGATAGCATTGACTCACTCAAGATGAGTCATCCGGAGCCAAAAAGCCATTGATGTGAATCTTGAAGAAAGGCAAATTTCCAAGCAAATACATAGTTCATTGAGATAGCTTAAGGAAGACATTTTCATGAGAAAAACACATTGATTAGCTCAAGGTCTGAGATAAAGTTAAGTTCAGGTGGACCAGGTGTCACTGTAACAACACAGAATTAGAAGAGAGAGAGAGAGAGGAAAAAAAAAAATGTTTGCCACGTGCAGTTTATTTCCTCCTGTCACTTGGGACCTCTGTCTGGCCTCCCTACTGAGGCTATTAACACTATCAAAACCCTTGCTCTTGCCTTTCCTTCTCCGCTAAAAGATGTCCTGGTCTAAAAATAATCCTTTCTTTTCTTTTGTTAATAGCTCCCTTGCTCCTCCATTTTCCCTATAAAAACCTTCTGTTTCATGCTACCCTGGGAGCCCCTTCCAGATTGCTGGATGAGATCGTGCCCTGTTCATGAATCATTGAATAAAGCCAATTAGATCTTCAAGCGTACCTGGTTAAACTTTGTATTTTAACAAGAATTTTTCAAGTCTTGTTTTCCCGCTGGAGAGGTTTAAAGGGATCTTGGCAGGGTTTCCCAATTCCTGACAGGAAAAGGGGTGGGAACAGTGAGGGGCTGCTATGCAACTATACAGGTTGCTATCCCTGTTGCTGGGAAAGGTTGAAGGCTTGAGGAGGAGAGGGTGAAAGAGGATGAGATGGCCTCACCAACTCAATGGATGTGAGTTTGGGCAAACTCTGGGAGAGAGTGAAGGACAGGGAAGCCTGGCATGCTGAAGCCCATGGGGTGGCAAAGAGTTGGACACGACTGAGTGACTGAACAACTAAGCTCTGGTGGCTCAGCTGGTAAAGAATCCCCCCACAGTGCAGGAGACCTGTGTTCGATCCCTGGGTTGGGAAGATCCTATGGAGAAGGGGAAGGCTACCCACTCCAGTATTCGGGCCTGGAGAATTTCGTGCACTGTAGAGTCCATGGGGTCACAGAGTTGGACACGACTGAACAACTTTCACTTTTACTTTTCAGTCTCTTTACCTGTTAAATGGAGATTATAATACTTTCTTCTTAGGAGATTATAATACTTTTCTTTCTTTCATCTTATAATAGTTCAAATTGGATTGGATCTGTTTTCCCAAAAGTAGGTTTCACAATGGGATTTTAGATGAGCAATTTTCATGGTCATGATTATTTTATTGTTGTTGTCAACTAACTACAAATTGGCACTTGCCAAGGGCATTTGCCATCTGTCCCTGTGGAGATTGAACCCTGTGCTCTTGCAGCTATTGACCTTCAACAAGACCTAGAGGGAATTCAAAGAGGCAACTAATCCTTTTGGAGAATGAGGCAACTAATCCTTTTGTCTTCTTACATCTAGAAATGTTGCAGAAACCAGTAATCCAGAAACCAAGCACCANGGAGATTGAACCCTGTGCTCTTGCAGCTATTGACCTTCAACAAGACCTAGAGGGAATTCAAAGAGGCAACTAATCCTTTTGGAGAATGAGGCAACTAATCCTTTTGTCTTCTTACATCTAGAAATGTTGCAGAAACCAGTAATCCAGAAACCAAGCACCACACTCGGAGAGTTGGAGGATTTAGGCTTATTATTATGCCGGTGGGCCCAGAGGAGTTAACACTCCAAGCTCTGAGCCCTGAACAAAGGGGTTACAGAGTTTTTATAGACAGACTCTAGTGGGCCACACTAGCTGCTAATAGCCTGGTTTAAACTGAGGGGTTTTGAGCTCAGGAGCAGCAGTCAAGATAGGGAGGGGGATGCCTGAGCTTTACATAGACAGGCATGATCAAGCATGTTTGCAGGGGCCAGGCAATTGCAAAGAGCAGGACAAGGGTGAGTGAGATAAGCTCCAGTTCCTAGTATTGTAAGTCCCCACTTCCTGAGACTATGTGACCTACATGATCCAGACTTTGCAAGGAACAAGCTGGGTTACAGAGGCAGAAGGAGCAGGATGTTATGTAAAATTTTAACTTTTCTTCTTCATTCCCCTCTCTTGACACTTCTATCACTCATTGTAGAAAACATCATCTCATGTTTTGGTAGGACATTCAGAGCTCCCCATCGTTTAGGGGGCTATATTGAGCTATTACCATTTGTAAATTTATAGATTCAATCCAAGAGGTTGTGAACTGGGTAATTGCATTGAGAATACAAGGGCCAAACAAGGGTGCCGCAAAGAGCATGAAGAGAGGACCTGTTAAAGGGAGAAGTCATGATGCCCAGCTCCAGACATTGTTCCAGTCACCCCAGGAATTAGCTACTTTCTCTCTCTTTTTATGATTTGTTCCCTTAGCTTTGGGGCCATGTCCCTGACTATTTCTGATTGGTTTACATAAAAGCAGTATTCTTCATTCAAGAAGAGGCAGAGTCCTCTCTTTTCAGCTGTCAGTAGGTCTACCCCTCTCCTAGTCTGTAAAACCACCTCAGCCAGGGTGTCAGTCACCCCAGGAATTAGCTAGTTTCTCTCTCTTTTTTATGATTTGTTCCCTTAGCTTTGGGGCCATGTCCCTGACTATTTCTGATTGGTTTACATAAAAGCAGTAGTCTTCATTCAAGAAGAGGCAGAGTCCTCTCTTTTCAGCTGTCAGTAGGTCTACCCCTCTCCTAGTCTGTAAAACCACCTCAGCCAGGGTGTCTAGTTGGTCCTGTAATGAAAAGCACAGCAATAATGCTGATTAGGGACAGAGACCAGAATTGAAAATGAAAATCCATCGATATTTTGATAGCCAGATCCTCAAGCTTCTGCCGTGCGTTAACCAGCCAGCTGCCAGAGTGTGGCTGGAGCAAGGCTGAAGAATCCTCAAGCTTCTGCTGCGTGTTGACTAGTCAGCTTCTGGAGTGACTAGAGTAGGGCTCAGCATCCTTCGTGTAAGAGGGCCACTGTCTTTGGAACCAGAATTTGAGGAGGTTTTTGGGGTCCCAAACTGCTTTCCAGGTGTCCTCATCACAGGAAGTAGCTGACTTCTTGACTCTGGTATGGTGGATCCAAGGGATTGAAGAAGGAATTCATAGGACCTGGACTCGATCTTAGGCTCAGCCACCTTCCCGATGGACTCTGAACTCTGTGTTTAGTGCCTATGAAAACAACAACCGAAGGATAAGACCCCCTCAAGACAGGGGAACCTTGAATATCATATCTAGGTTACTCATCGCCTAAGAGAAAACATACACTAGCACCCCTTCCTCCAGACAGGCCATACATTTTTCTGTATCTATCGGAGTGTAACCTCGGGTTTATTGATTATTGACTAATTGTTCGACTCTTTGAGCACATGAGCACATAGCAAGTGAATGATGGAGTTATTGGAATTGTATTTTCCTTGGTTTATGTAAGTCTCAAGGAATTTGGAGTGGTGGGTTCAGACACGTACACATGGGGTATAAAAGATTTTCACAAATGCTGGTCAGGGTCCTTGACTAAGAGGAGACTCTGCCTTGGGTCCGCTGGTATAATAAACTGTACTCCACTATCTGCATTGTCCTTCTGAGTGAGTTTGTTTCCCAGAACACGTGTCTACAACAGGATGACACCTATAACTTAATGAGGGCCTGTTCAAACTGGCTGAAGTGGTTTTTTTCCCCTAATATTTAACCCTCATCAGACCTTTAATCCTCTAATCAGACCTCATCTCCTCGCTGATAGGGATGAACCCAATTGTCCAAAGGACTGGGTGCCCTTTCTAAGTTTTCTCAGGTGATATGGCAGAAGACGTTTCCAGGGCCTGGAGATGTTGGGACACCTCCAGTTCAGCTAGTTTTTGGTGGTCTCCCTTGAGTATTTTTATTATTAAGTGTGGTCTCCCATGTAAGATCTCAAAGGGATAAATACCCTGAGGACCTTGGGGTGCATTCACAGAGGGAGATGAGAGTCCACAGAACGATAAGGCAGCTTGTTCTAGCACTGTCTGGGTGTTGGCCGGGGGTATTCTTGTCATACTACTACTTGGAGAAACAAACTTAAGAAAGTTAAGATTAATAGAAGTAGGAAAGCTGCTAGAGGGGCTAACCAGGAGAACCAGGTCCAGCCAGTGGTTTGTGACATTAATATTTCTCTATGTATGGGAAGATGCAAGAATTTGGACTCATAAAAATCTTTACCTGAAAACATCTGACTATCTGAAGGCCTGTTTTTCCAGGGTTTTCCCAGAGCACAGAGTGCCTTATTTTTTGTCTCCACCCTGAACTCCTTTTAAGGGGGGTGTTGAAGGTCAGCATCTTATAGTGGTCATATTTCATCTTTGTAGAGGCAGCTGGCAAGGGCCAACTTCCAGTCAGCAGGGCCACTTCAGAGCCACATATTTGACCATGTTTTGGGGACATTTCATAGTCATTGTGTCCCATGGTGCTGGGAAGGTTCTTTTTGCCTTATTTTTTGTCTCCACCCTGAACTCCTTTTAAGGGGGGTGTTGAAGGTCAGCATCTTATAGTGGTCATATTTCATCTTTGTAGATGCAGCTGGCAAGGGCCAACTTCCAGTCAGCAGGGCCACTTCAGAGCCACATATTTGACCATGTTTTGGGGACATTTCATAGTCATTGTGTCCCATGGTGCTGGGAAGGTTCTTTCCCAGGTCTAACAAAGATTCTATTGACAGGCCAGTCAATGTATTGTCACTAGACCAGGCCTTGTAAGCAGCAAAAGTCTCTGGACCATACCTGTCTTAAACTAGCCTCTTGGAGTAGGAAAATATTTTCTCTTGTTGTTTCTTCCGATATCTAGAGATACATTATTACAATCATTGATCTCATGTGGAGCTGCATATCAGCAGTTTATCACAGGCTCAGTCACACCTTTGGTAACATAAGAAATAATCTTCTGAAGCAAGCTACATAGAAAATAATATCAGTTCAGTTCAGTTGCTCAGTCGTGTCCGACTCTTTGCAACCCCATGAATCGCAGCACGCCAGGCCTCCCTGTCCATCACCAGCTTCCGGAGTTCACTCAGATTCACGTCCATCAAGTCTGTGATGCCATCCAGCCATCTCATCCTCGATCGTCCCCTTCTCCTCCTGCCCCCAATCCCTCCCAGCATCAGAGTCTTTTCCAATGAGTCAACTCTTCGCATGAGGTGGCCAAAGTACTGGAGTTTCAGCTTTAGCATCATTCCCTCCAAAGAAATGCCAGGGCTGATCTGTTTCAGAATGGACTGGTTGGATCTCCTTGCAGTCCAAGGGACTCTCAAGAGTCTTCTCCAACACCACAGTTCAGAAGCATCAATTCTTTAGTGCTCAGCCTTCTTCACAGTCCAATTCTCACATCCATACATGACCACTGGAAAAACCACAGCCTTGACTAGACGGACCTTAGTCGGCAAAGTAATGTCTCTGCTTTTGAATACACTATCGAGGTTGGTCATAACTTTTCTTCCAAGGAGTAAGCGTCTTTTAATTTCATGGCTGCAGTCACCATCTGCAGTGATTTTGGAGCCCCAAAAAATAAAGTCTGACACTGTTTCCACTGTTTCCCCATCTATTTCCCATGAAGTGATGGGACCAGATGCCATGATCTTCGTTTTCTGAATGTTGAGCTTTAAGCCAACTTTTTCACTCTCCTCTTTCAGTTTCATCAAGAGGCTTTTGAGTTCCTCTTCACTTTCTGCCATAAGGGTGGTGTCATCTGCATATCTGAGGTTATTGATATTTCTGCCGGCAATCTTGATTCCAGCTTGTGTTTTTCCAGTCCAGTGTTTCTCTTGATGTACTCTGCATAGAAGTTAAATAAGCAGGGTGACAATATACAGCCTTGGCATACTCCTTTTCCTATTTGGAACCAGTCTGTTGTTCCATGTCCAGTTCTAACTGTTGCTTCCTGACCTGCATACAGCTAGCAGCTATTAGTAAAGTCACAAGCAAGAATTTAAGTCAAGAATTTTCACAGGATATAGCCCAGTATACCCCAGGTCATCTGACTCAGTTAAATGATTATAAACCAGTGTTAAACTCCTGGTTGTTCATCATGGAGCATCTGACCTTTATCCAAAGATTGGTTACTGAGATAAGCTTTAGAAAAAATCTTAGAGTGTCCTTTTTAATAACTTAATTAAGCCTTTTAGCAATGTAACATAACAAAGAACTATCTCAGAAGTGAGTATTAGTAAGCACAGGCCTTAATTAACAGAACTAGAATTTAATATTCAGTGAAACATAATTTTTTTCTTTTTCTGGAGAATTAATTGTGAAGGCATTAACACTGTTTTCACTCATCAAATAAAAATGCAGTCTGTCAGGGAGCCAGGAAAAGCCAAGCGGTTGTCTTGGATTTCCCATAGCCCTGGCTCTTTGATTTTCAGCTGTTGTTCATCCATTTTTAGTTTCCTGATATAGGACCAAACTATCGTCATATTTTAAGGACATCAAGATAGCAAAAGTCTAAGTGTGACGGGTTATTTTTGCTGTTTTTGAAGCAGAATGGGCTTTGTCTACACGTACCATAATCTTAAATAATGTTTATTTACTTTGCCAAAGTAACAAAAAGATTTTAAAAACAAATGTAAATCACTTAAAGGCAAAGAAATTCATACTCTGTTGTTGAAAGCTGTATTTTAAGAAAACTTTGTTCTCTAAACTGAGAGACCAAATCTCAGTCTGGCACCAGCTTACTGTTAATAATAAAATTTGTTTATCTGTTTAATCTTAGAAAGTCTTTTTCATAAGTTTTGAAGAACTAGCAGTATTTTTCTAAAGGCATGAGAGTAAAGGCATGTTTAAAATCTAATTCTATTGCAATTGACAAAGAAACATGGTTATAACACTTTAACATGATAACTAGAATTATAATTGACCATATTTTATCAGGGCAGATCAGATCTATATGAATTTCATTAATTTTAGGATATCTATATTAGTAACATCAACCATACAGTATAATGTGAAAAGATTTATCACCCATTTAACAGTACTTAACAAGTAATTTAACATGTCCAATGAACCAAGCTAGCTTAATTGCTCTTTGGGATGTCTCAGGGGCCCTCTGAAGCATCCCAAAGTTAGCTAGAAGTCAAGTTATTTAGGAAGTTTTGTCAATAAATGTCAAAAGGATTTATATGATCTTACTCAGTCAGGTAAGATCATATAAGTTACTGTGAAATAATTGTTATTTACTTAGCCAAAGTTAACAAAAGATTTTAAAGGTAAATATAGACCAGATCAATTAAGAGATAAAGAAACTTAAATCTATTATTAAAAGCTGTTCAACATCTGAAGAAAGTATATCCTTTTAACAGAGACAGGCCAAATTCAAGTTTTGCATCCGTTTACTTTAAACTCATTTAGGTAAACTTAATTAATTTTATTTTAAACTTAGTCCTGCTGCTGCTGCTGCTGCTAAGTCACTTCAGTTGTGTTCGACTCTGTGCGACCCCCTAGTCGGCAGACCACCAGGCTCCACCATCCCTGAGATTCTCTAGGCAAGAACACTGGAGTGGGTTGCCATTTCCTTCTCCAATGCATGAAACTGAAAAGTGAAAGTGGTTGCTCAGTCGCAATCCCATGGACTGCAGGCTACCAGTCTCCTCCGTCCATGTGATTTTCCAGGTAAGAGTACTGGAGTGGGTTGCCTTTGCCTTCTCCTTAGTCAGTCCTAACCACGCACAAAACTTTTTTAGGGTCCATTATCCACAAACCTTTTAATTATTTTCTGTAACAGCCATGTGTAAGTCAGACCTACTTTCTTTTCCCTTTATAAAATTTAATTTTGTTTTTTATATCTTCTTTATTAAAAACATGCATCTTACTTCCTGATTAGATTAGCAAACAAACATTAATACTAAATATTTAATATTGAATATTTCCCAGTTTACGTTAACCTGAAATTTATTTAGGTTAATTTTTCTTGTATTTAGCATTGTTTGATTTGTAAGCGCTTACTTTTCTTTAAGCCAATTAGATTAGAACTCATTTACAACTTCAACAATATTATCAGAAAAAATAAGATATACACTGAGACATACATAAATCCAGACAGACAGACAGAGATCTTATAGTTTTCTGTTTGAAATTTAAAATATCTCTTTGATTCCTTTTTTTTTTCTTTGCTTGAAGTTCTAATTTGCCAAAGGCTGAGGTCTCTGGCAAAGCGGGCTGTGTATTCCAAGGACATGGGAAGGATTAACTTCAAGCTTTTTCCTAGTCTGGCCTTTTAGCAAGCCAGTTGTTTTTAATTGCATATGCAAAAAGAATTGGTTTTGCAGTTTCCAAAGAGAAAAATTTCTCTGTTCAATCGGCAATCAAACACTCACAATCATTCAGTGGCTATCACAATGCCTCCCTTCTCCCAAGTCCCCAGGTTTCCTTAACTGTTGCTCTCTTTCTGGGAGCTCCAAGGAGGTTATCAGTCACAATGCCTCCCTTCTCCGGAGTCCTCAGTTCTCCCTATCTGATGCTTCTATCCTGGGAACTCAGTCTCTCTGGGAGGTACCTCCTGGGAGGTATCACAAAGAGTGGGACAGGACTGAGCAACTTCACTTCACTTCACATGTATGATTACAAAATAACAGAAGCAACAAAAAGCAAGCCAAAGAAACAGGTTCCAACATGAAGTCAGAATTGGCTTCTTCTCTGCAACATTTGGAGCAGGTTTTCAGTGCCGTCTGAGGACAGCGCTCAGCTCTGAGAAACGGCTCCAAAGAGGTAGACAGGGAAAGGTCGATATATATGTGATTTTGGTGAAGGAGAAGTTCGTGTAATCAAGCACATATTTTTGCAAAAGATTTAGTTAGTCATGAGGAGCAGATGTCACCATGAAAGTGTTACCAAGTCCAAGCTCACACTGCTCGCCACATGAATCTGAGACACAAGGTATTGGAGCAAGGAATATGACTTTGGAAAGCCAGCTGAATGAGAAGATTGAAGAGTAGTATCTCAAAATAGCCATCTTACTAGAGGCTGGATACCAGATTCTTTTATAGAACAGAAATGGGGGGAGGTGAGAAAATAAAGCAAAAAGGCAAAATAGAGAGACAATGAGAAAGTAAAAAGGGCCATAAGTCTTGCAAAACATCTCTGGGAACAGCCAGCCTCAGGGAAGGGATGTATTAATCTCTTCTTTCTTGCAGCTATTCACAGGTGGCAGGGCCAGACTATTTCTCTGTGAGCTGCAAAAAGGCACTTTAGTGCCACAGTCAGGCAGAAGGGCAGGATTCTCTGAGGCAGGACATTTTGTATGATTATAATAACAAAAGCAAAGGAAAGCAAGTCAGTGAAACAGCTCCAAAGAACATGGAGCCAGAATGGGGTTTTCCCTGCAGCAAAGGAATTTAGTGCTTTTCCAGATAAGAGGAGATGCAAGAACTGGGCTCATTAAAATCTTCTCCTAAAAATATCAAACTATCTGAAGACCTATTCTGTCAGTTTTCCAAAGCGCAGAGTGTCTCAGTCTTAATCTCCACTCTAAACACCCTCCTGGGCTTGTTGAAGGTCATCAGCCACAGCAGCACATGATCTAACCCTTGTAGAAGTAGACAGCAAATGCCAATTTGTAGTTGACAATCTGCATTAGAAAAAAAACTAACAGACCTACAGACTTCTCTTTTAATGCATAGTATATTGCTTAGGGTTTAGATGTGTGCATTGAAAGGTGAGTTGCTTTCCAGCACAGATGGTGTGTGGTTAAAGCTACGATCCTGATGGTAGAATAGGAATGAGTAAAGATTGAGGTGAGGATTTCAGCAGGGCCTCTAGCACAATGCTCAGCATGGAATAAATAGCTGATAAAGTGAAAACATTTGCTATTGCGTCACTACCAATGATTTTTGAGTCAGTGTGCTGGTGGCTCCCTATGGTAAGGCAGTTGAGAGCTTTGCTTCTTATTTTTTGGAGCTGAACTGGGCTCAGGCTACTGTGAGAGAATTGACTGAGGGGCTCATTGTGTTGGAGGAGGGGGAAGGTGAGTGGTCCTAAGGGGAAGGGAAGGGAACTGGGTTTCCTCCACCTTTTATTATCTTTGCCTAGTTCAGACTGAAGTCTGAAAAAAGGACCCTGGGTGGAGAGCTTTGAATACAAGTGGAGAACATACTGCTTCAGCCCAGGGTGTAGGGAAGTGGAGCCCAGAGAACATCAGCCCGGCCTGCAAGGCAGCTGAGGCTTAGAGAAGAAAGCAGTGTAATCACAATGACAGAAATGATAAGTGCCGCCTCCCCAGGTGTGATTTCCAGGCTTTCAGGGAACTGACATTTTGGAGCTTATTAGGGATTCCAGGAGCACCCAAACAAGACTACAAGCCTCAGTTCTAGAGCACTGGGGATGTGAGTTGGACATGCATGTTTTCTCTGCCTCTGGTGACCCCTCCTGTTAGCTGTTGTGCAAATTGCCAAAGTCCTCTGAATTTCCACCTTCATACAATAATAAAGCAAATTTGCCTAGTCCAGGAATGTCATAGAGAAAATATATAAAAATAAGTTTTTTTCTTTTTTAAGGACTCCTGAAATTTTAAGGACTACAGCTGCAAACCTTCAGTGTCTCCCTAGCACTCACAGAAGAACAAAATTCCTAAACAAGACTATCCCGAATCAATCGTGAATCAGTAACTGAGAGATTTTTTCCTCATGACTAGCAGCAATCTTATGCTGAGATGTGCACTTGTGTGCACATACCCTTTCACCAAAATTGTATATATACTGATCTCCCTCCTACCTCTTCTGAGCAGTTCCTCAGAACAATCTGAGAGACTGCCCCTGAGCTACAGTCCTCAGTAAGCCTCCAAACAAAACTGAAATTTACAGTTTTTACATGCATTTTTAATTCAATTGACATATCTATAAAATGAGAGTATTATCAATACATGCCCAACAGGATGGTTGAGAATTTAAAAATTTAAAATTGAGCTAAGTGTACTCAGCTCAATTGAGCTGCTGTTTTAGAAACATGAAACCTGTCTTTTCCAAACCAAGCTCTTTGCACATGCTGTATCCTGTGTTCAGAAAGCTCGTTCCTAATTTTCTTAGTTTACTTCACTTTTCCTTTGATACCAGCTCACTGGGAACTTCCTTATAGAAATCGATCTCGAAACCCTGAGTCCTCTCTATTCTTGATCAGTCTCCCAATCTATGTTTTAACAGTACTCTTTGCTTCATGACATTTTTCACATCCAAGCCTTATTTGCATTATTCTTTAATGGATAACATCAACCTCACCATTAGATGTAAACTCCACAAGGGTAGTGTTGAAGAAGGAAACACAACAGGCTCCATCTTGAAAGCAGGACTCCATCTTGGGCCTGACACTGGACTTTGAGCTATATGTTTGGTATCTACAGAAAGGACATACCAGCTGGAAAACCAGACCCCCCACCCCATGGAAGAGCCCCAGAGCTTGTACCTAGATTCTCTGTCGCCTTAAAGAATACCCTAATTGTCTGTGTAACCAAATAGAATCATAAATTCTATTATGCTTCTTGGGGTATGACCACAGGCCTATTGATAATTGTCCACTATTAACTACATAGGCCTAAGGCATATGAATCATGGGTTATCTTTGACTGATCTTTCTTTTCCTTTGTTCAGACCAGTTTCAGGGGGAGGTGGGTTTGGGCACCTACACTTAGGGTATATAAGGTTTTCACAAAAACTGGTCGGGGTCCTTGGCTAAGAGGAGACTCTGCCTTGGGCCCGCTGGTGTAATAAACTGCAATCCACTATCTGCATTGTCCTTCTGAGTTTGTTTCCCAGAACGTATGGCTACAACATTTGGTGCACTGGCCAGAAAAGTGCTCACTTTGAGGAGACAACTCCCATTTGGGAGTACTCCAAGGCCTTGCAGCTCGAATCTTCTAGAAGGGGGATGGCGCCTCACCCTTCTGGAAGGATGCTGCTTCTCAGTGCCCGGACCTTTCATGTTAGCAGGTAGTGGATGGCAGCAGGGGAGCTGAGCGCTCAGCTGAGGAGGAACCCACCCATCAGCATGGAAGAGGGGGCCTGATCACCCCCCTGGGAGGGACCAGAAGGGGCATGGACCCAGAGGAGACTGGAAGAGGCAGGTGGTGGCAATTGTTTGGTGCACAGGTTGACGAGTGTGTGTGTTATTTAGGAGATGGTGTCCAGGCTGTCTTAGGGAAAATTATTACCAAGTGATCGCCAAGGGATGGTTAGGAGAATAAATTTGGTCTTTGTGTGCTCATATTCTGCCCTCCCCAAGGAGGTGTCCCATCTGCTGTGAAACTCTTGACCCCCTTGGAATTGTCAGGCTAGAAGGTGGGGGATACATAAGTGAGTACAAATTGGCTTTTCTGGAGATGGCCTGGAATGTGGGCTATTTAACCCATCTTTGTTTTCATCTGCACCTGATCAAACCTATCAAGGCAGAATGGACTTTAAAAGTTAAGGGAGAAACAGTCTTGGACCACATGGTGTTCTGGTTTGGCCGTGCCAACTGGCAGGTGAAGACACACTGATCCCCCTTCTCCCTGTGAGGTCTGGAAGGTAAGGCTCTTCTCACCCTAATTAGGAAGGAGGCGGAATGGCAATGTAAGTGTTTCATTGAGTAGAAATATCAGAAGTACATAGGGTACAGAGAACTTTGTAGACAGAATGAAAAGGAAAAGTAGAAGAAGGTCTGAGAAGGTAAGCAAGATGGGGGGAAGTGAATCTAAGGCAACTGTATTGGATGCATGACTAAAAGTTTAAAGAAGGGATTTGGAGTAGACTATGGAAACTCCAGTACTTTGGCCACCTCATGCGAAGAGCTGACTCATTGGAAAAGACTCTGATGCTGGGAGGGATTGGGGGCAGGAGGAGAAGGGGACGACAGAGGATGAGATGGCTGGATGGCATCACGGACTCGATGCACGTGAGTCTGAGTGAACTCCGGAAGCTAGTGATGGACAGGGAGGCCTGGCGTGCTGTGATTCATGGGGTCGCAGAGAGTTGGATACGACTGAGCGACCGAACTGAACTGAACTGATGGGGTGAAGATGACACCTAACCGCCTCCACAGACTCTGTGAGGTTGAAGCCCCCTATGAGAATATGATGGCCACCAGAGGACACCATGAACTGAAAAACAGTGGAAGCAGTCTATGCAGTAGTCACAGGAGAGCCAGGACACCCGGATCGATGTCCATATGCTGACTCATGGCTAGGGTTGGCTCAAGACCCTCTCACTTGGACAAAGTTCTGTATCCAGAAGGGAAAAGGAAAATATGAATGGCACCAAAAATGACTGATGATAAAAAAGGAAATTCTACAGGATTTGGACGGGGATGACCTGCCTCCTCCCCCATACTGGATAATGACGCCCCTGCTGCCCAGTGCTCCACCAGGACTGGAGGCCACCTTACGGCCCGATCCAGGGCCAGGTGAAGTTCCTGCAGCAGCTGCTGCTTCTCTGCCAGCTCTCCTGGAGATCTCCTGCCACCGTTTCGGCAGGCTCCTATCCCAGCGATGGATACCTCTGGTCAGCACCCCCACGATTCCACCTCAGCTGGACCTCCTAGACTGTATCCACCTCTCCTGGTGAGTACTGATGGGAAGGGGGAAGAAAACACAAGAATTAGACAGAGGCTGCACTCCACCAAGGAAGAGGAGGAAAGATCCCCACTACAGATGCCCCTCAGAGAGCTACAGCAGCTCCAGTTCAGGACACATGTAGGCACTACCATCAGCCCCCTGTAGCCTACTATTACCAGCCATTTCCCTCCACAGATGTGTTAAACTGGCAGACACACACTCCACCATACTTGGGGGAGCCACAAGCCATGATTAGGCTAATGGAGGCTATTTTTCGAACCCACCACCCTACATGGGATGATATAATCCAACTACTAGTCTCCCTTTTCAGCACTGAGGAAAGATACAGGATCCTAACTGAGGCCAGAAAATGGTTAAGAGAAATGACATCAGGGGTACTGCAAACCCGCAGCGGTGGGCAGAACTAGCCACTCCCAGTGAAAGGCCCAGTTGGAACTGTAAACCAGAGGAAAGGAGGGGCCACCTGGAGAAATAACGGGCAGTTATTTTACAAGGCCTCAAGACGGGGGCCCAAAAACCTATGAATACGGCAAAACCCTCTGAAGTGATTCAAAGGGAAACCGAATCACCCTCTGAGTTCTACGAAAGACTGTGCAAGGCCTATAGACTTTATATGCCAATAAAGAGGCCGCTGGCTCTCAGATGGTGATAAATGTAGCCTTTGTGTCTCAAGCCTACCCCAAAAATGTCAGATGCGGGGATACCAAGTGACTCATGAAATTTTATACATCCCTGAATGTCCAGTATCTTTGTTGGGAAGAGACTTGCTGTCTAAACTGGGGGGCACAAGTGACCTCCCCCCACCCCAGATGAAACATCCACTCTTTGAGTGGGCTCAACCACCTATTTACTCTCAGTGTCAGTAACCCCTTGAGATGAATGGAGGTTTCACAATCTCCTGGAAGGGAAACCGGACTCACTAAACAGTCGAGAGAGAGAGAGAAAGTTAACTCAACAGTTCCCTGAGATCTGGGTGGAAGACAACCCCCCGGGCTTGCAGACCAAGTCTCAGTGGTACTAGAACTCAAACCCAGTACAATTACATCAGCACTCACCTTGGGCCTGCCAGACCTTGTTAAGCCATTTACTGATTACGTGACTGAAAAGGACAAGGTGGCTATGGGAGTGTTGTCCCAGACTATGGGGACATGGGACAGACCCGTGGCTTATCTCTCGAATCGGCTGGACAATGTTGCCACTGGGTGGCCAGGATGGTGGGCAGTTGGTGTGGTTGCCTTACTAGTCTGGGAGGCAGCTAAGCTGACTCTGGGCCAAGATTTGATTGTAAAAGTCCTGCATGAGGTCAACACTCTCTTGTGAAGGGATCCCCCCTAAATGGCTGTTGACATCCTAGATTACTCAATACCAGGGACTGTTATGTGAGAACCCCCATTTACTATTGAGCCTTGTCAGGCCCTGAAGCTGGCCACTCTCCTTGCTGTGGGAGAATGTGGGCCCTCACGTGACTGCAAGGAAATCCTAGAAGAAGTTTATGTCAGCAGACTGGACTTGAGAGACCAGCCAATCCGAGACCCAGATTTGATCCTGTACACCAATGGCACCAGTCTGGTGAAACAAGGACAGTGACTGTCAGGATATGCAGTAGTCACAGAAGAAACCATTGCTGAGGCTAGCTTTCTGCCGTCACACTCGTCTGCTCAATGGGCTGAGCGATATGCTCTAATCTGGGCCCTCCAGCTGTCAAAAGGTAAGAAGACAAACATTTACACAGACTCCAGATATGCTTTTGCCACACTACATGTACATGGGGCTCTGTATAAGGAGAGAAACCTTTGACATCTAGTGAAAAAGATATTAAAAACAAAGAAGAAATCTTGACTATTAGATGCTGTATGGGAACCTGAAAAGGTAGCAGTGATGCATTGTTGGGGTCACCAAAAGGAAGACACCCCACAAACACGGGGAAACTGACTAGCAGATAAAGCTGCAAAACATACGGCTGAGAAATTTGGGGCTGCTGGTGGGAGATCTCTTAGAACCTTTGTACTCTCAAAAATGCCTGAGTTAACTTTGACTCCCCCACAGTATACCCCAGCCCAAGACCAGCTGGCTGAAGCAGAAAGGGCCATCCAAAATGAAGAAGGTTGGTTGGAACTGCTGGATGGCAGTTCCCAAGGCATTAGCCCCCACACTGGTGTCTCAGATACATCAGGCAACTCACTTGGGACATGACAGAATGGAAGAATTAATTTAAAAATATTCATTAATTCTACGACTTTCCTCCTTATGTAGAATGGAATCCTGGAGCTGTTCTGCTTGCTCACAGGTCACAGCTGCCCCTGGACATAAACAGAAACCTGCAGGAATACAGTTAAAAGGCACTCTACCCTGTGAACATTTAGAAGTGGACTTTACTGAGATGAAACCCTGAAGACACTACCGTTATTTACTGGTCATGGTATGTACCTTCTCAGGATGGGTGGAGGCCTTCCCCACCTGAACTGAAAAAGCAAATGAAATGGCTCGCTGTCTGCTTTAAAAAATAATCCCCAGATTCGGGTTCCCAACCAGTATAGGACCAGACAATGGCCCTGCCTTAGTAGCTGACTTAATTCAACAGGTACGTAAGCTCTAAATATCAAGTGGAAACTACACACTGCATATAGGCCCCAGAGTTCTGGGATGGTGGAATGAACCAGCCGGACACTTAAAGAGGCTCTCCAAATGGATCATAGAGACTGACTGCTCCTGGGTGGACTTGCTTCCTATGGCTCTGCTCAGACTCAGGATGACCCCATGGTCCCATGGCTATTCTCCATATGAAATTGTGTATGGGAGATCCCCTTCCATAATAAAAGAGGTGTCAACAAATTTGCCTCAGGTAGGGGGGAATGAGATTTCACAGCAGATGGAACAACTGGGTAAGGGAATAAATCAGGCAACTAAGTTTGTACAAGGGTGTGGGTCAAGGACTGGAAACACAACTCCTTGGCCCCACATTGGAAGGGTCCATATACTGTTGCTGTAACCACCTCTATAGCAGTTAAAGTTGCAGGTGTCACTCCTTGGATCCACCACGTGAGGGTGTAGAGAGCATACCACGCAGACCCGGAGGATGCCAAGTGGACTATAAAATAGGACCCCACTGATCCCCGTGAAACCAAGATTGTCTTAAAGAAGAAAAAGAGATGAAGCTCTACAATCAACTGCTGCTACAAGGACTTGCCAGGATCATCTTGAGACTAATCATAGTTTCAGCACAAGGAGGGACCTATGCTCTAATTAAAGTTGAATGCTGTGTATATATTCCTGATTTATCTGGCGATATATCAGCCACCCTAGATGACAAGAAAGGTCAAGTAAAAGCTATGTCTGCTGATAATATTCCTTTTTGAACTTCAGTCCTATCTTGGGTGAAGGGTGATTGGTGGAAAACTATATTTACCACTGTTATAGTTGCCTTGATAGCTCTGCTTTGTGGACCCTGCATTTTACAATGTATTATGAACTTCGTAACCCAAAGCTTGGTATCATGCTCCCAAATTGGCAGTCGGAGAGCTAGGGTGCAATATATACCTTTGAATGATGCTCATACTATGAGTTAAGAGCATCAAGAGGGGGAAATGAAGGAGGAAACAGAACAGGCTCAGTCTTGAAAGCAGGACTCCATTTTGGGCTGGACTATGGACTTTGATCTATATGCCCAGTGTCTATGGAAATGACATACCAACTGGAAAACCATACACACTCCCCCCCCTCCATGGAAGAGCCCCAGAGCTCATACCTAGACTCTCCATCACCTAAAAGAATACTCTATCTGTGTAACCGAATAGAATCATAAATTCTATTATGCTTATTGGGCTATGACCACAGGCCTATTGATAATTGTCCACTGTTAACTACCTAGCCCTAAGGCATATGAATCATGGGTTATCTTTGACTGTATCTTTCTTTTCCTTTATCCAGACTAGTTTCAGGGAATTTGGGGAGGTGGGTTTGGGCACGCACACTTAGGGTATATAAGGTTTTCACAAAAACTGGTCGGGGTCCTTGGCTAAGAGGAGACTCTGCCTTGGGCCCGCTGGTGTAATAAATTGCACTCCACGGTCTGCATTGTCCTTCTGAGTGATTTTGTTTCCTGGAACGTGTGGCTATAACAGTGTCATGGGCCAGATTATGTCCCCTTAAAATGTATATGCTGAAGTCCTAACCCCCAGACCTCTGAAGGTAGTTGTATTCACAGATGGGGGCCTAAAAAGGTGATTAAGCAAAATGAAGTCATAAATCTGGGTCCTTAATCCAATATAACTATCGTTCTTATAAGAAAAGATTGGGATATAGACATGCACAAAGAAGGGGCTATGTGAAGACCCGTGAGAAGGTAGCCATCTACAAACCAGTGAGAGAGGCCTCAGACTGAAACCAATCCTGCCAACACCTTGATCTGGGATTTACAGTATGAAGAACTGAGGAAATAAATCTCTTTCATTAAAGCTGCCCAGCTCATGGTACTTTGTTATAAAAGCCCAAGCAGACTAATACAGATGACAACCAGTTGGCTTTGCCTATCCTTGTGTGTCCCCAGTCCAGGACTGAGTAGGCACTCAATAAACATTGATCAGTGAGTGAATGAAAGTGCTGAGAGTCAGTTAGCAGCACTAGGATCAGTTTCCACCTGCTTCTTCTCTGCATGGTTGCTTTCAGCTTCCCAGAGCCACCCTTTCTGTTTCTGGCCTTCTGAGACATGACTTCAGGTCCCTGTATTTTTCCTGGGTGAGACAGCATGCTAGCATTTGGAGTTGATGTGTTTGTATATGGAGGAAGAACAAGATATGAAGCAGAGTGTGATATTCAGTGATCATTTCTCTAAAATAATTTTTTTATTAAAATATTTAAATATACTCACTGAAAAACTTGGAAAATAAAGAAATGTAGGGAAAGGAAAAATCTATCACCCATTATTTTCAATACTCAAGAAAATTGCTGTTAACATTTAGTGTATCTTCCTCCAGTCTTTTTTCTTTTGTAGATTTTCCTTTATCATAGAAAGCTGTGGTTCCCCACTATACATATATTATTTTTATTCTGACAAAATGAATTTAGCCCAAGTTTTTCCCAACACATATTTTTAATGGCCAGCTATAAAATATGTTATTGAGTTAATCTACCATAATTTAGTTAATCACTGCCCTATTACTTAGGCATTAATCCACCCCCAATTTGTCACTGTTTTAAACAATTCTACAGTGACTATCTCTTGAATACTTTGTTTTGTAGTGATTTCCAAAGATGGAGTTTCTGAACTAAAGGTATGATTAATTTTTGTGGCCCTGGATATGATTACCAAATAGCTTTATCAAAAGGATCAAGTGGTTACACTGCCCCTGGCAGTAAGATCACAAGTGCCCCCAGCACTCTGGTGACCTGTCATTTGGAGGGCCAGCTAAAAGCTTATTAGGAAGTAAGACGAGTGGGCAGCTACTGAGAATACCTCCAGACAGATGAGGAAGTCAAGCCACCAAACAGTTTCTAGACTGGGCAGCGGCGGCTCTGAACTGGTGGTTAATGATGTTCTTTGCTTTCTTCCAGGGCCATCCAATGATGCTAAAGATGCCCATTTGGAGACTGCAAGCCTTTGAATTCAGTAGGGTTGAAAGGATAATGCTCCAAGTGGGGATTAACCAGCGATCCCACCAGTTCCTCTTGGAAGTTTCATTGACTTATGGGACCTTTCTGAGGTTGCTTCTCATTTCCCCACTCCTGACTTCTCAATTTACTCCTTTGAATCTTTCCAGAAACCGTCTTCGGAAGCTCTGAAATGAAGGCTATCTAGTGACCATAAAACAAACAAACAAACAAACAAACAACTTTTTACAATTATCACTTCACAGCAAGACTTCTATCCTGAAAGAATCATTACCCTTTGACTTGTCATTGGAAGCATCCATGATTTCTGGTTTTCCCCCAAATGGCAACAATAAAAACAGCTGGCCTGGAATACATGCACTTCCCAGAAGCATTTCAGTACCACCCATTGAATCTCGTTTATGCCAGTTCTTAGGGTGGGTACACAGTGTGCTAAAAGGAAGACCCAGTGAAGAGACAGGGAGAAATGAATGAAGCAGCAGCCAGAGTCACAGTCTTCACTCTCCTAATGCCTGGCCCTGGATAGGAGTGCAGGGAGCACATACCCATTTGATTTCCCAGCTTTTCAAGTCCTAGAACTTCCAGATGGTTACCTTCCTGGGGTACTTGTATGGAGCAGTCACCCTTTTCACATGCTCCTGGAGTTCTTGGGTTAGTTTCTCCGGGTCATGCGAGGAATAGGCTGGAGAAAGAACTATAAAAGCCTTTACCACCTGTTGAAAAAACCAAAACCAAACAAAGGGAAAAACAAAGAATCAGTCCCCATATAACAACTCTTTTCTCTTTAACCTAGCCTTGTGAATAAGTGCTTGCATTTACCAGCTCAACATGAAACTTTTACCAGTGCCTTGACCAGCAAATCGGACACCAATTTTTTTCTGTTGTCTGCCTTTTTAGGATCAATTATTGGGAGTAATTATTGGGAATTATGATGGACAGGGAGGCCTGGTGTGCTGCAATTCATGGGGTCGCAAAGAGTGGGACATGACTGAGCGACTGAACTGAACTGACTGATGGCTTTTATAGAGTGATTTAGAATCCTATTTACAAAACTCTTCCCCATACATGAAATGACACTGTTAGAAGCCAACATGCTTCTCTTAAGATGACCATACTTTGGAGAAAGGAGTTTCACAGACTCCTTAGGGCTCATGGTTTACCTGTGTGTGCTTACTTAGTTGTGGCTGACTCTTTGTGACTCCATGGACTGTAGTCCACCAGGATCCATGGAATTTTCCAGGCAAGGGTACCGGAGTGGATAGCCATTCCCTTTTCCAGGAATCTTCCCAACTCAGGGATCAAACCCATGTCTCTTGCATTGCAGGCAGATGTGTTTTACCATCTGAGCCACCAAGGAAGTCTTTTAGGGCTCATTACTTACAGGTTTTCCTAACTAGGAAGGCAGCTAGGAATAGGTTTGGAGAGCAGGACTGAGGGAAAATTTATACCATTTTCAAGGGGTTTTCAGGCATCCTGAAACATCCTGGACATTCTGCACCTTGGTTCTCTGTGCCCATATCTTTCTTGCAGGTTGCCTCTTGTAAAGGACAAGAAACAGTCCCAGACTCAAGCACAACAGAACATGGTTTCTGATGGAAACCATGGAAGAGTTCATGGAAGAGACCAAAGGCAAGCATACAACTCTGCCAACAACACCCTCAGCAGTGGTTCACTGTCTTTACACACATTTCAGTGGTGGGCATCTCATACCACTTCAGGTGCAGATAGAACTGGCTCTTAGGAAGGGCCTTCTCTTACTGTTGAAACTACCAAGCATTTATCAAACAGTTTCTATGTGCCAGGTTCTATTCTGAGCAGTATACTTCGCTTAACTTTGAACACACAGGCATTTGTCACAGCCCCAGTTAATTTGGGACATGCAGGACTAGGCATACTTTTCCAGGTACAATTTCTGTACCTCATAGGTGGGACTCTCATCTCCTTCACTGTTTATTAGCGGTCTCAAATTTTAGTGAGTATCAGAATCACTTGGCTAGGGGCTTCTGGTCAAAATGAAGATTGTTTAAGGCTGCATTCCCAATCACTTTGATTCAACAAATTTCACTTTAAGTCTAGAAATCTGTATTTTAAACAAAACTCCCAGAAGATGCAGCTGTGAGCAGTCCAGGGTCCAGACTTTGCAAATCACTCCTCTCTCCTGAGGCTTCTGAGGATGTAGCTTGGTCTTGTACTAACTTTCATAAAGTAACTACATTATACTTTAGGATTATGTTGGATTTACAACCACTGAAAAGTTCATAGGTCTGCCTATGAGTTTATTTCTCTCATACTATCCCTTCTTCTGGGACCTATTGGAAGGTATTTGCATATTTCCTGAGAAAGGCCAGCTTATTAAAACTGGCTCATCTTTCTGATACATCATGGACTTCCCAGATGTAACTAGTGGTAGAGAATCTGCTTGCCAATGCAGGAGACAAAGAGATGCAGGTTTGGTCCCTGGGTTGGGAAGATCTCTTGAAGTAGGCAAGGGTGCCCCACTCCAGGATTCTTGCCTGGAAAATTCCATGGGCAGAGGAAGCTGACAGGCTACAGTCTATGGGGCTACAAAGAGTCAGACATGACTGAGGGACTGAGCACATCTGACATATCAAGGTCACTTGCGATACTTATTTTGTCATCCCTCAAGTTGGCTATCCCTAGCAGGTCACAGCCAGCAGTGACCATGTTTGGTGTGATCACTATACTCTCATCTGCAAATGGAAAAAGACCTTTTATTGGACAGGGTGAATGACAAAGCCTGCACCTGCCACCAACATCTCCATCTAATAGCCCCTTTTGGATCCAGTTCCATGTCCAAAGTGTTTATATCTTCCCATGGTGTCCCTCTGGAGAGCATTTGTATCCTCAAAGACATGAAGGCAATGCTTCACCAAAAGACATGTGCATTTGTCTGATGGTGGCATTTTAGGCTTTGCAGTACCTGGATGGAGTGAGATATGGGGGAACCTGGACCTTCAAGATTACTCTGCTGGGTGCTGGTAGGTACAGAACCAGGAGGGAATGCTCTTGGTTGGACTAGTTACCTCCCCTCTGATGGGGTCCGGGCTGCTGACCACAGCAGACTCCAGGACAGCTGGGTGCTCAGCAAGTGCACTCTCCACCTCAACAGGCCCGATCCGGTAGCTGGAAGAGAAAAACAAACTATTTCAAGGGTCCTCCTGTCTCCTATGAAGCTTCAAAGGAAGAAGGAAAGTGCAGACAACTTGACCTTGAGGAATTGATCACGTCATCATTTCTCCCCATGAACCAAAAGTAGCCATCCTTGTCCATGTGGGCTCGGTCCCCCGTGATGTAGAAATCCCCTCGTTCTGATGCTGCTGTCTTCTCAGGGTTGTCCTGAAAGACACAGTGAGCCCATTAAGAGCCGTCTGAACACAGTCACTCAGTACATATGGCCTGAGCAGTCCCTTGCAGATGTCTGAGGACCTCTCAACAGGAAATCCAGTGGCTAGAAGTCCCCACTGGACAGGGAGCTGTGAATCCGTGGGTTTTCCCTTTTTTAACTGAAAGGAAGCTGCCAGAAAATGATTAAGGACATATACTCGCTACCATCCTTAGAAGTGTCTAAGCAGCATACTTGTGGGCAGGGGGTGGGCACAGGGCTGTTAGCTCTGTTTTTTGTTTTTTAATGAATTAAGTTTTTAACTGAAGGATAACTGCTTTACAGAATTGTGTTGGTTTCTGTCAAACATCGACATAGATCAGCCATAGGCATACATATGTCCTCTCCCTCTTGAATCTCCCTTCCACCTCCCTCCCCACTCCACTCCTCTAGGTTGTTTCAAAGCCCCAGTTTGAGCTCTGTTTTTTCAGGATAAAAGAGCACACTGATACTCTTTGTGCTCAGCAATCACTGAAAATAGAAAGGGGATGGTTGGCAAAAGTAAGGGTAGAGGAAAGAAATAAAGCATCATATTCTTCTCAAAGCTTTAAAGTAAAAGCTACTGCTCAATGGGAAAAAGGAACAAGTTATTGGCACATGCAGCTGATTCTCAAAAACATGCGCTGAAAAAAAGAAAGCAGACACACACAAATTAATACTTTGATTCTATTTACATAAAGTTCTTTTTTAAAAAAGGGGGAAAATTATTCTTCAGTGATGATAAGCAATTTACCAGTTGCCTGGAGTTGACTGCAAAAGGGCACAACAGAACTTTTGGGGGAAATAAAAAATGTTCTATATCTTAATTGCCATGGTGGTTACACAGGTGAATACACATGTCAAAAGTCATTGACCCATACATGTAACACAGGGGCATTTCATTGTATGTAAATTATACTTTAATTTTAAAAATGCATTCTGAAAAATAAAGAAAAAGCTAAGCTATCAATACCTAAAAATAAATCTAACACAAAATCTGTAAGAAGCATATACAGAAAAGAGAAAACTCTATAGAACATCAAAGAAGATATGCATAACTAGAAAGATACACTTAATAGCATAAAGATGTTAATTACCCACAGATTGATCTGTAAACAATGCAACTCCAACTAAAATGCTAACAGTTTCCAGAGAACCTGACAAGTTGATTCTAAACTGACTATGAAAGAAAAGAGAAATAAGAGTAAGTAGGTAAAACATTTCTAAAGAAGTTAAGTAAGAAGGAGAAACTTATTCTATTAGATATTGAGGCTTGTGATAATGTTTTTGTGAATAAGTCTCTAACTTTCTCAGGGTAATGATACTTGTTGTCAGGCTGGGCACAGGGATGTATTCAATGTGCTGCCGTCAGAGGCAAGGCCCTCAAAAGGGAATGTGCTACACAAAGCTTAATAATCATATTACTCCCAAAGTGGGGGACTTCTAAGTAGTCATAAAAAATGAATTTTTCCCAAAATACTGAGTGCCACAAAAAAGACTCATGACATAAAGTTAAAAAGTACATAGTACAAAGTTGTGGTATGGTGTGGTGCTAACTATATGTGAAACTGCACTTGGGGACCTTTTAATTTTAAAAAATGTATCATTTCTATATTATGTAATCATATATTTCTTATAGACTAAATACAAAATAAAGATGAAGGATGACAAAAGATCAGTCTCACTATTCAGATAACTAAGGGTAAAAATTTGATCTGTGTATAGGACCTTTTCATAGCTTATCTGTGATTCTATGCATATACACATTTGTGTGAATACAAATATTCTGTTCTATGTATTTCTAAAATCCAATTTTACTTTAGTTAACAATATATCATGAACATCTCCTCAGAAGAATAAAAAGTCTAATGAAATATAAAATAGTGGCATAATATTCCCCTGTGTGACTGCAATATTCTTTATTTAAACAATTTCATGTTATTAGAAATTGGATTTATTTTCTTTTTAGTCTTTTCTCTTTCCTTTTTCTTTTTTTTTCTATCTTTCTCTCTTTTTTTTATACACAGTGCTATAATATCATTTATGTAACTAATTTCCCACTGTTAGAAATTCAGGTAGTATGTCCACAATTTTTTGTCTGTTATAAACAACTCTCTAAAGAACATCTGGCATTTGACAGTTTGTTTCCATAGGAAAACAAGTAAATTCCTTACACTGGGCATAAAATTGACGTAGGCACATTAGTTTAATTGACAAGTACAATCTCAGTTATTTGAAATGTACACACTAATGAAGGGGGATGAGTTTACCTGCTGACAACTCAGCATTCACAGAGCAACTCTGGCCGGACAACCTCTATTAATTTTCAATGTTCCATGATTCTCATGAAGAGATTAAACGCTTTAAAATTTTTCTTTGCTAAAAATCACCCAGAAACAAAACTAACAGCTAATGCTAGGATGAAATGAAAAAGTTGAAGAAAGGAAATGTTCTTGTTAGGAAAAAACTTTACATTGACTCTCAGTGGCATGATCACAGACTCACAAAGGTCATATATGGAAGCCCTATGAGAACAAGGGTCTTATCTTTCCTGTCCAGTGCTGAATACTTAGTGGCATGAAGTAGGTACTCAGTGAATACAGAATAAATTCTTCAGGAAAGTCAAGGATTTATTTTTGATTACAGAAGTGATTAGAAGGAAATACGTTTAAAATTTCACATCATCTCTGCTTGATGGAATTACTATCTTGTTATTGTTGTTTAATAAGTAGCTTTCTATGACTTTAAATGGAATATCATGAAAGATTTTCCTCTTGTAATCACAGAAAAGTCACAAAATATATGTACAGCATTTCAAAAACAAATGGACTATTTTTCATCTGCTTCTTCCAATATTGCTGCTGACTGATGGCCTAGTATACACAGCAGATGGAGTTCCTATAAAGTTGGGCCACACATATGGATCACCTGGGGAGCTGAGGCCCATTCTCAGAAAGTTGCCTCTCACTGACTTGGAATTTGGGTATCAGTAATGTAGGAAGCTTCCAAGCTGCTACTAATGACCATCCAGGATTGAGAACCAGGTCAGCAGAGTTTTGTAGAGAAAGAGTTTGGAGAAAACAGAATCCGTTATAAACATCACCCAAGGTAGGTATAAGGGAGAGTTAATTACTGGATTATCACAGAAACTTACACTGGAAACCCAGGACACAAGCCGTGACAGCAAACCCATATCCACACAAGTCTCAAGGCAGAGTCCTGAAAACTAGGCTCTTATAAGAAATTTTAATTTGACCTTTGATAAGTCCCTTCCCTTCCCTTCTCTGAACCTTGATTTTATCATCATTAAAATGATTGAGTTGCCCTTATCTCATCATTAAAATGATGGCATGTGCTCTTAGACACATCAAATTTAAATCCCATGTCCTGTACATATTAATACTAAGTGATCGATATTGGATAAATCACTTCATCTTTCTATNTCCCTTCCCTTCTCTGAACCTTGATTTTATCATCATTAAAATGATTGAGTTGCCCTTATCTCATCATTAAAATGATGGCATGTGCTCTTAGACACATCAAATTTAAATCCCATGTCCTGTACATATTAATACTAAGTGATCGATATTGGATAAATCACTTCATCTTTCTATAACAGCTTCCTATTGATAATAACATTTTATCAATATTAGTCCCAACTCATGCAGTTATTGCAAAAGTTAAACAAATACGTATAAAGCATGGAGCACCACGCTTGGCACAGTGCAATTGCTGTGAAAATGACCATTCCCTGTTACTTACCAAATAGCAAGTGAAGAAACAGAAGGGCCTGGTGGGTCTGACACGGATAGCAACATTCCCTTCTTCTCCAGGAGGTAAGATATTGCCCTCCTCATCTACAACCTGGCAGAGAGATCACAGGATGGTGTCTTGATGTCTGTACAGCCAGGTCACCCTGCCAGATGTCTACTATTGCTAATCCAGATATGTGTGCTTGCTCTCTTCTTCAAGCCTTATCAACAGTTGGGAGAGGCTGCCTACCTGCACGTCATATGGTGGGGACGCTTTCCCCATGGATCCTGACTTGATTTTCATCCCTTTTAGATTGGCACAGATTAGAACCTGAAGAGAAACCAGAACCAATAAGAAGGAGGCTCATCCCCTTAGTCTCCTTCCTGGTCCGTGCCTTTCCTTTCACTCTGCCTTCAAACTCTGTCTCCTTTCTTCTTCCTCTCCTTCCTTCCTTCCCTCCTTCCCTCCCTTTGCTTCCTTTCTTCCTTTAATTCTTTCTATACAGAACAAACTCTTATTGAACACTCAAACGGACATTCACACGTAAAGAACTTAAGCGGTCACGAAGCTAAAAGACTCAATTGACCACCAAGTCTGTGCCCCGGTGGCTGTAGAGAATGCTGTTTAAGACTGGGCACTGACCAGAGACGGACATGGGCTGTCCTGGTGGAGATGAACACCTCAGCCATGAGCGTTAGTTTGCTGGCTATGGTGTCATTGTGAAATTAAATTACCGTTAAGACAAAAGAGAAGAAAGGCCGATTGCGTTTCTAACAAAAGCAAGTGTTTTGTCACTAGCTTCTCCTCCTTGTGAATGGGGAATAGATTTCCTTGGTGACTCAGATGGTAAAGCGTCTGCCTGCAATGCAGGAGACCCGGGTTCGATCCCTGGGTCGGGAAGATCCCCTGGAGAAGGAAATGGCAACCCACTCCAGTACTCTTGCCTGGAAAGTCCATGGACGGAGGAGCCTGGTGGGCTACAGTCCATGGGGTCGCAAAGAGTCAGACATGACTGAGCGACTTCACTTCTCCTCCTTGTGGACAGGGCAGTCCCTGAAGGTGTCACAGAGATGACAGCCAGAAATGCAGGAGGCTCTGCAGACCAGCTTTCCCTACTGACTGGCGGAGGGCTCAAATGGAGGTGACCTGGGCAGGGACTGGCCTGGCAGCACTCACGGTTTCAGACTGGCCGTAGCCTTCGTGCAGCTCCAGGCCTGTCTGGCACTTCCACTTTTCCCTCACATCAGGAGTCAGGGCCTCCCCTCCAGTCACACAGTGTCTCAAGCTCTGAAAGTGGTACCTTTCACAGCCAAAAAACAAGGCCACATATGTCAGAACCCCCATGCCCAACCCCACACTTTAGCACTGCTGGAAGACAGCTCAAGGCACTAAAGCGTAGGCTCCTATACTTATAAAGATTATAAATCTGCCCCAAGTGCCCTGACCTTGCAGGCATGGACAGAAAATTTAAAAAAAAAAAAAAAATCTTATCTGAGTTTGAAATAAAATCAGAATCTCATACAGTAGGTTTTGTCGTAACAATGGTGAATTGCACATGAATTGGTCAAAATGATTTAGTTGCAAACAAACTGATTGATATTAAGTTGGTTAGGACAACCACCTGTGAAAAAGAGAAATCAGCTAACAACTAAGAAGATAGAAAGTAGCCCTTTAGAAACCCCAAAATTCTGACAGATATTAAATAAATGTTGCAAAAGTATTTGACAAATTATTCAAAATGTGAAAGATCAGAGACTGTAAATAAATTTGTGATCATTTTCCCCTTTGGATTAAATTGGTTAGGCTATTACCTAATATTACCAAGTATCTTTCAATCACTTTCTGCTTGAACAAATCATTCTTAGCCTGCTTTTGATCAAATCATGCTGTGTAAATATTTAAAATATATCAACGGATAGGAAGAATTCTTACATCATAGAAGAATTAACCTTGAGAATCATGGAAGAACTCACTCTCTTAGGCACTCAATGACCAGATATATGGGATTAGGGAAGATAAGGGGGTTGGGGCAACTCCCATTACTTGGGAGAGAATAGACAAGGGAGACAGAGATGAGGGTCAGTAGGTTACCAATGGGGATGGGCCTCTCTCTACCCAACCCAGCAGTGAAACTTGCCCTATCAGAAGACGTTGCTTTGGATTCACCCAAGATGGGAGCCATCTGCAGGGTCTTGTCACCTGTTGGGTGCCCAGTGGCACTCACTTGAGAACGGCTGGCTGGAGTTAGTATGGGACCACGGATGGAGCTTCTATCGTGGTGGGTTTGTTAGTCCCCCCAGACCTAAGGCTCTGGCCACAAACCTATTCCACGGGTGATTAACGATTATCCATCCATTTTTCTAATCTCATAGCTGAAGGAATGGCCTATGGGCATATGGGCATAAGCACCACAATTTGAGACTGTTTAGTTCTACTCAGTTCAGTTCCATTTGGTTGCAAATTCCTGGGGGCCAGAAGTTCATTCCTAAGAGGTGTCTACAAAGGATATGGATATATATGCTTGTGAGTATGTGTGTACATGTATGTGTGTGTGAGAGAAAGACTGAGAGAAAGAAAAGTGGAATAGCAGGGGACACGTGCTATAAGGGGTACCTGTGCTATATATTTAGATATTTGGGCATCTAAAAGCACCAAAGCACCAAAAAGATGGGGCATACCTGGTTAGATCCTCCTGCACAAGCAGACGGAAGATGGTGGGGACACAGCAGAGGGTGGTGATCGGAAACCTGGACAGAGTCTGAACAAAAACAAAGCGTGGAGATCTTAGAGTTATGACAGTGGGAGTTCATGGAGGGGGAGTGGGTGAACCAGGTCTTTATATTCCCATTACCAGAGGAGAAAAGTTGAAAATGCTAAGTGGTACCCAGCCTCCAAGATGGCCTGAAATGATTTCCATCTACCAGTATCCAAACTGGGTCCCCTCCCACAATGCACCAAATTTGGTCTATGTGACCAATAGCCTAACAAAGATGTGGCATCAGGACTACAGCTTCCGCCTCAGGCACTGTCACTGTCTTCTCTGTCTCTTGGCTCCCTCACTCTGGGAAAAACAAGCTGCTGTGTTGTGAGTACACTCCAGTCGTCCAGTGGAGTGTTCTTGTAGTGAGCAACTGAAGCTTCTGGCTAAGAACCAGTGAGGAATTAGAATCACCCTAATGGCAGAAAGTGAAGAGGAGCTAAAATGCCTTTTGATGAAAGTGAAAGAGGAGAGCAAAAAAGTTGGCTTAAAGCTCAACATTCAGAAAATGAAGATCATGGCATCTGGTCCCATCACTTCATGGGAAATAGATGGGGAAACAGTGGAAACAGTGTCAGACTTTATTTTTTGGGCTCCAAAATCACTGCAGATGGTGATTGCAGCCATGAAATTAAAAGACGCTTACTCCTTGGAAGAAAAGTTATGACCAACCTAGATAGTATATTCAAAAGCAGAGACATTACTTTGCCGACTAAGGTCCGTCTAGTCAAGGCTATGGTTTTTCCTTCCAAAATCACTGCAGATGGTGACTGCAGCCATGAAATTAAAAGACGCTTACTCCTTGGAAGAAAAGTTATGACCAACCTAGATAGTATATTCAAAAGCAGAGACATTACTTTGCCAACTAAGGTCCATCTAGTCAAGGCTATGGTTTTTCCTGTGGTCATGTATGGATGTGGGAGTTGGACTGTGAAGAAGACTGAGTGCTGAAGAATTGATGCTTTTGAACTGTGGTGTTGGAGAAGACTCTTGAGAGTCCCTTGGATGGCAAGGATATCCAACCAGTCCACTCTGAAGGAGATCAACCCTGGGATTTCTTTGAAAGGAATGACGCTAAAGCTGAAACTCCAGTACTTTGGCCACCTCATGAGAAGAGTTGAATAATTGGAAAAGACTCTGTCGCTGGGAGGAATTGGGGGCAGGAGGAGAAGGGGACGACCGAGGATGAGATGGCTGGATGGCATCACAGACTCAATGGACGTGAGTCTGAGTGAACTCCTGGGGATGGTGATGAACAGGAAATCCTGGCATGCTGTGATTCATGGGGTCGCAAAGAGTCGGACATGACTGAGTGACTGAACTGAAAACCTACATAAGTGCAGTTTAAAACATAATCTCCAATCCCAGTCAAATTTCAAGATAGCTGCAGCCCTAGCTGACATCTTTTTTCTTATTACTGTGATAAACATAACAGAAAATTTACCATTTTAACTATTTTTAAGTACAGTCCAGCGGTATTAAGTAAATTCATGCTCTTTTGCAATCTTCACCACCATTCACCTCTAGAACTTTTTGCAATCTTCCCAAACTAAAACTCTCTACCTGTTACATGATAACTCCTTATTTCCCCTCCCCCCATCCTCTGACCATCTACTTTGTTTCCATGAATTTGATTACTCTAGGTATTGATATATTGTCTGTCCTTCTGTCCTATATATTATTTCACTTAACATAATGTTTTCAACATGATGTAGTATGTAGCAGAATTACCTTTTTTTTTTTAAAGGCAGAATAATAATCCATTGCAAGTTTGTGTTACATTTTATCTGAATTGATAGAACTTGGATTGCTTCCACCTTTTGACAACTATGAATAATGCCACTATCAACATGAGTATAGCTTTCTGACATCTTGACTGCAACCCTTTAAGAAACCCAGATCCAGAACCACCTGGAAGCTGATCCCAGATTCCCAATCATCAGAAACTGTGAGATAAAAGATATTTGTGCTTTACATTTCTGTGTTGTTTTAGTCACTAAGTCGTGTCTGACTCTTTTGAGGCAAGAATACTGGAGCGGCTTACAATTTCCTTCTCCAGGTGATCTTCCCAACTCAGGGATTGAACCTGTGTCTCCTGCATTGGAAGGTGGATTCTTTACCACTGAGCCACCAGGGAAACCCCTTTTTAATGAATATATTTTGGAATAATTTACTACACAGCAGTAGATGACTAACACACTACTTCAGAGTTGGGGGAAGTGGAGGGAGAAGGCACACATTGGTCTATCAAGCCCTGGATGAGTATTAATGATGGTGAGTTTGATGATGATGATAAAATAATTAATATATGTTAAGAACCTACTACGTGCCAGGCCATATGCCTAATATTATTTAATCCTCATAACAGCTCTCTAGAACAATAGTGTCCCTTTCTTCCCTGCCAATGAGAAACATGAGGCTCAAGGAGATGATGTGACTTTCCCAAGAAAACACAGCAAGCAAATGGAAGATGTAGGATCAAAGGCCATGTCTGACTAATGGCCCAGCCTGTTCTATTAGCCACCATGTTATACAGCTTGTCTCAATGCAAAGAGCATGGGAAGATGGTTCCTCTGATATTTTAAAAAACTGTGGTTCGGATGTGGAGGGCAGAAGAAAGATGTTCTATATCTTCAGTGGGGACACTGATTATAAGAAAACCCTGGAAGAATGGGCTGGAGAGACTAGGGTGGGGTGAACTATCTATGCTATGCTCCATGGACAGCAGCACACAATGTCAAGGAGTCGGTTATAATTTTCCCCCAAGATTTTGAGAAATAACTCTGCTTTTGACAAGAGCACAAGGAAGAAAGTAGTACCAGAAAAGGCATCCCACAAAAAACCAAATAGAACATGCAAAGGTTTGGAGATGTTACGTGGTCTTATGTCTAGGAATATAGCTACAGGATGGGCAATGATTCAAGACAACCAGGAGGGCGTGAACCAGATTATGGAAGGTCCTGGGAGACTTTTGGGTTAATGTCAACATTAAAGAAACTTTATAGTCACTGATTCATGCCTTTTATCCTGCACACTCAAAACCTATATCCCACTCATCTAATTTATACCCAGCACAGAAGAGGTGTTTTTGTCTCTTACATTTAGGATAAATTTGGCATCAACCCGGGGCAACTCATGCACAAAAATGCAAGATCCATTAGGCCAGGCAGAGAAGAGAGTCCAGGCTGCCTTCACCCAGCCAGTGTCAGTTGTGTTCCAGAAGATGTCTGATTTGGTCAAGGCCACCCACCTCCTGCCAAAAATTGGAGAAAATCAGAACCCTCGGCAATGTTTCTACCTTTAAAAAGAATTACATTAGTCTGCTCTCCTATTTGGAGCCTTATTCACTCACTTACACTTGTCATATCTGTATAAGAACCATAAAGCCAAACTGCCTCCAAAGCATTTACTGAGCATCTTCTATATTCCTATGTCCTAGGCTAGAATCAAAAAGACAAATGTGCTGCTTCCAAAGACTTCACAGTCTACTGAGAGTGATATATAAGGGAACAGGTAATCTCAATATAATGTGGAAGGGCACTTTATTTATTCAGTCAATATTTATTCAGTATTTATCCTGCCCTTACCATTGGAGGTAGAGAAATGAATGATTTCTCTTATTTGTAGGAGCTTATAGTTTAGTAAGTATAAGTATAAACTTGGCATCATCCTTGAGGTTTGTCTCTCACCTCTCATCAAATCTTATTAGGTCCGCATTCAAAATACTTTCAGGATCATACTTCCTCTTGCTCCTTCTACTGTTATTCCCCCAGACAAGCCTCCACCTTTGCCCCTCAATGCACTGGCCTCTTAAGTGGCCCTCTGCTTCACTTTTGTCTCCTATAGTTTATTCTTAACCAACTATTCTGAGTTACCCTTAAAAAAAAAAAAAAAAAAAAGCAAATCAGATCTTGCCACTCCTCTGCTCAGAATACTCCAATGTTCCTCAAAAAAATGACATAGGCTCACCATATTATCCAGCAATTCGACTTCTGATTATATATCCAGAAGAATTGAACAGATATTTGTACACCCATGTTCATAGCAGCACTATTGACAACAGCTGAAAGGTGGGAGCAATCCAAGTGTCCATCAGTGGATAAGCAATGGATAAGCAGTGTTAGTATAGACACAATGGAACATTATTCAGTTCTAAAAAGGAAGGAGATCCTTACATAGGCTACAACTTGAATGAACCGTGAAGGCATTATGCTTAGTAGAATAAGTAAGACACAAAAGGAAAAATATTGTATGATTCTACTTTTATGAGGTTCCCAGAGGAGTCAAATTCTTTATGACAGAAAGTAGAATGGTTGTTTCAGGGCTGGGGATAGGAGGCATTAGGAAGCTTTGTACAATGGATACGGGGTTTCAGATTTGCAAGATGAAAAAGTTTTGCAGCTGAACAGTGGGGATGATCACACAAAACTGTGAATTTATTTAATGACACTGAACTATATACTTAAAATGGTAAGTTTAATGGTACATGTAGTTTATGACACTTAAAACAAAACAAAACAAAACAAAAAAACAGAAACACCTCCAATTGCTTCTCACCTCACTCAAAGTAAAGCCCAAAGCCTTCTGATCCTTACCTGATTTGCCCCCTTGTTAGCTCCTAACTTCGACTCCTGCCACTTTCCCCCTCACCCACACTCCTCCAGCTCACCCACCTACTTTTCGGTTCCTTGGACCCACCAGACAAGCTAACCCCTAGTACCTTCCACTGGCCACAAAACCCAGTCCGTAGCTGGCCTGGGTGTGCTCGACCATCTTGGGGGTCCCAGTCGTGCCGCTTGTGAAGTAGATGGCCACTGGGTCTTGACTCCTGGTCCTTGCACAGTTGTGTTCTGTGGATGCCTCCCTGTAAAATATAAAAATATTACGGATACTGCTAGCAGTGCCAGCAGTCACAGTCACAGTAATATCTATAACAACAAGACAGGCTACATTTGATAAGTACCATGTGTGAGACACCTGCTGGAAGCTCCAGCTTGAGTTATCTCTGACCCCTACAATCATCTCATGAGGTTATAACCATTTGCACATAAGGAAATTGAGGCTCAGAATAATTAAATAACTCACTCAAAAGAAACCTGCGCTTTTATCAAGGCATGAGACCTTCTGATGGAGCCATTTATTAGCTCTGCCTCTGCTGCTGCTGCTGCTAAGGCACTTCAGTCATGTCTGACTCTGTGCAGCCCACTAGGCTCCTCTGTCCCTGGGATTCTCCAGGCAAGAATACTGGAGCGGGTTGCCATTGCCTTCTCTGGAATTCTACCCCAGTTCCTGGTAATTTAGAGTTGTTTTCCTCAGTGTTCCCTAAATTTGGAGTTTTGAGATGAGGGTAATTCCTAAAAGTTTTGTGATCTGGAGAATGTTCTAACTCACCGTTTCTCAATCCTGGATGCATCTTAGGATCACCTGATAGGTTTTTTGAAAGAAATACTATTCCCTGGGCTCCAAGCTGAAGAAAATGGAATCAGAATCTTTGCTGGTGGGCCTGGGCACTGTTTTGTTTTTTTTTTTTTTCCTAAGTTCCTTACGTAATTCTAATGACCACCAAAATTGAGAGCCTGCTGATTCAGACCAACCTGACAGCTCACCAAAACTCATGTGGGCAGATCACTGAATATAAGGATCTGGGCCTTTGTTCAGATATGTCTGGTTAAGTAGGTCAGATGTGGGACCCTAAAATCTGTATTTCAAACCTCACCCCAAAATAAATAAATAAATGGGTCTTCCCAGGTGGCACTAGTGGTAAAGAACCTGCCTGCCAATGCAGGAGACATGAGAGATGAGAGTTCGATCCCTGGGTCAGGAAGATCCCCTGGGTCAGGAAGATCCCCTGGAAGAGGGCATGGCAACCCACTCCAGTATTCTTGCCTGGAGAATCCCATGGACAGAAGAGCCTGGTGGGCTCCAGTCCTTAGGGTCACAAAGAGTCAGACACAATGGAAGTGACTAAGCACACACTCAAATAAAGAAATAAGTAATTTCCCATAATTTTATGGTGGAAAGTTTATATTCTAGTGTAGGAAAGGACATTCAAAAAATCACTTACCATGTCCTCAAACTTTTAAATATATCTTTGTATCTAACTGTATTTCTTACATATATTGATTCTTTTCTGTTCAACTTTCAGCTGCTTATGATTATATTGGAATATAAGGAAAGTATAGACAATGCCATATGTTGGAATTATAATATTTTATAAAATACAGGACACATTATTTATAACCTGTGCATGTATTATAATACAATTAAATGCAAGAGACACAAAGTTTTCTTTTAAGCTAGTGACAAGAGACAAATGCTGAAATTAGGGGGAAAAAAAGGGAAATAGCAGGTGAATCTGATGCCCCTGATCTATGAAGACAAGCATTTGTGACTTAACAATGCAGGCTCAGGTGAGGGACCCATTTTAGTTCTGGCCTCCAGTCAAGACAAAGTCTCAAATGCCCAGTTAGATTTCCATGAGTCCTTACTGAAAGGCAAATGGCTTTGGTTCTGTCCCAACCTTGACTTCATTACTTACCATCATCTCAAACAAGTCATTTTATCTTTCCAGGTCTCAGTTTCATCATCGGGAAAATTAGGGTAAAGTGCACTTTATAGGGGTTTTCAAGGATTAAATAAGACAATGCTGATTCACTATTGTCTAAGTATCAAATACCATGCTTGTCACAAAACAGGTGTTCACTAAATTTTTGTTGCAAGATTGAATGAAGGTGAATGCTAACTCAGCACAACACCTGGAATACATTCAGTTCAGTTCAGTTCAGTTCAGCCACTCAGTTGTTCAGTTCAGTCTGACTCTTTGCAGCCCCATGGACTGCAGCACGCCAGGCCTCCCTGTCCATCACCAACTCCCAGAGTTTACTCAAACTCAGGTCCATTGAGTCGGTGATACCATCCAACCATCTCATCCTCTGTCGCCCCCTTCTCCTCCTGCCTTCAATCTTTCCCAGCATCAGTGTCTTTTCCAGTGAGTCAACTCTTCACATGAGGTGGCCAAAGTACTGGAGTTTCAGCTTCAATATCAGTCCTTCCAATGAATATTTAGGACTGATTTCCTTTAGGATAGGCTGGTTAGATCTCCCTGCAGTCCAAGGGACTCTCAAGAGTCTTCTCCAGCACCACAGTTCAGAATACATTTAGCACTCAATACATGGAAGAAATTAGATTATTAATTGACCACCTACTATTTACTAAGTGCATCGTGTAAATCATCTCATTTACTCCAGCTGATAATCTGTATTTATCACATCATAGAGGCAAATGCACAAAAAAATCTAGTGACAATTCCAGTACTGACTAAGTGAGTGACACTGAAGGAACTTCGGGCAGTCACAGGGATTAGGTCTCAGGTCTGTCTGGCTTCCAAAGTGCTTCACCTTTCTGATTCACTCTCTCCATGTGCAATTAGAAATGCATTCTTTTTATGCAGGGGGAAATGCCTTGGCCTCATTTTTATGCTCTCCTCTGGAGAGTTCCAACTTACCAGAGAAGTTCCCTGAAGTTCATCCAGCCTGGCCGATAGCTGTCTGACACAAGCAGCTTGGTCTGGAGGGAAGGGCAGTCGGCACTAATGGCATCCACCCGTGGAGCCAAGGAGTCACTGGTGATAATAGCCTTGGCTCTGGATGCCTGCAGCCGAAATTTGAGGTCTTTTTCTGTCAGCTGAGAGATGCCAGGAATCATGATGGCCCCTGATACCACACAGAGAGGGGATGTTGACTGGGAGACAAAGAAGACCCCTGTGAACAGGTCCAGACCAGATATTCCCAGATAGAAGCAGGAAAGGGCCAGAGATACTTAGAATGCCTGAACTGGAAAAAGCACTATTAATGATAACATGTTGAAATTCAGAGAATATTTACAGAGCACTTACACATGCTAAGAACTTTGCATGCTTTATTTCATTTAATTCTTACAACCCTGGAAAGTAGATGTTATCATTAAACCCATTTGGCAGATTCAAAACACTAAGACCTAGACCTTTATGCCTTAAATAAATTAACTAGCCCAGGATCACACAGCTAAAATGTTGTAGAGCTGTGACTGTGAACCCAGGCAGTGGTAACCTTAACTCTCCATGATCTTGAACACTGTATTACATTGTCCTAGAAATTACCTGGAGAAAGAAATGTCAACCCACTCCATTATACTTGCCTGGAGAATCTCATGGAAAGAGGAGCCTGACAGGCTACAGTCTATAGGGTCTCAAAGAGTCAGACATGACTGAAGTGACTTAGGAAGCACACACGCAGAGATTACCTAGTTCAATGCTTTTTCAGGCTTTTCAAACAAAAGGCTATAGTGAATCTTAGCGCTGGGTGTGGATCACTTGGTGTAGGGGCAAGGGTATAGCAGTGGGGGCTCCATGGCCTCATATTACTTCAAACAAAACCACTCTATAGTATTTGAGTTCATTTACTCTCAAGGGGAAGTGATAAGGAAGCAGAAAGCAGGGGCAAATTTTAATCAGACACTTGAAAAACCACTTGAACATCTCAGAATGCAGGCTGTAAACATGCCACACTCCACTGAGTCCAACATTCTCATTTCACAGACGAGAAGAAAGAGATCCTAAAAGAATCGGCCACCCAGTGAATGAGGACAGAAGACAGAGGAAAGAGCCAATCTCAAATAGGGTGGAGTCCAAGCAAAACCTTCATTTTCCTTCTGTCTATCTCCCAAACTTTACAGGACTTAAAGCCTAGCATGAACACTTTGGGAGCTGAGCAGTTTGGCTTTTCACTCCAACTCTCTGTTTTAGCTGTTTCTAATACAAGTCTGTTCTATCCGGAGCTTTGGCGGCCCAGGCAGATGGTGGACTGCTGGAGCTGTCAGCAAGAGAAACGAGGTGAACACCATAGCCTGAAAGAAAAGTGACAAGTGCTTATCAGGAGAATGTGGGGATGTGAGAATGTGAGGTTATTCAGGTTGTGCAGCCTTGGAGATGAACAGGATGCTAGACTTGATGTGGCGATGGAGAACATGGTCTTGAGCTACTTGGACAACAAAGAAATAGGGTATGTGTATAACTGGGGACACTGGAGTCATTTTCCAGTTATCATTCCAGAAAAAATGATAATAACACTGCAAAGAGAAGTTTCGATCATGCAAGGCACCTAACACAGTGCCTGGAGCATAGCAGGTCTTCAAGAGCTCCCTTACCTCAGTCCTCATTTCAATGGATTTCATATTCATGGCAGAATATGGAGAAGTCCCCAAACCTGTGTGCCTGTTTCTTTTCTTCAGAGCTGGATACTCTGTAATGGTGCTCACTTTTATTTATTGTCTAAAAATATGTAAAAATAAAATTTTGGGGAGTACAAACTTATTCACAAAATTATTGAATTAAACTTGATCGTACAGGAAAGTTAATTTTCTGACATGAGTTTGTACTGATTTACAAACATTTGTGACAACAAATTTCAGGTAGATTGTTCTACAGATATGACTGGAAGGGAGTGGATGACATTCTAAGTGGTAGAAAGTTCCTAGGGGATGGAGAAACTAGCACTCCACCAAAAGTAGATGTCTTGCTTTTGAAAAATCAGCCTAAAAACTCCAGCCCTTTCAACATGTGCATAACACAGAGCCAGCAGAGGTTTTGGGGTTCTGAGGGCTATATCCTTTGGCCTCCTCTCCTTTGTGGAAAAACACATCTGAAGATCAATATGTTCAAGAGAGCAGTCATCCCTGATGGGTGAGGAATGTGAGCTCCAGTTCACCACAGTCCTCAGCACTCCCTGCTGCCTCACACTGTTAGGGAAATTAAATGAATAGTCTTGTTTAGGCTTCAGAGACAAAACACAGCAGTCCTCTGACCTTGCTTCTAACCTTCTGGGACACTGCCCTGACTGGGAGTGACTGCCTGCTGTGAATGCAAGACTTACAGCACCAAAGATAAAATGGGGGAGAAATCTTGAGATTGTTGAGCACCTAGAGGGGGTCTGGCCAACCAAACCTCAGACTTAGCAATATTCTAAGTTTTACAAGACAAAACAAACAGCATTAACATGAAACCAGGCTTGCAATTTGGTCACAGATTGATGATGATATCAGTTTTTGTAGTCCTGGGATTATAAGCGGAACACTGAACTGCAATCTTTGAAGTCCCATACTGCCTGGGACCCTTTCCCAGTTGGGACTCCAAATGTGCTGTGACATTGGGCTTCCCAGTGCTGTTTAAGTCTGGATGTTGGTCAAAACCCAATTTGGTGATGTATTCTCTGCTCTATTTCTCTTTTCTTTTAATGTTGGTATGTTGAAAGTAAGCTAGATAATTCTCTAATGCTTATCTGTATTCTTTATTTGCATATAATGACTGGCTTATTTTGTTAACAAATCCTTTGAACCTGAGACAAAAGTGAAAATGTTCAGCAAAACGCATATTGCCCTGCTTTGATCAATTACAGTGCTATCTGGCCCCTGTACACAATCATGTTGTGATTGGTGGGTAAAGGGGAAGTAAACAAAACTCCACATGAGGTTCGACTTGCTCCATCTCCCAGACATGTGGAGGCTGCCCAAAATCAGGCAGGTTGTATCAGCCCCAACTGGGAGTCTCAGCCTTGCTCACTGACCTGTCCGCATACAAGCCACACTGACCAGCCACCACTCCGGGAGCCGCGGGAGCACCAGCATCATTCTGTCTCCAGGCTGCAGGCCACAGGCACCCTCCAGCACATTAGCCGCCTTCCTGGATTGCTCTCCCAGCTCTTCAAAGCTCCATTTGACCTCTGCTCCTGTACCATCAACCCACCAGAAGGCAGGGATTGGGGGCCGGTGCCCAGCCTAGAGAGTTGTATAGGCAAAAATAAATGGAAACAATGGGTGAGGATTTTTGTTTGCTTGCTCTTAAAAAAATTTTTTTTACAATAGTTATTAAATTCACAGAGGCTTCTTCCACACTGTGCCTATCCTGCTCTGCTCTCCACTTTACCTGTCTCAATGAGCAACCAATATTATTTATTTCTTGCAAATTTTTCCAGTGAATCTTTAGGCAAACATAAGTATGTTCTTTTTTTCCATCCCATCTTTTTAATACAAAAGATAGCCTAAGATTCACACTATTCTGTGACCTCCCTTTGCTTTCTGCCGTAAGGGTGGTGCCATCTGCATATCTGAGGTTATTGATATTTCTCCCAGCAATCTTGATTCCAACTTGTGCTTCTTCCAGCCCAGCATTTCTCATTGTACTCTGTATATAAGTTAAATAAGCAGGTTGACAATATACAGCCTTGATGTACCCCTGCGTGCTATATATATATGTATAAACTCACACACACATATATACACAAATTATATATCTCAGATATGTGATTTTGTGGGGTGTCTTTTCATTTTAACCTACAAATGCTGGAAATTTTCATGAAATTCAGTTTATCTACTTTCTTTCATTGCTTATATTTTAGAAACCATTACCTAATCCAAGATATGTACCTATATTTTCTTCTAAGAATTTTAGTTTTTTTCTCCTTCATTTAGATCTTTGATCCATTTTTTAGTTAATTCTTGTATGTGGTGTGAGGTAGGGATGACCTTCTTTTTTTGCATGTGAATATCTAGTTGTGCCAGCACCATTAATTGGAAGGACAATTCTTTCCCCATTTAATTTTCTTGGCACCTTTGCTGAAAACTGACTGACCATAGATTTATGGGTATATTTCTGGTCCTTAGGTTTATACCATTCATCTATGCCTATGCTTATGCCAGTATCAGCTTGTCTTCTTCTTTTTTTCCCCACACAGTCTTGATTACTGTAACTTTATAGTAGGTTTTGAAATAAGAAAGTGTGTGTCCATCCAGGTTTGTGCTTCTTTTTCAAGATTTTTTTGGTTATTATGGGTTCCTTGCATTTCCACATGGCTGTTTCGATAAGACTGTATATTTTTGCAAAGAAGTCTACTGGAATTTTNTAACTTTTCTTCCAAGGAGTAAGCGTCTTTTAATTTCATGGCTGCAATCACCATCTGCAGTGATTTTGGAGCCCAGAAAAATAAAGTCTGACACTGTTTCCACTGTTTCTCCATCTATTTCCCATGAACTGCTGGGACCAGATGCCACGATCTTCATGTTTTGAATGTTGAGCTTTAAGTCAATTTTTTCACTCTCCTCTTTCACTTTCATCAAGAGGCTTTTGAGTTCCTCTTCACTTTCTGCCATAAGGGGGGTATCATCTGCATATCTGAGGTTATTGATATTTCTCCCGGCAATCTTGATTCCAGCTTGTGCTTCTTCCTGCCCAGAGTTTCTTATGATGTACTCTGCATGTAAGTTAAATAAGCAGGGTGACAGTATACAGCCTTGACACACTCCTTTTCCTATTTGGAATCAGTCTGTTGTTCCATGTCCAGTTCTAACTGTTGCCTCCTGACCTGCATATAGGTTTCTCAAGAGGCAGGTCAGGTGGTCTGGGATTCCCATCTCTTTCAGAATTTTCCACAGTTTCTTGTGATCCACACAGTCAAAGGCTTTGGCATAGTCAATAAAGCAGAAATAGATGTTTTTTTGGAACTCTCTTGCTTTTTCCATGACCCAGCGGATGTTTGCAATTTGATCTCTGGTTCCTCTGTCTTTTCTAAAACCAGCTTGAACATCTGGAAGTTCACGTTCACTTATTGCTGAAGCCTGTCTTGGAGAATTTTGAGCATTACTTTACTAGCGTGTGAAATGAGTGCAATTGTGCGGTAGTTTGAGCATTCTTTGGCATTGCTTTTCTTTGGGATTGGGATGAAAACTGCCCTTTTCTAGTGCTGTGGCCACTGCTGAGTTTTCCAAATTTGCTGGCATATTGAGTGCAGCACTTTCATAGCATCATCTCTCAGGATTTGAAGTAGCTCAACTGGAATTCCATCACCTCCACTAGCTTTGTTCGTAGTGATGCTTTCTAAGGCCCACTTGACTTCACATTCCAGGATGTCTGGCTCTAGGTTAGTGATCATACCACCGTGATTAGCATCTTTTAATTTCATGGTAAGCTTTTAAATGTATGCCTAATGTAATACATAATTATTTTCTGGTTGTTCTTGGCTGCTGAAAGTTAGATTTCATCAGATGTATTTTAACATTTTCAGAATAGTCACAAAGGATATGTTATTTTTGCATAATGAAGTAATATCTCTGGGGCATTCCCATTGAGATACACTCATATGTTAACCAGAGTGTCTTTAGTATACATTCCCTGGATTTCTCTAGTCTTTAGTTAGTTTATAGAGCTCTGAAAAGTTGATTATGACTAAGTTTTTTGTTTTACTTTTATGGAGAATAAAATTTCAGAAAGTCCTTATTCCATCATTTTTGCTGATTTAACCCTCTTTGTTTGATTTTTTCATTAGGAGACGTCTTCTAAGGATAAGCTTGCACGCATGCATGCTAAGTCTCTTCAGTCCCATCTGATTCTTTGCAACCCCCTGGACTGTAGCACACCAGGCTCCTCTGTCCATGGGATTCTCCAGGCAAGAACACTGGAGTGGGTTGCCATTGCCTTCTCCAAGGCAGGAGGGAGCTGCTGTCATCCTCACTCTACAGGGAAGGAGCTGGGGCCACTTTAGCTATACCATAGCCTGTGGGCTTATGAAATCCAGGGACTGTAGAGCCTGACAGGAAGGTCATTTCAGGGAAGCACTGGATGAGTTTAGTGTGGTTTTATTTTTTAATAAAATCTTACACTTTGTAGATAGTAAAGGAGCAGCCTAACCCCATCTGTTACTTCTCATTTAATTCTCACAACTCCAGTTGGCATACTGTATAACTCTGTTTTTATAGATGAGACAACTGAGATCCAAGGAACCTAGCAATTTACTCAAGGTCATGCTTCAAGCAAATAAAGCACATCTATCTGACAGCAAAACTTACTTTTACATCTCAGTCATTCTCATACCACCCGCATACATTTTACCATATCCATTAACAGTAGACTATTACTACATCTACTCACAATATTACTTATCTCATTTTTTTTTCTTTAAACAAGCTCTTCTTAAAATTAACATAAATAAATTTCTTTGAGATAAAGTTTGTATTCTCCTACTATAAACAAAAGGTATCTTTGAGTACAAAGAGAGCCATAGCAGACACACAAGGAAGGGAGGATAAAGAAGGAAGCAAATGCACTGAGACACACAAAGAAATCAAGATCATCTGAATTCAATCCTATGTATTTGCTGTGGTCTGTGAAAAGCTTTGAGCCTGAGCCAAGCTCTCTCCTCATTTAAAAGGGACGGACCCAATGTGAGGAAGATACTAAAAACAGATTAGTAGTAATACAAAACTTTCTCCTTCACTTGCTCAGAATGATTTGAAGGAAATAAAATCATTGATTTAATTGGGGCATAACTCTCTCCCTGTGTAATTTGGGTTTAGGAATGTGAGAATACTAGGGATTAGGTAGGGGTGTCTAAGGCTCAAAACCTTGGTCATAATAGCTTTTTTAAGGCTTAAATGCTCACAGTTTAAGACTTGCAAAACTCTCAAACCAAAATGTACACAGGTCTTGTAGCCTCGAGTCTCACTGGGGTTTTGTGAAGGTGGAATCTGATGCCCAAGTTGGACCCTAGGACACCGTGAGCTTCACCTTTTCCAGCTGACTCCACATGTCCAGCACATCATGGGCAAAGTTGAAATACTCAGGCACTGGCTGCCTGCCCAGGCTGACGGCTTCCCAGGTGGCCACAATCTTCTGAGGGACAGGAAGAGACGGTGGCTGCCCATGAGACCCACAGATGCTCCGGGCATTTCTCAGTGCCTGGAGGACCAGTTCTCTTAGCCATAGCCTCATGTTGCCTCCTGCCTGTCATCAAAGAAGAGAGAGAATGTCATCACGAATTTTGGGCTTTAGGGAGACACTGAAGTTGGAGAGAAACCTGTGGTCAGCCCTAGGGAGACCACAGCACATATTGGCTTGTAGAGCAGAGTCTTGGGCTTTAATCTGAGTTCCATGGTGTGATTTTGATCATTTCTCCTCCCTGGGCCTGAGGTTCATCTCTTCCACCATTCACGGCCTGTTGGATCTCTGTGGAGGGCAGGAACTCAGAGCCCACCTCCCAAGGCTCAGTTCTTCAAACTGAATTCCTCCAAAAGCCTTTGACAAAGCCTGAACTGGCCTGACAAGTCTGAAGAAAACCTTCAGGGCAGCACCTTCCAAAAGAAATATGATATGAACCACACCTCCTCCTGTAATGCACAATTCTTTGGCAGTTTCATTAAAAAAGAAAAAGAAAACGAAACAGGTGAATACATTTTATGAAGTGAAAGTCGCTCAGCTGTGTCTGACTCTTTGCGACCCCATAGACTATACAGTTCATGGAATTCTCCAGGCCAGAATACTGGAATGGGTAGCCATTCCCTTCTCCAAGGGATCTTCCCAACCCAGGGATTGAACTCAGGGCTCCCACATTGCAGGCAGATTCTTTACCAGCTGAACCACAAGGAAAGCCCTTGTGGAATGGAATACTTCTTGCCATATCAGTGGGCAAGAAATGTCACAACCATCAGTGATTTGGGGCCTCCAAATGTGAATGAGGGCTCCCCAAAGGGAATGCAATGCCTGCTATCCAGCAGATTCGTCACTCCCTATGGTGATTGCTGAGGAGCTGGGGAAGGGGTGGGAAATGCAAGAAGCAACCGGCCACTACATCTGCCTTTCCTTATAGTGAACAAGGAATTAAAGATGTAAGCAATCAAAAAACAGGATTTGGCCCCAGATAGCTGAGGGGCATATGAGTGAGTGAGAGTTGCTCAGTCATGTCTGACTCTTTGCAACCCCATGGACTGTAGCCTGCCAGGCTTCTCTGTCCATGGAATTCTTCAGGCAAGATTACTGGAGTGGGTTGCCATTTCCTCCAGAGAGGCATATGAAAGGAATGAATTATCTGGTTTTCCATACTTAATAATCTTTGATGTTCAGACTGCCTGCCCTCTTTGTTCCAAACTTGTATATAGCCTGACTCCCTTTCCTGCCTCCTCAGAGCAATTTTCTCAGGGCTCCTGAGATGCTGCCTCTTGGGCTGGGAGTCCTTAACATTCCCACCAAATAAAATAATTCTCTACTTTCAAGTTGTGACTAATTTTTCAGTTGACACTAGCTGTATCCCATAATTTCAAACATGTAATCAATATCAGAAGACATTATTGGAGATATTTTATGTTCTGTTGTTCTTAAGTCTTTGAAATCCAATGTGCATTTTCCATTTACAGGCACGCTTTGGTTTAGACCAGCCACATTCAAATGCTCCAAAAGCTACACGTGGCTAGTCTCTACTGTATTGGACCAGAATAGCTTTTAAAAATCTAAGCTACTCCATTTTGTTAACAGAAAAACTCCATTTTGTAAGGTTCCAGGAAAAGAGCCTTTGGAAATCCAAGAGCCTTTGGAAATCCCCTGACCTCACCCCACCGCCCATGAGCCAATCGGACCCCAAACCAAAATCTCCTGACTTAACGCTCAGGAACTTGTGGTCTACCTACACAATAGGGACCAATCTGAACCAACACACAACCCTTCGAAAGAAAGTGACCAATCAGACGTTCCCCTACCTAGAAATCTTTTTTTTCCATGTATATTCCCTATATAAGCAGGGTAATCCAAAACCCGGGGCTCCTCCCTATAGCCGCTGTGTCAGTATTCTACCTAGACAATAGGGACCAATCTGAACCAACACACAGCCCTTCGAAAGAAAGTGACCAATCAGACGTTCCCCTACCTAGAAATCTTTTTTTTCCATGTATATTCCCTATATAAGCAGGGTAATCCAAAACCCGGGGCTCCTCCCTATAGCCGCTGTGTCAGTATTGGTGGGAGCCCCAGCTTGAGCTTGGTAATAAAAACTCTCTTGCTTTTGCATCGGATATCGGCTCCCTGGTGGTCATTGGGAGATTTCGCGACTTGAGCATAACAGTTTTAGTATCTGGATATTCAGAGTGTGGTCTATGGACTAATGACATCAGCATTATTTGGGAACAGGTTACAAAGGCAGAACCTTAGACCTCACCCAAGACCTGTGGAATTAGAATCTGCACTTCAACATGAACCCCAGGCCAGCTGAGCACATTAAAGTTTAAGAAGTGAAGCAGTGGCCACAGGACTATATCCCCAGATTCATTTCCTTTTTGCCAAGTTCCTCTTAGTAATAATAATAATAGAATGCAGTAATAATAACTGCCATAGACTAAATGTTTATGCTCCCCCCATATGTAATTTAATTCTAACCTCAAATGTAATGGTGTGAGGAGGTGAGGCTGCTGATTGGTGATTAGGTCATGAGGGTGGAGCACTTATAAAAGAGATCCCAGAGAATTTCCTTCTTCCTTCTGTTTGCTGAGGCTAGAGCTATGAACCAGGAAATAGGCCCTCATCAGACACCAATCTGCCCATGGTGCCTTGATCTTGCACTTTCCAGCCTCTAGAACTGTGACAAACAAATGTTGTTTAAACCACCTAGTATGCAGTATTTTTGTATAGCAGCCAAAATGACTAATACAACAATAATAATGTGCCAGGATAACAAGAAAAGCAATAACTGTCATCTTCTTAAGCATTTGAAAAGTGCTTTATAAATGTTACTTCCTTAAATCCTTATAACTGTGTAATGTGTTATGTTCTGTATTTTACAGATCAAGAAAGTGAGGCGTGGAGAGGAAAAGTGACTTCCAGGTCTCACCTCCCAGAAAGCTAGACCTTAGCCCCTGTGTGGCCGGGCTGGGGGTGGTGGCTGCAGCTTCAGGACTCCCTTTCCCTCACCTCCCTCCCTTACTCCTGACCTCTCCAGCACTCTGCCCCAAGCCCTTGCCTCTGCCTTTCTCTCCTGGATTTCTGGGGTCCCTTGACAGCAGATAGTTAGAACCTCAGGCTTCCTTCCTAAGTGTACAAAGCCCCATTTCCGGCCCTGCCCCCTTTAGGCTTAATCTGTAAAGGCATGGGGCAGCCGACACCTCCTGCCGAGCATTTCTCTTCACTGTACCTTGTTCTTGAACCCAGGAAATGAGAAGACTTCAGGTTTTACTTCCGCAGAAGGCAGGCCTTTGTGCCTGTAAACATTCAGGCTCCCAGGAACGCTGGTAAAGGCAATCTGCTAACTCAGCCTCCTGGGGGAACTTTGGCCCCAAATGCAGCCAAGACAGGGCAGAGCCCGAAGCCAGAAGAGGGCACGTGGTGTCAGCTGGTCAGCACACTTGAGCCAGCGAGAGTGGCCCCGCAACCTTTTTCCACAGCTGGGAGATGCAATTCCAACTCCAGTGCCTGGAGGGTCCTGGACCTAGGGGATATTTTCCCTGAAAATTCAGGTCACCACCTAATCCAGAAAGAGAACAGGAACTTTATTATATTCTGGCAGAAAAGAGACAAAAGTGACAATACTATAAATCAAGTCTTGTCCCTTTTCTGTGCAACACCCTCCAGAGACAGGAAGTAGACAAGTAGATTGGCAGTTGCCTAGAGGAACTGGGTACAAGGGATCTCTTTGTTGGAAATGTTCTAAACTTGGAATGTGGCCATGACTGCACATCTCTATAAACTTCAGTTCAATTCAGTTGTCGCTCAGTCGTGTCTGACTCTGTGACCCCATGGACTTTGCGACCCCATGGACTCTATGAACTTACCAAAAGAAATTAACAGTAATACAAATAATTGCACACTTGAGTGAATTTTTTGGTATGTGAATTATACCTAAAGCTTCCCTGGTGGTGCAGAGGTTAAAGCATCTGCCTGCAATGTGGGAGACCTGGGTTCGATCCCTGGGTCAGGAAGACCCCTGGGAGAAGGAAATGGAAATCCACTCCAGTATTCTTGCCTGGAGAATCCCATGGACGGAGGAGCTTGGTGGGCTACAGTCCACAGGTCACAGAGTCAGACACGGCTGAGCGACTTCACTTCACTAAAGCTACTGAAAATAACTAAGCCTCCTCTGTTGCCTTGTGTCACTTAGAGTCAAAGGCAGTCTCGGAATCAGTTCTCACCGGGCTTGTTGGGCAGCAGCCACTGTGGTCTCCTTGTGGGATTGAGGTTCTGGCTTGGGATGGGGCTGCTGGTAAACTGGTTCTCTGAGAACAAAAACCGCCCAGTTGTCTTACAGTGTTTGCCAGTACCTGTGGCTAAAAATTCCCACCATGGCCAGTTTTGATTCCCACAAGTTTCAACCGACCAGAGTTGCAAAATTTCTAAATATTAACAAGCTCTCAGGCTGGCTCTGGCTAGTGCTGCTTCAGGTCATCTTTCAGATCCTCTGCCAGGAAGCTCCATCCACATGGCTCAGCTCATGGAGCCTTCAGCCCACTCCCTCATTGAAAGTGGCATCCTTTTCCATCTGACCCTTCCTACCCACTGTTCTCTGCTCGATCTTCCTCCCCAGGATTTATCACTTTCTAACAGTCGATATATGTTAAAATATGTTTTTATTTTTATTTTTCTCCAACTTCACTGAGGTGTTGATTTTGGATGCGTGCAGCAGGAAGTGGCAGCTTGCAGCAAACAGCAGCAAGTGGTAGCTGGAAGCAGGGTCTTAGTTTCCCAAACTGGAGTCCTAACCACTGGACCACAGGGGACAGCAGTTAGGGCTAAATTCCCTAGTCTTGCCTGCCTAGTCAAGAACGAATTCAGGTGAGGAGGCAGGCAGAAGGTAAAGAGCAAAGTAAAAAGTTTATTGAAAGGAAAAGTACATGCGGAAAGGCTCATGGGCGAACTCAGAGAGACAGTCAAGCCTCTAGGAAGTTTAAATACTTTATAAGGGGCATTTCTCCAGGTCTGTCTTCCCTCAGGTCAATCACCATGCTTTGTTTCACACTGGTTAATTTGTCTCAGGCCCCTCCCCTGGGAAGCACAAGTACACTTTAGCCATTAAGGTGTATGCACACCATTTGAATCTCAATGTGAAGTCTCTTCTGGGAGTAATAAGACTCATTATGGCCTGGAATTACCCTCCAACTGTTGACTCCAAGGAGCCTTTCTGTACACGTGTCAGTTCAGTTCAGTACAGTTGCTCAGTCATGTTCAACTCTTTGCGACCCCATGGACTGTAGCACGCCAGGCCTCCCTGTTCATCACCAACTCCAAGAGTTTACTCAACTCATGTCCACTGAGGTGGTGATGCCATCCAATCATCTCATCCTCTGTTATCTCCTTCTCCTCCCACCTTCAATCTTTCCCAGCATCAGGGTTTTTTCAAATGAGTCAATTTTTTGCACCAGGTTGCCAAAGTATTGGAGTTTCAGCTTCAGCATCCGTCCTTCCAATGAACACCCAGGACTGATTTCTTTTTGGATTGACTGGTTGGATCTCCTTGCACTCCAGGGGACTCTCAAGAGTCTTCTTCAATGCCACAGTTCAAAAGCATCAATTCTTCGGTGCTCAGATTTCTTTATAATCCAACTCTCACATCCATACATGACTACTGGAAAAACCATAGCCTTGACTAGACAGACCTTTGTTGACGAAATAATGTCTCTGCTTTTTAATATGCTGTCTAGGCTGGTCATAACTTTTCTTATAAGGAGTAAGCGTCTTTTAATTTCATGGCTGCAATCACCATCTGCAGTGATTTTGGAGCCCAATAAAATAAAACCAGTCACTTTCCACTGTTTCCCTATCTATTTGCCATGAAGTGATGGGATTAAATGTCATGATCTTAGTTTTCTGAGTGTTAAGCTTTAAGCCAAACTTTTCACTCTCCTCTTTCACTTTCTTCAAGAGGCTCTTTAGTTCTTCTTCACTTTCTGCCATAAGGGTGGTGTCATCTGCATATCTGAGGTTATATTTGGAACCAGTCTATTGTTCCATGTCCAGTTCTAACTGTTGCTTCCTGACCTGCATACAGATTTCTCAAGAGGCAGGTCAGGTGGTCTGGTATTCCCACCTCTTTAAGAATTTTCCACAGTCTGTGGTGATCCACACAGTCAAAGGCTTTGTGGTAGTCAATAAAGCATAAATAGATGTTTTTCTGAAACTTTCTTGCTTTTTTGATAATCCAACAGATGTTGGTCTCCCTTATTTTTAACTCAGACCGGTTTTTTTCCTTCTCTTTGTCTTTGTCATGATTATTCCCTTGAGGTGTTTACAAGAGACTCCAGTTCAGTTCAGTCGCTTAGTCATATCTGACTCTTTGCGACCCCATGGACTGTAGCACTCCAGGCTTCCCTGTCCATCAACTCCTGGAGCTTGCTCAAACTCACGTCCATTGAGTCCGTGATGCCATCCAACCATCTCATCCTCTGTCGTCCCCTTCTCCTGCCTTCAATCTTTCCTAGCATCAGGGTCTTTTCCAATGAGTCAGTTCTTCACAACGGGTGGCCAAAGTATTGGAGTTTCAGCTTCAGCATCAGCCCTTTCAATGAATATTCAGGACTGATTTCACTTAGGATGGACTGGTTGGATCTCCGTGAGTCCTAGGGATTCTTAAGAGTCTTCTCCAACACCACAGTTCAAAAGTATCAATTCTTCGGTACTCAGCTTTCTTTATGGTCTAACTCTCATATCCATACACTGGAAAACCCATAGCTTTGACTAGATGGAACTTTGTTGGCAAATAATGTCTCTGCTTTTTAATATAGCTCTACAAGGCATGTTGGATGTTAGCTCCCTGTGTGTTAGTTGCTCAGTTGTATCTGACTTTTTGCAACCCCACAGACTATAGCCCACCAGACTCCTCTATCTATGGGATTCTCCCGGCAAGAGTACTGGAGTGGATCGCCATTCCCTTCGCTAGAGAAACTTCCTGGCCCAGGGATGAAACCCTGGTCTCCTGCATTGCAGGCAGATTCTTTACCATTTGAGCTATAGGGAAGTCTCTTGTTACAAGAGACTAAGACTGGCTATTTACCAGTCAACAGGGGACTGGTTGTAAATTCCTCAGCTGGACCCCACTTGTCTCTTATTTCAGGAGGTTGATTATAAATGTCCAGCCTGGAGCTTTCAGTATGACTGACAAATGAAGTTGTATATACTTAGACATACAATGTGATGACTTGATACACATGTACATGATTACCAGGGCAGGATTTCCTGCCTTCCAGGTACTACCTGTAGGTTTCATCTCATCTAACACTTACATCCCTTCTAGGTGTTGTATGTCATTTTGAAACAAGAAGAAAGGGCTTTTGAAAGAATGACATAGCCCATGGATATAACATAAACCAATTAGAATCCAATGGGCCCAAGATGGCAGACAAGTCAACTTCGACTAGACTTTGGTCCTCAATCAGCAAGCTAAATGACACACCCAGAGGTGCCATGACAGTTTTAAGGCACCATCAAAACCAAAAAGTGGTCAGTGGCCCAACTTCTGGAAATCTCCACCCTCTCTCCAAAGTAGTTAGAATAATCCACCCACTCATTAGCCTACGAAGTTGCCCAGCCCATAAAAGCTAACCACACATTTTGGGGCCCTTGTTTTCACCCTCTGCAATGCCCCCACACTTTGTCTATGGAGTATGTTTCTCTCTGAATAAAGCCACCTCTTCACTATCACTTTGTCTCTCACTGAATTCTTTCTGTGATGAGACATCAAGAACCCGAACTTCATTACTTTGGGCTTTGGCTGGGTTTGAGTGCTGGTCATGTGAGTTCAAGTCCTAATCTAAGGTAAACAGTTTCACTTTTACTGATGAGAAAACTGAGCCTCAGAAAGCGTAGGTGACACTCCTGAGATCACACAGATGCTTAGGAACAGAGCTGGGATCCAAATTCCAGTCTATAGGCCCCTTTGACGGGGATACCCAGTACCCCGTCGTGTGTTTTGCTTCTGGCCCTTCTTGCAACCTTCAGCCCCCCTCCCCCAACTCAGCGTGGGCAGGGGAGGGCCCCCTCTTACTCAACAATGGCCTATTCTTCTCCCGGGCCACCCCTGGTCCTCCAGAACCCCAGAACGCAGAACACTGCTGTGGCCTCAGTGTGTCCAGGAAGGGACTCCATTTCTATCTCTGGATTTCTTTAAAAGACTCAGCTACTTTTGGGTCCTGCTCTGGTCACAAAGGGAAGTCAGGAGCCTGCTCTTCAGCCCACAGCTGCCCTCCTCAAGAGGCAGAAGAGCTCATTGCCCCAGCCCTGGCTCAGCCCCAGTAGGCCTGAGAGAAACCAGGCTTCTTGCAGGTAGGAGCTTGAGTGAAAACGGCAATTCTGACTAAAGGGCCCTGCCCTGACAGCCTTCCTTCTGTTACGAATTTAAGTGTGAATTTCAGCATAAATGGTTACACGTGAAGATGACCAAGAGGGTTTAAAAAGAAAAGATGCCCAGACTCACCCCACCCCAGATCAATGGAATTGAATCCAGTGTATTTGAGTTCAAGCACCAGTATTCTTTTTTAGCGCTCTGGGAGATTGAAAGGCACAGACATGGCTGAGAACCATTAAAATAGACTTGTGGGGTTTGCAGAGAATTAAATTAGCTTATTCATTCATTCATTCATTCAAATTCCTTGAGCTCCATATCTAGGCCAGACACCATTCTAGGAAGAGGGGAAACAGCCACAGCCGTGAACAAGGGCACTTACATTAAAAAGTTACAAATATAAACAAGATGCAGTGAGAAGTAAAAATACAAAATTTGAAGCACACTGTTGTGATGTGACCAAGAGTGCTCAAAGCTGGGGTTTGGGGAGACAGAGTGGCCTGCAGAGACCCTTTTGAGTTGCTGTGTTTGCACCTGGACCCTTCAGAAAGGCTGAATGAAGAGCAGGATGAGGGATTCCATGTCAAGGCAAAGGCCCGGAAGCAGGGTGTGTTTGACGAGAGGAAAGAAAAGCAATGTGGCTGGTGCCCTGTGAATGGGGGTGGAGAATGGACGGCCGGTTGCTGTGTTTGCACCTGGACCCTTCAGAAAGGCTGAATGAAGAGCAGGATGAGGGATTCCATGCCAAGGCAAAGGCCCGGAAGCAGGGTGTGTTTGACGAGAGGAAAGGAAAGCAATGTGGCTGGTGCCCTGTGAATGGGGGTGGAGGATGGACGGCCGGCGTCAGAGAGGAAAAGAGCTACGGAGGCCGGAGTTGGCCTGAAGGGCCTGAGAGGAGAGATGTGCGGTGGAATTGTCTGGGACAGCAAGCTGTGGACCTTTTAATAAGAGAGCAATGTGATCTACATTATGTTTCGAAAGAAAATTGATAACTGAGGGGAAGTAAAGAGAATAAGGAGAGGGATTAGACAGGAGGCCACTGCTCCAACTGGACGAGGGCCGACAGTACGGGGACGAGGGGCCTCTCTGGGAATGCTGTTGGAACAAATCACACACAGTGCTCAGCGCACCGGCCGGCGGATAGGAAGCCCCTCCATGGCAGCTATTCTTGTTCTTATTAATAAACATTTCCTATCACGCCACAGTTCTCCTGAGTGAGTGAGGTGAGCCCACTGGTCCAGGCTTCCCTTCCCTCTGATAAGAGCCATCCGGATCGCTCAGAGAGAGCCTAGCAACCTTGAATCTTGAGATTTCTTTCCAAAAGACCCATTGGTACTTTGGCAAATCCCTCCCACCCTGCCAAACAAGAGATTTTGGGTGCCAAGGGATTTGAAAGGGGTCACCAATGGTCAGTCACAGAAAGGCTCTGGGTGGCTCTCACTGTCTTATGTTTGCATAATAGATAAGGGGTTATTCTGGTGATTGTCTGTAAAATAAAAGTTAACTCTCTAGCACTTTAATGTCTCCATCTAGAGAAAGAAACTTAGATGAGAGTTTCTCTTGCAAGTAAATTAATCAATGAACACACAAGCAAACAGGTGCCAATGAAAGAATAGAGCTCACCACCTGGTTTTATAAGAATTAAGTCATTAGTCATTGCAGTCTCTGACCTTCAATACACCCTGAAAGGAGTTCAGGGCAAAGATGAAGAATGAAGTACTCTGTGCTCTGGGAAAACTGGTAGAATAGGTCTTCAAAATAGTTAGACATTTTTAGGAGAAATTTTCATGAACCCAATTTCTTGCATTTTCTCATGTTTAGAAAAGCACTAAAACCAATAACTAGGACATTGGTTCCTTGTGATCAATATCAACCTTCTACTGAGATGTGTGCTAATTACATGTATCCCTTCACCAGAATTATATACACACTGACTTCCTCCCTTACATCTTCTGAGCAGTTTCTCAGAGCCATCTGCGAGGCTGTCTCCCCAGGCTATAGTCTTCAACAAGACACTAAGTGCAACTCACAGCTCTTTTGTTGTGTGTTTTTTCCCAAGCTGACAAAGGTGAATTAATACTGAAAACAAAAGCTCCATCTAATAGTCACTACCCTGTACCACACTTTCCCAGGACTAACAAGTGGCATGTTATCTGTGAGTCCTGAGATTCTGGGGATCATTAAGCACCCTTCAGGCTGGGCGGTAGTAATGAGCCCTTTGGTTGAAAAGTAGATTTGAATAATATGCATCACCGCTTTCCAGAAAACCAGGCTCTCCACTCTGCCTTCCTCCTTATCTCAACTCTCCTTTATGGATTTTATTTGACCATGTAGCTCTCAACCTACAGGCTGCAGGATAGAATCACCTGGAAGGCTTGAGATCCAACAGTCAATGACAATACACGAATCTCAGTTGAATTCTGATTCAAACAAACCTAAAACTTATGAAATAATCAGAGTAGTTTATTGTCTAGGTATCTGATGATATGAGGGATTAGAGTGAATTTTGTTGTGTGATAATGGTGGTGTAGTTGTGTTTTATTATCAAATTTTCATCTTTTAGAGATTTATGATGAAATATCTATGGATGAAATAATATAATGCATGGGACTGGCTTCAAAATAATCCAGGGCAGGGAGTTGACAGGAGTATAAAAGATATGATTGGGAGTGACAACTGAGGTTGAGTGGTGAGTTACCTTGGGGGTATGTTGTACCATACCATTCTGTTTTTATGTTCCAAATTTTCTAAATAGAAAGTTAAAACAATCACGTGGAGAGCTTTTAAAACATACAGATATCTGGACCCCACCTTGAGTAATTTTGAATTAATAAAGGGTCAGAGGAGCATCAGTATCACCTAAAAAACTCCCTAGAGAATTTTAATGTGAATCCATGTTCTTAGTTTATGTTAGTCATTCAGTCATGTCCAACTTGTTGCGACCCTGTGGACGTAGGCTGCCAGGTTCCTCTGTCCATGGGATTCTCCAGGCAAGAATACTGGAGTGGGGATGCCATTTCCTCCTCCAAGGAATTTTCTCAACCCAGGGACTGAAACTGGGTCTCCTGCATTGTGCTAATCATGCACAAGCTCTTTATGAATCTTCACAGCTACTCTGGGATGAAAGGCCACTCACCCATTCTGCAGAGGAAAGTGTTGTGCTCTGATAGTGGACTTTGCAAATCTGAGAATCTGTGAGCACTCCCCAAGTACAAAATCTGAGGCGTGGCCATGAGGGCAGTGTGGTATGGTGATTTAGACCCGAGGTTAGCAAACTTTTCCTGAAGAGTGCCAGATAATAAATATTTTTGGCTTTGCTGGTGTCCACTCTTTGCGACCCCGTGGACTGTAGTCTACCAGGCTTCTCTCTCCAGAGATTCTCCAGGCAAGAATACTGGAGTGGGTTACCATTTCCTTCTCCAGGGGATCTTTCTGACCCAGGGAACGAACCTGGGTCTCCTGCATTGGGGGCAGATGCTTTAACCTCTGAGCCACCATGGTTCTCTATTCAGTTCAGTTCAGTTCAGTTCAGTCGCTCAGTCATGTCTGACTCTTTGTGACCCCATGAATCGCAGCACGCCAGGCCTCCCTATCCATCACCATCTCCCAGGGTTCACTCAGACTCACATCCATCGAGTCCATGATGCCATCCAGCCATCTCATCCTCTGTCGTCCCCTTCTCCTCCTGCCCCCAATCCCTCCCAGCATCAGAGTCTTTTCCAATGAGTCAACTCTTCGCATGAGGTGGCCAAAGTACTGGAGTTTCAGCTTTAGCATCATTCCTTCCAAAGAAATCCCAGGGTTGATCTCCTTCAGAATGGACTGGTTGGATCTCCTTGCAGTCCAAGGGACTCTCAAGAGTCTTCTC
>SJYX01013546.1:419084-481258 GCA_006410675.1 Oreotragus oreotragus | reverse complement strand
GCTGCTGCTACTAAGTCACTTCAGTCGTGTCTGACTCTGTGAGACCACATAGATGGCAGCCCACCAGGCTCCCCCGTCCCTGGGACTCTCCAGGCAAGAACACTGGATTGGGTTGCCATTTCCTTCTCCAACGCATGAAAGTGAAAAGTGAAAGTGAAACCGCTCAGTCGTGTCCAACTCTGCGCGACCCCACGGACTGCAGCCTACCATGCTCCTCCGCCCATGGGATTTTCCAGGCAAGAGGACTGGAGTGGGGTGCCATCGCCTTCTCCGGTGGTAAAGGCAACCATAGGCAAGAGTGATGGAATGGGTATAGCTGTGAATCTTCTAACACGGTATTTACAAGAAAGGCAGAGGGCTGTAGATTGCAAGTCCTGGTTTAGACCCATATGCTTAGATATACCTGAGCTTAAGTCTTGCTCCTTCTTCTAGGGTGGGTCTCCACTTTTGTAAGTTGGGCATCATAATTGTACCTACCTCACAAGGCAATGGCACCCCACTCCAGTACTCTTGCCTGGCAAATCCCATGGGGGTAGGGGCCTGGTGGGCTACAGTCCGTGGAGTTGCTGAGAGTCAGGCATGACTGAGCGACTTCACTTTCTCTTTTCACTTTCATGCATTGGAGAAGGAAATGGCAACCCACTCCAGTGTTCTTGCCTAGAGAATCCCAGGGATGGGGGAGCCTGGTGGGCTGCCGTCTATGGGGTCTCACAGAGACAGACACGACTGAAGTGACTTAGCAGCAGCGGCAGCACAGACATGCTGTGAGGGTTAATGAGATGATGTGTGTAAAGCTCAAATGCTAGGTGATTGATCTACTACTGTGACCAGAGTGTGACTGGGGATGGGGACTGCAGTGGTGAGTAAAAAGAGAAGGGACAGAGGGTCAGAACCCTTTCTCAGGACCCTAGAAGCGTCAAAGCTCTTGCCATTCCTCCCTGCTCTCCTGATAAGAAGGCACACTTTTATCTCCTTTGGGGAAGATAAATGTTCCTTCTGTCAACGTGTTCTTCCTTACCTAGAGTTTATAGCATAAACCTTTGAATAGTCAAAACCCCTTTTTTATTTTCCTGAAAAACCTAGTTCTTGCAATTAGAATCTTGACTTTGCAAGCCCCTCCTGAGTTTTAAAGGCCTGTTTTGTAACCCTAAACCAAAAATTTGATTCTGTTCTGTTGCCAGCCTCAGTCCTCCCCTTCTGAGACAGAGCATGATTAGATGGTGGATATCAGAGATGGTGATTGGAGTCAGGGAGCCTCAGTTACTGTCTCAAGATACTTTTCACTGCACCAGTTTTACAGGGGGCACTAGAGAGACAGTACGTCTTCTGGTTAAGGACATGGATTCTGTAGCTAGATTGCTTTGTTTGAAATCCTGTCTCTGTCACATGTTAGCTGTATGGTCTTGGACATATCACTTAACTTTTATGTGCCTCATTTTATACTCACTAAATAGGGATTATAATATTACTATCTTATAGAATTGTCATAGGAGAGATGATGGCATGGAATGCATAGAACAGCCATACATGACAAGTATATTTAACTACAGGTATTTATCAAATTTAACACTTGATACACAATTTAACAAGCATGTTTAGCTATACTAAAGTGAAGTCGCTCAGTTGTGTCCGACTCTTTGCGACCCCATGGACTGTAGCCTACCAGGTTCCACCATCCACGGGGTTTTCCAGGCAAGAATACTGGAGTGGGTTGCCATTTCCTCCTCCAGGAGATCTTCTTGACCCAGGGATTGAACCTGGGTCTCCCACATGGTAGGCATTGTAGGCAGATGCTTTAGCTATAGATATTTATAAAATTTAACACTTGTGACCAATTATCTAATACCAATTATTTTGGTATTAGACCAAAAAATTACATTAGAAGATCTACTTTTTAAAAAATCCTCAGATAGTGTGCCAAACATATTTACCAGGTACATATCAAATATCCACTCATTCATTCATGTTTATTTGCCTATCATAAATACCAAATGCTAGGAATACAGCACTCAAAGAAATTGAGGTCCTTATAAATTTAATCTGGCCCAGTTATTTGCCATGTTCAAAACATTTGAGTAGTTTGTATGCTACATAGGAAAATGGTTCTGTGCTTAAGGACAACATGCAAAGATCTGTGACAGTGATCCTATGCTTTAAATTATTCTTATTGGGGAGAGTGGCACTTAAAGAAAAAAAAATGAGGGGGGAAAAAAAAAAGAGGAAGGGAAATCATGTTATAGACCTAATATGTACTCTTATCAAAAAGGTATCTGGAATATATTTTACATCATTAAGACAGACAATGAACAGTATTGCCTATCTAATTCCATTTATTAATATGTTTACATATATACATTTAAATACACATTCATACTGGCATTTTCAACACTGGTAAAGATTAATTCCAAACTGAGTCACTTTCTCAGAGGTGGGGTGATGGGAGAAATTTTTGTTTTCTACTTAACAGTTTTTAATTGTGTTGTTTGGAATTTTTACATGTGTACATTATGGTGATTACTTTGGAAAGAAATACTTACACTTGAGAAAATTTGCTCAAAAATCAAATGGGTTGCACTGCCAGCAGTAAGCTTCCTATCAAAAGAGGTATTCAAGCAGGAGTTGGGGGAGCATGAAGCAGAGGCTGTGACAGGGGTCGGATTAGTCATCTCTGAGACCCAGAGGCTCACCTTGGGATTGTGGACTGAGTTTCACATCTGAAAATATTCTTATCTACCGTCTGGAGAGCCGGTGGACTTGAGTGTGGGTTTGTGGTTTGGCTTTCTGTTGCTCCGAGTGGGCCCCTGCTGCTCCGAGCTAATCCCATACAGTTTCAATGGGCCCCAAGGTTAATCTCACTGGCGAAGTTTGCCTCTCCTTTACCAGCTTGCTTTGCTGATCTCTGGGCACTGTTAGGAAGCCAGTGGGGCATGCTGAGGCTGTATTCTCCATATCAGGACTGACCTTTTAGGAAAAGTTGATAAGAGTTCTTGTTCTTTCTCCTCCCCTTGAAGGACAGCCATGGAGCTGCTCTGCATGTCTCTGCTGCTGGTAGCCTCTTGTGTCGGCACTGTCCAGGGCTCACCAGTGATGAATGGTAAGAAGGAGAGCATCGACATGTCCCAGCCCTTGCATATCCTTGTGGAGGAAAACTTGATGGTGCTAACACCTGCTGGCCTGACTCAGATGCTGAACGAGACACGCTTCCTGATGGTGCTCTTCCGTGAGTGTCCCCCACTCCTGGGCAATGGGTGATGGGTGGGCTGAGACCTGCCCCCTTTCTTCTGGCAGCCAGAGGAATTTTAAGTATTGTTAAACAGGTGGCACTAGTGGAAAAGAACCTGCCTGCCTGTGCAGGAGATGTAAGAGATGTGGGTTTGATTCCTGGGTTGGGAAGATCCCCTGGATAAGGAAATGGCAACCCACTCCAGTATTCTTGCCTGAAAAATCCCATGGGCAGAGGAGCCTGGCGGGCTACAATCCATGGGGTCCACAAAGAGTCGGACACAACAGAAGCAACTTAGCATAAGTACATGAGAACACATTTCAATAATAAATTAAAAAATAGCATCATCCTTAATTCCCAGATGAGAGTACCGAGGTCCAGGGAAACTAAGTCATTTGCAAGATACTGTGTCACCTCTTTGGTCTTGATTTGTATCTGGCTCCTCTGTTCCACTGAAGGCAAGAAGCCAGGGTTTACCTTCAGGTGTCTTTACCATTCTGAACCTTAGTTTTCTCCTCTGTAAAATGGGTATAAACACAAGTGCCACACTGGATTATTGTGAAGACAAAATAAGTTGTTAAGTTGCTAAATAATATTGTAAGTTGCTAGGACACAGTTATGGGCACTGTCTCAAGGAAGATTTTTAGATTATCAGGTTTTAGATCTGAATTTTGCATGCCCAGTTTTATTCTTCAGATTTTGCATCAGCAGACATTTTGATGGAGGAAACGGACTCCTTTTTCCTGAGACACTGGCACAGACCCATGTCTGTGCTTTGAGACAGGATGGAAGGGATGTTCATAACAACTTTCACATAGGGAGCACTTACTGCGTGCCGGGAACTGTCCTTAAAGCCCCACTAAATGTTCTCACATACTCCTTCCTCATAATCACCCAGTGTACTGCCACTACTTGTCTCCCTATTTGGGGACATTTCATAATTGAAATTCAATTTACGTCTGCTCTTGAAAAACCAAAAGATCTGGAAGCCCTGGCTTACATTCCTATAATGTGACAGTTGGCTGGAGCTAAGTGACAATTTCCCCCTTGTGATCAGAAAACAGCACACTTGTCAGTTTGCCACATTCCTAGTCAGCCAGCCCCTGCCTCACTCCTTTAGCATTTGAGTTTGTCTTCTGCCTGAAATTCAGGCCTCCCAGCTCCTTCCTCAATTCTTGTCTCTTCTCATTTGATACATGCTCTCTGAGCTGCACCACCTCAGCGGGGTGGTCTTTGCATCAGCAGGCATTTTGTGACAGTGACAGTATTAGCAGCTCGGTTGCCATGGATCCCATTGCTTCCTCAGCTGACTTGTGCAGCCACTTCATGCAACATACAACAACCTTAACCTTAACTTTAACCTTGCCCTTAACCTTGGTAGCTCCCAGGAGAGCAAATCTAATTTGGTCATTTTGCCTCCTTCCCACTTTCACCCTTATGGCAAAAAGTGAAGAAGAACTAAAGAGCCTCTTGATGAAAGTGAAAGAGGAGAATCAAAAAGTTGGCTTAAAGCTCAACATTCAGAAAACTAAGATTATGGTATCAGGTCCCATCACTTCATGGCAAATAGATGGGGAAACAGTGGAAACCGTGGCTGACTTTATTTTTTGGGCTCCAAAATCACTGCAGATGGTGACTGCAGCCATGAAATTAAAAGACGCTTATTCCTTGGAAGGAAATTATGACCAACCTAGATAGCATATTAAAAATCAGAGACATTACTTTGTCAACAAAAGTCCATCTAGTCAAGGCTATGGTTTTTCCAGTGGTCATGCTTGTGACCACTGGATGTGAGAGTTGGACTATAAAGAAAGCTGAGTGCAGAAGAATTGATGCTTTTGAACTGTGGTGTTGGAGAAGACTCCTGAGAGTCCTTTGGACTGCAAGAAGATACAACCAGTCCATCCTAAAGGAAATCAGTTCTAGGTGTTCATTGAAAGGACTGATGTTGAAGCTGAAACTCCAATATTTTGGCCACCTGATGTGAAGGGCTGACTCATTTGAAAAGACCCTGATGCTGGGAAAGATTGAAGGCAGGAGGAGAAGGGGGCGACAGAGGATGAGATGGTTGGATGGCATCACTGACTCAACGGACATGGGTTTGGGTTTTATGGCAGAAAGTGGAGAAGAACTAAAGGGCCTCTTGATGAAAGTGAAAGAGGAGAGTGAAAAAGTTGGCTTAAAGCTCAACATTCAGAAAACGAAGATCATGGCATCAGGTCCCATCACTTCATGGCAAATAGATGGGGAAACAGTGGAAACCGTGGCTGACTTTATTTTTTGGGCTCCAAAATCACTGCAGATGGTGACTGCAGCCATGAAATTAAAAGACGCTTATTCCTTGGAAGGAAATTATGACCAACCTAGATAGCATATTAAAAATCAGAGACATTACTTTGTCAACAAAAGTCCATCTAGTCAAGGCTATGGTTTTTCCAGTGGTCATGCTTGTGACCACTGGATGTGAGAGTTGGACTATAAAGAAAGCTGAGTGCAGAAGAATTGATGCTTTTGAACTGTGGTGTTGGAGAAGACTCCTGAGAGTCCTTTGGACTGCAAGGAGATACAACCAGTCCATCCTAAAGGAAATCAGTTCTAGGTGTTCATTGAAAGGACTGATGTTGAAGCTGAAACTCCAATATTTTGGCCACCTGATGTGAAGGGCTGACTCATTTGAAAAGACCCTGATGCTGGGAAAGATTGAAGGCAGGAGGAGAAGGGGGTGACAGAGGATGAGATGGTTGGATGGCATCACTGACTCAATGGACATGAGTTTGGGTAAACTCTAGGAGTTGGTGATGGACAGGGAGGCCTAGTGTGCTGCAGTTCATGGGGTCACAAAGAGTTGGACATGACTGAGCAACTGAGCTGAACTGAACGTGAAGTGTGCCTATTGTCTAAAGTTCTATCAAAATAATTCCAAGCCTCTGACCTCCATCCAGTTCAGGCTGTTAATGGTTTGTTTCCTTCAAAGTGTCAGAATTTTGCTTCAAGCCCATTGAGCAAGACCTAGGTGAGATCCAGTTTGGGTCATATTCTTCATAGGAGCCTGTGAGCAGGACATAATTTCCACCTTACTGAACTACTCCTCCAGCTGGTTCCCTACCTCCCTCATCCACATCAAGACTTGGGTCACTACTTGAACATTTGGTTCATGGTTTTTTCCTCAGGGAAAAATTGAGAACCCTACAGCTGCTGTGGCTTGTGAGTTAATGGTTTGCACAGGTCAGCCATCTAAGCCGTCTTCTCTTTTTGCTGCAGCCTTAAACCTGGAATCCTGGACCTTCAGTGGAGATATTGAAGGATTTAGAGCCACACACTTTGCATGACACAACACACAACACAACACTCATTTATGCTTCCAAAATGACCCGGCAGGTGGACAAATCTGGGTAACCTATCCAATCTGTGTGAGAATGCAAGACTCTGTCCACGACTACTCTGTCTTAATCAGGGCAGAAGGGCAAGTTCATGCTTCTTTGGGATGCTGATGTTTTTTATAACTTAGGGATTGACATTGAACCTGGGGCTATGAAGGGAGCCAATCCATTTTATATTCTTTAGTTATACCTGATAACAACCAATTTGAATACTTTAAAGTCTTCCCACCAGCAGGTATTTCAATTCAGTGAACACCGGCAGAGATGCTATCTAAAAGACACTCAAACTCATTTCATTTGAAAATCTGATTTCTTCAAATATGCAGTCTAAATAAAAATGAATTCTCAAAATTCAGTTCCTGGCAGACCCTTTAAAATGACCTTTGGAAAAACGAATCACTTAGGACGAGCATTATAAAAGGTTTCTTTTTTTTTTACCCCAGGAGTAAATGGCTCTTTACAAAAAAGGTCTTTCCAATATTGTCCAGGGAAATACTGTCCTGGTAACTATCAAATCTTTAGCTGCTGCCCAGTTTCTCATTTCTCCAAGGACTCCAGATTCAAGAACCAACACTCAGAGGCATCTTTTCTCTTGGATATCTCACACATCTCAATGCCACATGTGTCCAAAATGGACCTCAACATCTTTACCTGATTTGCTTTTTCTCACATCCTGTCTTGACTGACAGCATGTCTATCTTTATCATGTCAAAGTCAGATATCCTAGATCATTCTTGACTCTTTTCTAGTCTCATCTCTAATCTCTCATGGAGTCCTATTGAAACTACCTCCTGAAGCCCTCTGCAATCTCCAGTCCTCCTCATCCCCCCCACCCCCCACCACTGCCGTAGTTATGGCCTCATCATTCTCTCCTGAACCACTGTGGTATCTTCAAGATCAGGGGTAAGAACTGGGACACACAGCAGCGGTGAGTGGTGGGTGAGCAAGCGAAGCTTCATCTGTATTTACAGCCACTCGTTATTTGCATTACTGCCTGAGCTCTGCCTTCTGTCATGTCACTGACGGCGTTAGATTCTCATAGGAGCACAAACCCTACTGTGAATTGCACATGCAAGGGGTCTAGGTTGAGTGTTCCTTCTAAGAATCTAATACCTGATGATCTCATGTGGAGCTGAGGCAGAGATCATAATAAATCAATTGCTTCCAGACCCATCAAAACCCTATCAGTGAGCAAGAGACAATTAAGCTGCATCTGGGGGCAGACTTTATAGTGGCAAGGGAGGTGAATTTCTTCAATTGTACAGTTGCACCTTGGTAGGGCAGGCTTTAAGTTAGAATCCAGCACTTATTTCAGTCCATGCATGGCCTGCCCATGTTTTATTTACCACTTCTGTCTCTGCCTCTTTTCCACACTGTGCACTTGTCTCAGTCACAGTTTTGGCAAACTCACAAGTTAACTCTAGCCAAAATGAGTAAAAAATGAGTGTCACTGGGGAGTTTCTTTGAAAAGAGGGAAAGACTAAATTATGAGATAGCAGAATATTCTAAGACTGCCAACAAAAAGAAAGCCACTGCTGCTACTGCAGCTAAGTCACTTCAGTCATGTCTGACTCTGTGCGACCCCATAGACAGCAGCCCACCCAGCTCCCCCGTCCCTGGGATTCTCCAGGCAAGAACACTGGAGTGGGNAGGACTGATGTTGAAGCTGAAACTCCAATATTTTGGCCACCTGATGTGAAGGGCTGACTCATTTGAAAAGACCCTGATGCTGGGAAAGATTGAAGGCAGGAGGAGAAGGGGGCGACAGAGGATGAGGTGGTTGGATGGCATCACTGACTCAATGGACATGAGTTTGGGTAAACTCTAGGAGTTGGTGATGGACAGGGAGGCCTAGTGTGCTGCAGTTCATGGGGTCACAAAGAGTTGGACATGACTGAGCAACTGAGCTGAACTGAACGTGAAGTGTGCCTATTGTCTAAAGTTCTATCAAAATAATTCCAAGCCTCTGACCTCCATCCAGTTCAGGCTGTTAATGGTTTGTTTCCTTCAAAGTGTCAGAATTTTGCTTCAAGCCCATTGAGCAAGACCTAGGTGAGATCCAGTTTGGGTCATATTCTTCATAGGAGCCTGTGAGCAGGACATAATTTCCACCTTACTGAACTACTCCTCCAGCTGGTTCCCTACCTCCCTCATCCACATCAAGACTTGGGTCACTACTTGAACATTTGGTTCATGGTTTTTTCCTCAGGGAAAAATTGAGAACCCTACAGCTGCTGTGGCTTGTGAGTTAATGGTTTGCACAGGTCAGCCATCTAAGCCGTCTTCTCTTTTTGCTGCAGCCTTAAACCTGGAATCCTGGACCTTCAGTGGAGATATTGAAGGATTTAGAGCCACACACTTTGCATGACACAACACACAACACAACACTCATTTATGCTTCCAAAACGACCCGGCAGGTGGACAAATCTGGGTAACCTATCCAATCTGTGTGAGAATGCAAGACTCTGTCCACGACTACTCTGTCTTAATCAGGGCAGAAGGGCAAGTTCATGNAGGAGCCTGTGAGCAGGACATAATTTCCACCTTACTGAACTACTCCTCCAGCTGGTTCCCTACCTCCCTCATCCACATCAAGACTTGGGTCACTACTTGAACATTTGGTTCATGGTTTTTTCCTCAGGGAAAAATTGAGAACCCTACAGCTGCTGTGGCTTGTGAGTTAATGGTTTGCACAGGTCAGCCATCTAAGCCGTCTTCTCTTTTTGCTGCAGCCTTAAACCTGGAATCCTGGACCTTCAGTGGAGATATTGAAGGATTTAGAGCCACACACTTTGCATGACACAACACACAACACAACACTCATTTATGCTTCCAAAATGACCCGGCAGGTGGACAAATCTGGGTAACCTATCCAATCTGTGTGAGAATGCAAGACTCTGTCCACGACTACTCTGTCTTAATCAGGGCAGAAGGGCAAGTTCATGCTTCTTTGGGATGCTGATGTTTTTTATAACTTAGGGATTGACATTGAACCTGGGGCTATGAAGGGAGCCAATCCATTTTATATTCTTTAGTTATACCTGATAACAACCAATTTGAATACTTTAAAGTCTTCCCACCAGCAGGTATTTCAATTCAGTGAACACCGGCAGAGATGCTATCTAAAAGACACTCAAACTCATTTCATTTGAAAATCTGATTTCTTCAAATATGCAGTCTAAATAAAAATGAATTCTCAAAATTCAGTTCCTGGCAGACCCTTTAAAATGACCTTTGGAAAAACGAATCACTTAGGACGAGCATTATAAAAGGTTTCTTTTTTTTTTACCCCAGGAGTAAATGGCTCTTTACAAAAAAGGTCTTTCCAATATTGTCCAGGGAAATACTGTCCTGGTAACTATCAAATCTTTAGCTGCTGCCCAGTTTCTCATTTCTCCAAGGACTCCAGATTCAAGAACCAACACTCAGAGGCATCTTTTCTCTTGGATATCTCACACATCTCAATGCCACATGTGTCCAAAATGGACCTCAACATCTTTACCTGATTTGCTTTTTCTCACATCCTGTCTTGACTGACAGCATGGCTATCTTTATCACGTCAAAGTCAGATATCCTAGATCATTCTTGACTCTTTTCTAGTCTCATCTCTAATCTCTCATGGAGTCCTATTGAAACTACCTCCTGAAGCCCTCTGCAATCTCCAGTCCTCCTCATCCCCCCCACCCCCCACCACTGCTGTAGTTATGGCCTCATCATTCTCTCCTGAACCACTGTGGTATCTTCGAGATCAGGGGTAAGAACTGGGACACACAGCAGCGGTGAGTGGTGGGTGAGCAAGCGAAGCTTCATCTGTATTTACAGCCACTCGTTATTTGCATTACTGCCTGAGCTCTGCCTTCTGTCATGTCACTGACGGCGTTAGATTCTCATAGGAGCACAAACCCTACTGTGAATTGCACATGCAAGGGGTCTAGGTTGAGTGTTCCTTCTAAGAATCTAATACCTGATGATCTCATGTGGAGCTGAGGCAGAGATCATAATAAATCAATTGCTTCCAGACCCATCAAAACCCTATCAGTGAGCAAGAGACAATTAAGCTGCATCTGGGGGCAGACTTTATAGTGGCAAGGGAGGTGAATTTCTTCAATTGTACAGTTGCACCTTGGTAGGGCAGGCTTTAAGTTAGAATCCAGCACTTATTTCAGTCCATGCATGGCCTGCCCATGTTTTATTTACCACTTCTGTCTCTGCCTCTTTTCCACACTGTGCACTTGTCTCAGTCACAGTTTTGGCAAACTCACAAGTTAACTCTAGCCAAAATGAGTAAAAAATGAGTGTCACTGGGGGGTTTCCTTGAAAAGAGGGAAAGACTAAATTATGAGATAGCAGAATATTCTAAGACTGCCAACAAAAAGAAAGCCACTGCTGCTACTGCAGCTAAGTCACTTCAGTCATGTCTGACTCTGTGCGACCCCATAGACAGCAGCCCACCCAGCTCCCCCGTCCCTGGGATTCTCCAGGCAAGAACACTGGAGTGGGTTGCCATTTCCTTCTCCAGTGCATGAAAGTGAAAAGTGAAAGTGAAGTCGCTCAGTCGTGTCCGACTCTTAGCGACCACATGGACTGCAGCCTACCAGGCTCCTCCACCCACGGGAGTTTCCAGGCAAGAGTACTGGAGTGGGGTGCCATTGCCTTCTCCGAAAGAAAGCCACAGTTACAAGAAAATATCAAGAGACTTAAGTTACAGGCTCATTGCAACAGGTGACTTATATTCTCTAAGCTCACTTTCTATGGTGACCATCTATCCAACAAAACCATGAAATCTTCAAAACTGCTTTAGCACCCTGCATTAAAAGACAGGCCTTTGGAGCTTTTTGAAAGAAAAAATGTGAACAGGAAGAACAGAAGCAATTATTGAAGGCCACCACACCATCAAGCATGTCTGCACTGACAGCATCATTCTTAGAGGCTAAAATGCACATCTGATTGAAAAACCAAAACTTTCCAAACTCCTTAACATAGCTACAATGTCCTTGGCTTGATTTAACCCAGGCCTACTTTTCCATTCCACTTGAAGTCTGTGCTCTGCACCCTGAGTGTGGCTACCAGGTAGGTCACACTGGCACTGGCCTCCTGGCCTTTACACTTGAGGTTCCCTCTACCTGTAGTGTCCTTCCTGAACTTCTTCAGCTGGATTGTGAAGTTTAAGTTCATGAAGTTGCCTTGTCAAAAGGCTGTGTTCACCTCCCTCTCACCTAGGCTCTGGCATGCTCACTCAACCCTCTGCACCCTGCTTTTTATAACATTTGCCACACTGCTTTGAAACTGCTTTTAAACTTGTGAATTCCACAGGGGACAGGGGTCAAAACTGATTCATCTCTTGATTGCTAACATCTAGGATTGTGCCTGGAACACAGTAGGCATTTAGAGATGTTGATAAATAAATGAGCTTTTCTTTGGCCCACAGTGTTCTCCATAAATGAGACAAGAGAAAAAGGAAAAGCTACATTTAGTGGAGGAGGCCAAAATGAGACTTAATAGGAGCAGTTTCTAGGTTCATTAATTAGTAATCATCCGTAAGGCAGAGGTGGCAAGAGTCTGCCTTGGGAGCAGATTAGATGATGTAGCTGGTATAGTAGATGAGGATGGTGATGATGGTGATGATGTGGATAATCATCATGATGAAAATGAGGAAGACCATTTACTCAGACCTGTATTCCAGGCACCGGGCTTGTTCTCATTGTCCCTGTCTTATACTATGAGGCAAATAAAGTCTCAGGAAGGTTTAGGATTTGCCCAAAATTATACAACTGGTAAGTGATAAGGATTTCAGACCAGGTCTAACACTCAATTCTTCTTAAACTGTGCTGATAATTGAAACATTCATTCATTAAACACTTATTGAAAATTTATTATATGGCAGATCTATTCTAGGCACTGAGTGGTAAGTGCCTTTGCTTTACAGATCTTTTATCCTGGAGAGGTGAGTGAAAATGAAAGCGGAAGTTGCTCAGTCGTGTCCAACTCTGGGACTCCATGGACTATAGAGTTCATGGAATTCTCCAGGCCCGAATACTGGAGCAGGTAGCCTTTCCCTTCTCCAGGGGATCTTTCCAACCCAGGGATTGAACCCAGGTCTCCCGCATTGCAGGTGCATTCTTTACCAGCTGAGCCACCAGGGAAGTCCAAGAATACTGGAGTGGGTAGTGAATCCCTTCACCAGCGGATCTTCCCAACCTAGGAATCAAACCAGGGTCTCCTGCATTGCAGGTGGATTCTTTACCAGCTGAGCCACAAGGGAAGCTCGGAGAGAGGAGACTCAAGATAAAATGATGCAGAAGTGAAAAATGTAGCCTATCTTAAGGGTAGAAGCACTATGGAGAAAAACAGAGCAGGGCCCTTAGGAAGTTCAAGGAGTGGTGCATGTGGGGCTGTGGTTATGTACAGGGTAGCCAGAGAAGGCTTTCCTGGAGATGAAAATTGAACAAAGACTTGAAAGCAGTAAAACAGCAGCCTGAGAACATTTCAGGCAGAAGGACCAGCAAGTGCCAAGGCCCTGAAGCGGGAATGTGCAGGGTGGCTAAGCTGACTTGCCGAAGAGAAAAGTCGTGGGAAATAAGATCAGAAGGGTAGGAGCAGAATTTTAGAGTTTTGTAGGCCTTTTCAATGGTCAAAGGAACTTGTTAGCTGGACCCTGAGGAACTGGGAGTTGGAGACCATCCTGAAATCCGTATCACCTATGAGCACTATAAAGCATCCTATGGAATGGTGAGAGTATTATACTCACAAGCCTTTTCCATGCTTGATCTTGAACTTGGTCTAAAGTGGGGTTTCTCGTCCTTAGCACTGTTGACATTTCTGCTGGCTAATTCTTAGCACAGTCTCTCTATGTATGTGTGTGCACGCGTGTGTGTATATGTGAGACAGGGGAGGAGGGTGTCTTGTGCACTGTGGGATACTTAGTAGCATCCTTTGCTTTTACCAACTAGATACCAGTAGAATTCCAGATGTGACAACCAGTAATGTCTCCAGATAGGGCCATATGTGCCCTGTTGAGAACCACAGTCTAAAGAAAGGCAGACTCCAGCTCCCTGTGCTGGTAGCTAATCTCCAGTTGCTACACTCACACCTCCCACATCCATCAGCCCCCTCCCCTGACCCACATTGGCTGCTCCAAAAAGGGAGCATGGGGTTACCTACTAAAGACCCAGGCAAACATTGATTCTAGGTCCATTAGCCATTAACACATTTACACACTAGGCACACTGTCAAGAGCAACTGCCGACTCTAATGGGACCCTGGGTGCCATTTGCTTAATCCTAAAACCCATGAGAGAGCCACAGAATAGGCCTCAGCCTTGTTTTGGATGGTTTGTCCCCCTTGTCTTCCTTTCCCCAGGAACCAGAAGATTTGCTGAAGATCCTGATACCTACATAGGATCCTTCCTCCCCAGAGAACATCTGGTTCAGAGCAAGACCATGAATTTCCCCCATGTTATCATAATGCTTAATGTTTATTGGGCACTTCTGTACCAGAGCTTTGCATACCTTGGCTTACTATGTAGGCTTATTGTAAGGTATGGGAACTATCACTATCCCCATTCTATAGGTGAGGATGCTAAGGTTCAGAGATGTTTAAAATACACCTTTCCTGGACCACAGGTATTGTAAGCCACCATAACTGTCTCTGATTTATGAAACAACCTAAGGAAATGATGTTCACTGAGTATCTAGTATCCTTCCTTGGAGAAGGAAATGGCAGCCTACTCAGTGTTCTTGCCTGGAGAATCCCAGGGACGGGGGAGCCTGGTGGGCTGCCGTCTATGGGGTCGCACAGAGTCGGACACGACTGAAGTGACTTAGCAGACTTAGCAGCAGAGTATCTAGTATGTGCCAGACAATGGACCCTAGTTAGTACCTGAGGAGGGCTAAAACTGAAGGAGCTCCCAGCAAAAAGGGCTCCCTGCCCATCCACAGTACCCTGAGCACTGCTTTGCCCAGGTTCCAATGTACAGCTGAATTGACTCCATGCCCCATGAGACACAGTCACCAAGTCCTGAGGGTGTATGCATTCATTTCACCTTTACATGCTTGGCATTCAAGGCTCCAGAGGTAAACACTGATTTGAAAATTTTAAAAAGATAGAAACTAGTAAATAAGACTGGACATAAAAAGTAGATTTGGTTCTCCAGAGTCTTTCTGCTTTGATATGGACCACCCAGAGCAAGGGAGATTGGAAACTCACCCCTCCAGGGAAAAAGAGCATTTTTTTCAGTCTGGCTTGCTTACAAGGTCAGTCAGAGTATGGAGTTTGAAGTCAGCCAGCCTTGGAGCCAGAGAAGGCAATGACACCCCAGTCCAGTACTCTTGCCTGGAAAATCCCATGGATGGAGGAGCCTAGTAGGCTACAGTCCATGGGATCGCTAAGAGTTGGACACGACTGAATGACTTCACTGTCACTTTTCACTTTCATGCATTGGAGAAGGAAATGGCAACCCACTCCAGTGTTCTTGCCTGGAGAATCCCAGGGACGGGGGAACCTGGTGGGCTGCCGTCTATGGGGTCACAGAGAGTCAGACACAACTGAAGTGACTGAGCAGCAGCAGCAGCAGCCTTGGAGCTGTCTTGGCCTAATGCTTACTAGCTGTGAGAGTTCTCGGTTTCTGTTTCCTTGTCTAACATTCCTCACCTGTAATAGTAGATGACTATCTACAATAGTAGATGACTCCTAGGCTTATTCTGAGGACTAATCAAGATAATGCACGTAACACTTAAGTACTTGGCATAGTAAGTGTCCAATAAATGCTGTTATCTTGTTATCAATACTACCATCATCATCACAATCATTACCATTATCATCACTATCATCATCCTTCTGGTTGCTCAGGTCAAAATGTCAGAGTCATCCTTGATTTCTTTCATTTACATTCTACCTCCAGTCCATCAATAAACCTTATCAGTTCCCGCTTCAAGACCCCTTGAGGCTCTGACCACTTCTCACCCTCTCCATTGCCACTCCCCTGATTCAAGCCATTAACATTTCTTACCTGGATTATTACAGTAGCCTCCAGCTGGCCTCCTTTTTCCTCTGTGGTCTAATCTCCATGAAACACTCAAAACAATCCAGGAAAGAGGTAAATCATCACATCTAACACTGCTCCAAACCCTCTAGTACATTTCCACACACTTCAGAGGAAAGACCAGTCTATTCAGTGGTCTACAAGGCCTGAGTCAACTGACCTCATCCCAGCTCATTCTGTCCAGACCCAGTGGACTTCTTGTCATCCCTCAGACATGTTGCATGTGTTCTTACCTCAAGGCCTTTACTCATATGGCTCCTTTGCCTGGAACTCCCTCCTGTGAGTGAGCACACAGCTTGTTCCCTCATCATCTTCAGTCTTCATTAAAATGTTCCATCCGCTTCTCAGTGAGACCTCCGCTTGCATCCCTACTTAAACTCCATTCCAAGACACTCCCAGCTTTCATGTCTGCTTCTTTTTTCTCCATAGCACTTAGCATCTAGCATAGAATATAGCCTGTTTCCTTATCTGCCTTTTCCAATGAGAGCAGTGATTTTTACCAGTCTGTTCATTGCTAAGTCCTCAATATCTAAAATACTTCCTGGCACATGGGAGATTCTAAAAAAAGATTTGTCAGATGAGTGAATGAACGAATCCCATACTGTAACTAGTAGGTCCCATCCATCCGACTCTCAGGCCCCAGTCGTCACAGATTCTTTCTCTCACTTCCATGTTAGACACCAAAAAGCACTGGGCTGTGTGTGGAACCTCAAAAACTCCACTGTTTGGACAATCATTCCAAGTGTTTCTCTTGTCCCAAGCTTAGAAACTCAGACTTGGATGCTATGTTAATCAGCAGCCCTGAGCCAGGCAAGGCCAAATCCATGAGGAAGCCAGAGGAGAGGCCTGCAGGCCAGAGCTGCTGGCAACAGGCATCCCCTGGTGGTGGTGCAGGATGGGGTATCGAAGGCAATGCTGGTGACAGAGCAGGCAGTGGAGAGGCACTGATCTACAAGGGAGGTGAAAAGTCACACTTTGGATCCATTGATTGAGAGTTTAATGAAAGTGATCATTCACATTTGGGTTCCATCACTGGAGCAGTGTGCTGACTGGCAATGAGGCATGTGCCAGTTGTCCCAGGCCTGGCTTTCTGGGTTTTGCTTTACAAAAGCCCTCTCGTACTTAGAACTTGCCCATGGCAGTGGAAATGACTTGCACTGGTTTCACATGCTCCAGATGGACAAGGGAGTTTGAGAAAGATAAAGCATTCTGGCTTAAAAGGGAATCAATGACCCCCTACCCTGGCTCAACCCACCTGCTGCAGACATTGGGCTATGAGAACCAGTGAGAGGCTACAGTCTCACAACACTATCAGGAGTAAGGGAGACAAATGTGATTGCCTTTTGGCCCCTCCCATTTAGGCCAGGAAGTCTTCTATTGCTGCTGGGATCTCATGCTAGTCCCCCGGGGCTCTTTCCAGAAAAGGGCCCCTCTCACTTCTACTTCCAGCCTACTGCCTGACAATGTGAGAGGCCAAGGAATCTTGATCAGTGGTGTCAGGTCTCTTCAACACTCTGGACCAAGGAGAGGAGCTGGGTGGGTAGGGGGTCATAACCTCCCCCCAACCCCCTTACCCTTCTCACATCTGGCCTCCTTTTCACAAGCATGTCCCCTGCCATATTACATGCAGATACCGGGCAAATGAAGATGCAGAACCTGTCCTGTTAGCTCCAGGAATTTCCACCAGATGGTGCTCATTCTCCCTCTCTCTCCAAGCCCCGCCCACCCACTTCTCTCTCTTTTTCTCTCCTCTCACCTCCCTCCTCACTCTCGCTCTCCCTCTACTATGATTTCTGATAGACATTTTTACCATAATAACACTGTTAATAAGAAAGCATTATATACTGACCAAGTGCCAGGCCTGATGCTAAGGACAGGCCCAGTGGAGGTTAGAGAGGCACCCAAGCCAGAATGAGTGAGTCCCACCCTGCTACACCTTCTATTGCCATGTAACTTTGGGCAAATAAATCATTTCAGTTATGCAACAGTTTCCCCTCTATCACAGTGAGATAATAATAGCCATACCTCCTCCACGGAGGCTTTTCTGGTGGCTCGGATGGTAAGCAATCTGCCTGGAATGGGAGAGACCCAGGTTCGATCCCTGGGTCGGGAAGATCCCCTGGAGAAGGAAATGGCAACCCACGCCAGTATTCTTGCCTGGAGAATTACATGGACAGAGGGGGCTACAGTCCATGGGGTTGCAAAGAGTCAGACATGACTGAGAGCAACTAATACATACACACACCCCATAGGGGTACTAGGAGGATTCAGTGGGTTAATCCACATAAACCTCTTCAAAAGTAATAAGCACTATATAATTGATTGTTAAATCTTTTGACTCAACTTCACAAAGCAGCCACTGTTTCCCCATTTTATTGATGAGGCACGTGGGTCTTTGAGAAATTAAATTGCCCAAAGTTGTATTGTTTCCAGTGTTGCTGAACCCAAAACAAACCTGATGCATATCTCCTCAACTGATCAGTTTCATGAACTGTGATATTTTGTCACATTTCTGAATCTACCCATTAGCAGCGGAGCATGAGAAAAACCCAGGAGTTAAGCAGGCCTTAACTTTAAAAAAAAGCCTTAACAAAGGCTTAAACTTAACAGATCCTCTTCCTTGGGAGACAGGATGGAGGAGAGCTTCTAGTGAGTTCTGTCTTCTTATTGGCTCTTTCAGATAACCCATCTTCAAAGCAATCCAGGAGCTTAGCTGAGGAGCTGGGCAAAGCCGTGGAGATCATGGGCAAAGGCAAGAATGGGATTGGCTTTGGCAAAGTGGACATCACAGTTGAGAAAGAACTTCAGAAGGAGTTTGATGTCAAGAAGGCCCCAGAGTTGAAGCTGTTTTTTGAGGGCAACAGATCACAGCCCATCAGCTGCCAAGGTAATGGTATTTGTGTGTCAATCAAAGGAATGCTAACCATGGAAACACAAAAATCTGCATTTCAGTGGCTTTTAACAGAATTACAAGTTTATGTCTGGTTTGCACCGACCCCAGTTGTAGCGAAGGCTGGGAGTGGGGTTTCTGGTCCACACAATCTTTCAAGGACCCAAGTCCCTGTCAGCCTGTGGCACTGTCCTCCCCTAGGACCTCTGATTCTCTGGCAGTTCCCTCTGTGTCTGCCTCCCTCTGTTCTGGGAGGCAGAGGAGTGCCACCAATGGAGTCCATAGCCCAGACCTGAAGGTGGTGAATATTACTTCTATTCTTATCCTATTGACCTGAATTCTGTTATGTGGCTTCACCCAACTGAAAGGCTGGGAAATATGGCCCTGCTCTATGACAATAAGGAAAAAAATGGATTTTGGTGGACATGTAGTTACCTCCACCATATCTGAGCTGGTGGGCCCTGGAGGCACACAAGATGGCACAGTGAGGTACATGGTTTCTAAACTAAAAATACCAGAGAGTGAGTTCCCAGCTTAGCTAACTGCCCACTCCCACTGCACTCTTCCACTTTAGAATGATCTTGATGGGGTCTCAGGCCAAGGAAGCACTGACTGATCAAACGGAAGACTGGCAGGTGCTAGAACAAAATGAGTATGGGCCAGGGTGGCTACTAAACTAGAAGCTAAAGCTTCTGTCACATCCATTTCATTAACCCACTCACCCACTTATTCCATACCTTTTTATTAAGAACCTAACAGGTGTCAAGCCCCATCTTTTAAAAATATTCTTTTATTTTTATTTTTTTGGCTGCACTGGGTCATAGTTGTGGCATGTGAAATCTAGTTCTCTGACCAAGGATTGAACCCAGGCTCCCTGTATTAGGAACACAAGAGTCATAGCCCCTGGACTATCTGGGAAATCCCTTAAGCCCTATCTTTTTTTTTTTTTTTTTTTTTGTCTTTTTACCTCAAGCCCTATCTTAATGTTGGGGAATTTTAAAAAATTTTGTGCCTCAGTGTGACACATAGTAGGTCATAATTTTTTAAAAGTGTTAAATATATGGAGAAGCTAAAGGTAAAGGGGAAAAAGGAAAGATATATCCATTTGAATGCAGAGTTCCAAAGAATAGCAAGGAGAAACAAGAAAGCCTTCCTAAGTGAAAAAAGCAAAGAAACAGAGGGGAAAAAAAAAAAAAAATCATATATGAAGCTGGGTTGGTCTATGTACTGGCATGGATGGGGCGGGGGTGGTCTGTGTGCTGACCTGGTAGATGGAGATGGGGTGGTCTGTGTGCTAACCTGGCATGGATGAAGGTGGGGAGGTCTGTGTACTGACCTGGCATGGATGGATCTGGGGTGGTGCCTGTGCTGAGCTGGCATGGATAAAGGTGAGGTGGTCTGTTTGCTGACCTGGCATGAATGGATTAGTGTGGGGCCAATCTATGTGTTCCTAATCGACAAGAGGTAAACTGTGGTTGACTGGTGGGTGGGAGGGCTTGTTTATGATCAGGCAGGGAGGAAACGTATACCTGGAGCTTTTAAGTTACCTAGGTCTCATTTGTTAACTTCTGTTGTTCAGTCCTTTGGGTTTTAGCCATGTTCCTTCATCTGCTGGATGGGTCTCTGTCATTTCTTTTTGTTTAATTTACTGTGTTTTTGATCCTTTTCTTGTTTGAAAGGCTGTAGTTCCTCTTAACTGTGGAGTCTACCTCTCCTGAGTGGGATTGAACCAATTCCATGTGATGGTTTCTTGGTTGGCAGAATTTGTGTGTATGTTTTGGTAGGTGGAGGTAGATCGTGTCTTTCTGAAAGGCAGTGGCTATGTCCACTAGTGTGGTTTGGAATGTATGGGTTCAGTATGGCTTTGAGAAGCCAGTCTGCTGATGTGCAAGGCTGCACCCCAATCTGGCTGAACGATAGGTGAGAACTGTTTGGCACTACAGCTTGCTGGCTGTGGGGTGTGGCTTAGTCTTAGTGTTGAGATGGAGGATTTGGTGAGAGCACTCACCTATTAACGTTCTGTGGGGCCAGGAGTTCTTTAGTGATCAAAAGTCCTGAAGTTGTTAGCCGTAAGCCCCTTCCTTCACCACGGGATATTCCCCACCAAAAGATCAAAACCAGGTCCCTTGCGTTGCAAGCAGATTCTTTGCTGTCTGAACCCCCAGGGAAGCCTTTAGAAAATGCCTGCTGGCACTGATTAAATATTACACAAATATATGTTGAAAATGCAGAGCATAGTGATGAATAGCAGAGTCTGATTATCATGATAAATATTGAACCGTGAACTTTCAGATGTTCAAGCGGATTTTACAAAAGGCAGAGGAGCCAGTGATCAAATTACCAGCATTCCCTGGATCATCAAAAATGCAAGAATTTCAGAAAAACTTCTATTTCTGCTTTATTGACTAGACCAAAGGCTTAGACCATGTGGATCACAATAAACTGGAAAATTCTGAAAATGATGGAAATACCAGACCACCTGAGCTGCCTCTTGAGGTATCTATATCCAGGTCAGGAAGCAATAGGTAGAACTCGTCATGGAACAACAGACTGGTTTCTAATAGGAAAAGGAATATGTCAAGGCTGTATATCATCACCTAGCTTATTTCACTTATATGCAGAGTACATCATGAGAAACACTGGCCTGGATGAAACACAGGCTGGAATCAAGATTGTAAGGAGAAATATCAATAACCTCAGATATACATATGACACCACCCTTATGGCAGAAAGTGAAACAGAACTAAAGAGCCTCTTGATGTAAGTGAAAGAGGAGAGTGAAAAAGTTGGCTTAAATCTCAATGTTCAGAAAACTAAGATCATGGCATCTGGTCCCATCACTTCATGGAAAATTAATGGGGAAAGAGTGGAAGACTCTATTTTTTCACGTGAGCTTTGCGTCCTTGTGTGGTGTGTGGAGAAGTGCTCCCAGTACCCACAGTGGTTCCCCTAGCCAATCCCTGTGCTCACGCCTCCCCCCCATCCCCTGGGTCAGCTCCTGTCGACCTTGCCTTGTGACCGTAGCCATCTTGCAGGTGCCAGCAGCAACTTTATTGAAGTCTGAGTGACACCTGCCCCTGTGACGTGTGGCAGAATGTCCCAGGGAAATAGTGACCCTTTTGCCCATGAGGAACACGCCCGCCCTGTTGCTTTGGGGTGGCTCGGTCTGCCTTAGCAACGTGTACAGGCTCACAGGCTGGCTGTCAGTCAGCCACTAGCTCCCTCAGTATATGGTATAAGACCACGGGCTCAGCAGCGGTAGCCCATAGAACTTGTGGGTCTCATCTGATGGTGAAAATGACCTGAAGGCAGATTGGGCTCAGAGCCTGGCCCAGTGCTGCCATGGGCCCATCATCCCAGGGCTGGTGTCAGTGGACAGGAGACCCAAGGCCAGCTGGGGCACTGGGGGTGGGTCTTGGGACTCCCCAGAGGAAGCACTCGGTTTGAAGGGCCCCTGGGCCTGGGGGATCCCAAGGGTTAGAACTCCCTGAACAGATTAGGTGAAGGAGACAGGGAACTGGAGGGGCTCGGGTGAACCTCTGTCTGCAGGGAGTGAGTCAGCCTAACCTTGGGGTTGGGTGGCATGGGCTTGGAGTGGACAAGGCTAGGGGCTCAGAGTAGGTGCCCATTGGGATTGGGAGGGCAGGACTTGCCTGCGTGTCAAAGTGCATGTCAGGGCTCCAACCATCTGGCCCTAACACCCACTTATGGGTAGAAGCTTTCCTGGCCCCTCTTCTGCCAGTAACCCCCAGTGTCAAAGGACAGCTTGCCAGTGAGTGCCCTCATCTGGCCTGGTGGCAGTAGCCCAGGGCAGGGGTCGACTAGGTCTGTGCAACTGGGGACGGGAAGGGGCAGTGCAGAGGGGCCCCTAGCTGGTCTCCTGGGTGCTGTGTGCTCAGTGGCCTGACTCTGACCAGGGTGAGCAGAGCCTCTATGGCTGTGCAACAGGGCAGTGCCGAGGAACCGAGGCTACACTACCTCACTCCTATGGAATCCCAGAGAAGACAGAGAATCTCCCCATCCACCCACAAGCAGTTATCACTTCATGTGTGACATGAATAGATTTTCTCTATGAGTAAGTGTACTTATTTACAAGCTTAAATAAACTGGGTTGTTCTAACCATACTACCCTGCACTGGCAAGGACCAGGAGCCATGTGTTCTGCCAATCCCCGGGAAGAATGGAAAGTGCCTACGCAGGGGGTCCCAGCGGGGTTCTGGGTGGTGGTTAGGGTTTTAGCAGAGCGATTGTGGTGCGCAGACCTGTAGGTCCATGGAGGCTCCTAAGGACAGTAAGGAGCATCAGGACTGGGAGGGGTGAAAGAGGAGTGGCCCTGCAGCCTAGGGCTCGGAATTGGGGTGAGGTAGGAGGGTTTACCATATAAGCCACGAGGGAGGGTTTGGCCTCTGGTAGAATTTCTGCTCCAGAAGGACTGGGGTTAATGTCAGTTTCCTCACAGCTGTCCCATGCCTGGAACATAATCTGGCTAGAGTCAGGTGCTAACCAAATATCTGTCACTGAATGGACAGTCTGAGTGTGAAGGTGCACAGGAAAGGCGGTGTCAGGCAGCAGACTGGACGTTAACCAGATGAGGAAGCAGAGACAAGAGAGAGGCATACAGGGTTTCTGAGTATGGACTCCCAGCACCCCTGGGCTCAGCTCCACCCAAGCCCGTCTGTTCCCTAGACAATCGGTTTTTAACAGAAAACTCACACTGGCCTACAAGCACTTGTGTGGCCTGCCCTGCATGACTTAAAAAGCAGCTCTGAGCCTGTTCCCACCACCTGAGCCAGAAGCCTTTTCCACCTCTGCTTGTGAGGTGGTCGTGAGAGGAGAAGTGTTGGATGTGGGTTTGGGGATTTCTCATTTGCGGACCTCAACTCCACCTGCAGGGCCGCCAATGCCTCCAGTGGCTCCAGTGGGGGCTGGTCGCTCAAGACTCCTGTCCTTGGATGTTCTTGGACCTGCTCCTCCAGCTTCTCCTCCTGCTCCTACGAGGGCACCTTCTCCTGCCTCTCGTCTGCCACCACTTCAACCTCCTCAATGATGTCTTCCACCAGCAGCTGGAACACTTGCCAGACTGCACCACCTCTCCCTCTTCCAGGGCCGCTCCTTCCTCTTCTGCATTCCTGTGGGAGAAGGCAGCCTCGACACCTGGTGGGCCCCTTGCTGCCTGCAACATCCCTGATGGCCCCAGCGTGCCAGCAGGTCTCTGGGCCTCCACATCCTAAATCCTTGAGATCACAATGAAGAAGCCCCTGGGTCTCCATGAGCAGCAGGACCCAGGGAAAGATGATGCCAACAAAGGTGCTCAATCAGCCTGCCTTTGTGAGAGTCACCTGGGTCTCACCTGCTGTAAGCACAGCTTCTCTGAATGAGACAAGGACACATGAAGCCCCCAAGCTTCCAATCTCAGCCTGTCACCTGCTACACTCATGACGTGAATCCAGGCTCTGCATCCATGCTGCATGAGCCTGAGCTTCCCCACTGGGGAGAAGAGAAGGTCGTAGGCTATACAGTGATCTGCCTTAAAGCCTCACCTCCTGACCCCCTCACAACCTCTGTATCTTATCATTTACCTCTCATGGCCAGACTTTCAGCCTGGGGGTAATGCCACAGGGGATTGACTTGCAGGCCCTCGACAATGATCTGCCAGCCACACAGGGGAGGAAACCACATGGATGACCAGGCCTGAGCCCTCCCATGGGCAGCCATGAACCCCACCAACAATCGTCCTTTCTGGAGAGGCAGAGATGGACCCAACCTCAACAATCCTGTTACATCCTGGAGAGATGTGGTCCAAGAACCTGTTGAGGAAGTTCTCGCTGCTGGTGTCCGGCCTGAGGTTAGGAGCTCCCAATCCATCCACACAGAAGCAGTGGACTGGAGAGGACGTACATGGCGTATATCCTGAAATAAGACAGGGGAGACTGAAAAGATTCAGGTAGGCTTATGGCATCCGGTCCCATCACTTCATGGCAAATAGATGGGGAAAAAATGGAAATAGTGACAGACTTTATTTTTTGGGCTCCAAAATCACTGTAGATGGTGACTGCAGCCGTGAAATTAAAAGACTCTTGCTCCTTGGTAGAAAAGCTGTGATTAACCTAGACAGCATCTTAGAAAACAGAGACATTACTTTACAAACAAAGATCAGTCTAGTCAAAGCTATGGTTTTTCCAGTAATCATTNATAGTGACAGACTTTATTTTTTGGGCTCCAAAATCACTGTAGATGGTGACTGCAGCCGTGAAATTAAAAGACTCTTGCTCCTTGGTAGAAAAGCTGTGATTAACCTAGACAGCATCTTAGAAAACAGAGACATTACTTTACAAACAAAGATCAGTCTAGTCAAAGCTATGGTTTTTCCAATAATCATGTATGGATGTGAGAGGTGGACTATAAAAAAAGCTGAGCACTGAAGAATTGATGCTTTTGAACTGTGGTGTTGAAGAAGACTCTTGAGAGTCCCTTGGACTGCAAGGAGATCCAATCAGCCAATCCTAAAGGAAATCAGTCCAGAATGTCATTGGAAGGACTGATGCTGAAGCTGAAACTCCAATATTTTGGCCACCTGATGTGAAGAACTGACTCATTGGAAAGGACTCTGATGCTGGAAAGATTGAGGGCGGGAGGAGAAGGGGACGACAGAGGATGAGATGTTTGGATGGCATCACTGACTCAATGGACATTAGTTTAGGTAGATCCAGGAGTAGGTGTTGGACAGGGAGGCCTGGTGTGCTGCGGTTCATGGGGTCACAGAGTCGGACACAACTGAGCGACTGAACTGAACTGAATGTGTAGATGAATGGATAGATGGATGGAATAGAACTGATGAACACAGAAATGCCCAACACAACCCTTCCTTTATTAGTAGAATGTTTCCATTGTGTATGTTGAATGATTGAATCACAGAAAACTGAGCCTGTCTTTTGTAGGGCCCAGCATTTAGCATGTTTGCAAAAATCCTATTTGAGAGTGGTTGCAAGAACCAAAGGGGTGGAGTGGAGAGGGCCACCATGTGCAGGGTCTGCAGGCTGCCTTGCAGCTCTCAGAACAGACACAAGAGTTTGAGATACACAGGCCAGAGTTGCAGAAGAGCCTGCCTCAGGGCAGATTGTATGAAAAACATGGAGCCTCCTCCCAGCTGGTTTGTAGGAGGGTGGTGTGTGAGGGAGTAAGAAGAGAAAGAGATGAGGAGAGGAAAGGAGTGAGAGAAAGGATAAAGACTGCTGCTTCCTGTATGCTGAGTGATAACCCTCAATGGCTATACACTGATCTAAGTGAGGAGCCCCATGTGTTGGTTTAGGGGAGGGCTGTGAAAAAGATAAAAGCCCGGAGTTACTTTGTCAACGTACATATCTGCTCATGGAGTTACTCAGGCTCTTGGGATACCCTTACATCCTTAAAGACAGGTGAGGTCCAACTCCACTTAAGGGTAAAAGGGTTGCAGCATAGCAACTTCCAGACTGTCTGAGCCCTCTTTCTGCTGGGAGCCAGTGCCTGGAACCTCCTCATCATTCAGGAAGCGTCACCATCACCTCCTCCAGGAAGTCTCCTCTGATTGCCTGTGTTACAGTGCCTGCCCTGTTTCTGTGATCCCACAGTACCTGTCCTTCCTCCTCAAAGATCTTACCTCTCACCTGAGAGCACAGGACAGAATCTAATCTCACCTCCTTTCCTGAGGTCTCTGAAAAGGCTACCAGAACTGGTGGACACTATGACTTCAGATCCTCACTATGTACCTGAGGAGCAGCCACTTCCTCCCATCGAATTCTGATTTCTTCATCTGTAACGTGTGAATGGCAAAGATATCTACCTCTGAGGGTTCCTGGGAAGAAAGATAAGTGCACATGTCTGAAGCATTTACTGTGTTACAGGTACTGTTCTAGGCCCTTCTCAGATGCTATGACACAGTTTAGGAGGTGCTTTTACAGGTGGGGAAACTGAGGTGCAGAGAGTGGAATAACTCTCAAGGCTCCCCAGCTAATAAGCAGTGAGATTCACAAACATTTTCTCTAAAGGATCAGAAAGTAAATATTTCAAAGTTTACAAGCCAATCTCTGTTGAAACAATTTAACTCTGCTGATGCTCTGAAAAAGGAGCCGTACACAAACAGATGTGGCTCTGTCCCAATCAAAATAACTTATGAAATTAGATGGCTGGTCAGATTTGGCCCATGGGCTATAGTTGATTGATCCTTCCTGCACATTGTTCTGTCCTCTAAGTAAACAGCAGATGTGGTTACTATTGTTGTTCAATCACGCAGTCATGTCCGATTCTGTGACCCCATGGACTGCACTACACCAGGCTCCCGGGTCCATCACCAGCTCCCGGAGCTTGCTCAAACTCATGTCCATCGAGTCAGCGATGCCATCCGAACATCTCCTCCTTGGTCATCTCCTTCTCCTACTGCTTTTAAATTTTACCCACATCAGGGTCTTTTCTAATAACTTGGCTCTTAGTATCAGGTGGCCAAAGTGATGGAGCTTCAGCTTGAACATCAGTCCTTCCAGTGAATATTCGGGGTTGATTCCTTTAGGATTGACTGGTTTGATCTCCTTGCAGTCCAACGGACTCTCAAGAGTCTTCTCCAAAACCACAGTTTAAAGCATCAATGCTCAAATTATTTATCCTCAAACTATTTATTTTCTGACCCTAGTCCAGGGCCTGGAATGCTAGGTTTTTAATGCATATTTTGTGTTTCAGTGGGGTGGTATTAGAAGGTCCCCACTGCAGCAGGCTTGGAGTAAAGAAGCCAGCTCTTATTGGTACTAGGCTTAACCATCTCCTTCTTCCTCAGTATGACCCTCAACCATGGAAAGAGACAATGGAATACTGGGATGGAGTCAGGGCCCAGATTTTAGGATGAGCACTAGCTGTGAGAACTTGAGGCAGCCTTGATCTATCACTTCCTAAAAAGAAAAACTTGTGCCAATTCTGCCACTTGATAGGACTTCCCTGAGCCAAGCAGGCTGATGGTACTTTACCGGCCTCCTACACTGTGACTTCTATGAAAATTTCCCTCAGATGCAGGTTGGGTTTAGTCCTTGTTGAGTCAAGTTCAGGTTCTCCTCTGGTCTCCAAGGACTAATGGTGGGAGACTTGGCTTTGACCATCTCCTTTGAGGGAGGGAGACTCAGGCTGCCTCCAGGCCCTCAATTAATGATGCATTCACAGCTTGTGCCTGGAAATATGCAGCAGAGTGACGGCCCCAGTTAATTATTGGCATGACATTCACACCTCAGTTGTCACTGTGTCCTCTTGCTCAGAGCCGAGCAACAGGACAGGCACCTGCATGGTAAGGACAGTGCCCGACACTCAGAAACAAACTGTTTGCCAGGCTCAGAGCTATCTCAGTCCCATGGGGCCCAGGGGGCCAGCTGGAGTCCATCCATCCCAGAGAGGAGGGTTCAAGATCAAATTTCCTCAAACAGAGTTATCTAATGATTCATTCACCTTGTTCATTCATCCCATGATTTCCTGAACACCTACTATGAAGCAAACATTACAAGATGTAGGGGAAGAAAACTTTTCCTTTCTTACCTTCTAGGTTCTTTGAGGGGGGTCTAATAATTAAATTGACATAAAAGAGATTAATGAAAGAAAAATTAATTTCATATGTACAGGAGTCCCAAAGATATGAGGCTAAAAAGAAGTGATCAAAGCAGGGAGATTTTATACCTTTTAGACAAAGAAACAAAATTGTGAAGATCAGGTGGCCAAAGTGATGGAGCTTCAACTTGAACATCAGTCCTTCCAGTGAATATTCGGGGTTGATTCCTTTAGGATTGACTGGTTTGATCTCCTTGCAGTCCAACGGACTCTCAAGAGTCTTCTCCAAAACCACAGTTTAAAGCATCAATGCTCAAATTATTTATCCTCAAACTATTTATTTTCTGACCCTAGTCCAGGGCCTGGAATGCTAGGTTTTTAATGCATATTTTGTGTTTCAGTGGGGTGGTATTAGAAGGTCCCCACTGCAGCAGACTTGGAGTAAAGAAGCCAGCTCTTATTGGTACTAGGCTTAACCATCTCCTTCTTCCTCAGTATGACCCTCAACCATGGAAAGAGACAATGGAATACTGGGATGGAGTCAGGGCCCAGATTTTAGGATGAGCACTAGCTGTGAGAACTTGAGGCAGCCTTGATCTATCACTTCCTAAAAAGAAAAACTTGTGCCAATTCTGCCACTTGATAGGACTTCCCTGAGCCAAGCAGGCTGATGGTACTTTACCGGCCTCCTACACTGTGACTTCTATGAAAATTTCCCTCAGATGCAGGTTGGGTTTAGTCCTTGTTGAGTCAAGTTCAGGTTCTCCTCTGGTCTCCAAGGACTAATGGTGGGAGACTTGGCTTTGACCATCTCCTTTGAGGGAGGGAGACTCAGGCTGCCTCCAGGCCCTCAATTAATGATGCATTCACAGCTTGTGCCTGGAAATATGCAGCAGAGTGACGGCCCCAGTTAATTATTGGCATGACATTCACACCTCAGTTGTCACTGTGTCCTCTTGCTCAGAGCCGAGCAACAGGACAGGCACCTGCATGGTAAGGACAGTGCCCGACACTCAGAAACAAACTGTTTGCCAGGCTCAGAGCTATCTCAGTCCCATGGGGCCCAGGGGGCCAGCTGGAGTCCATCCATCCCAGAGAGGAGGGTTCAAGATCAAATTTCCTCAAACAGAGTTATCTAATGATTCATTCACCTTGTTCATTCATCCCATGATTTCCTGAACACCTACTATGAAGCAAACATTACAAGATGTAGGGGAAGAAAACTTTTCCTTTCTTCCCTTCTAGGTTCTTTGAGGGGGGGTCTAATAATTAAATTGACATAAAAGAGATTAATGAAAGAAAAATTAATTTCATATGTACAGGAGTCCCAAAGATATGAGGCTAAAAAGAAGTGATCAAAGCAGGGAGATTTTATACCTTTTAGACAAAGAAACAAAATTGTGAAGAATTGACAAGAAAAAAGGGGTTGGGATTTGGGGTAGAAAATTAGTGAGGAAGTAACCAGGTTTGTTTATATAGCCTTCTTGACCTTAAATCCCTATGAGTCATAATAAGGATGTCACCTACCCTGCTGGTGTTGGGAGGGTACCGCCACATGGGAGATTTATTTCCTGCTTTCAGAGGGATAAAGAAGAGTCAGAACATCTTTTTTGCACAGGTGTTTCTCAAGTACCTTTAATTCAAAATAATATGCCAAAGTAGTAGAATTTGAGGTGGCATATTCTGTTTTCCCTCAGGAGCTACTGAGAACGTTAGCAAAAACTCATAACTTCAGAAACAGAGTCAATGAAGAAAATACAGCAGGTCATAATGTAGAGAATGATTGAGAGGAGAGTAGGAAAGGACCAAACTGAGGATTAGATAAGCAAGATGAGATGCACCTGAGGGCTGAGAGGAAAGGACAGCCCAGGCAGAGGAACTGGTGGCTGCCACGCCTGGCGTGGCTGGCGTGTGGGCACAGGGAAAGGGTAGCACAGAGCGAAGTCAGAGCAATGGCTCTGATGGCCTGAAATGCAACCTCGTTTGGAGGCATTTTATTCACCTTTCTTTTGGCATTTTCAGAATGTGTAAGCTAATTTCTTTCAGGTCATTTAAAAAATAACGATTTTTTTCAGGTAAAGCCTAAGGGTTTGTTTTCATGATGTGTGCCTCTTTCTTCCTAAAAGGTGGCTTGGACCACTGTGAAAATAGAATCTCGACGTTGGGCTGGTATCTGGGTTTGGGGGTGGGGGATGACTGCTGTGAGTTGAACCATGGTCTGAGGATGGCATGATGCCTCCCCATCCACTCTGTCCCTCGAGACCACCACATTGTCCTCTTATGAACCTTCAGAAGCCTGACTCACCGTGACTTTTGTAATGGCCTAATCTGAATCTACGGAAGCTGGACATTGTGTCCCCATGACCAGAAATTTTTCTCTTGGGCATGTGCCCAACAGAAGTGCATATAATGTGCCCCTAGAGACATGCCCAAGAATTAATTCTTAATAGCCCCAAACTGTAAACAAACCAAATGCCCATTAATAAAGAATGAATAAATAAGTCATGGAATATCCACACAACAGAGTGCTACACAGCAGTGGGAATGACTCTGAAAGTGCAACACGGAGGAATCTCACAAGTGTAATGAAGCCAGATCCTCAAACACATGCTGTAGGGCTCTGTTCATATGCAGTTCAAGAACAAGCTGTTAGAAGCTAGGGTAATTGTTACTTGCAGTTACCTCTAGGTGAGAGCAGGGTAGAGGCGGGGAGGGGGCACATGGGGACTTCTAAGGGGCTGACAATTTTCTGTTTCTTTATCTGGGTGGTATTTACACATGTTTGTTCATTTTATGAAAATTCATCAAACTGTATATTAATTTGTGTACCTTTCTCCACATAAACATACTTAATTAGAAATTTTTTAAAGGCCTAATATTCTTAGAAAAGGTAAGTAAAGACACTTAGTGCCCTTTCCAGTCAATTTAACAATAATGTCCTTTTCAGACAGTTTAGCAACTCATTGTGCATTCCTCAAGCCCCAGGCTGCAATTTGTCCTGCCACAGGGTCTTTGCACAAAGGCCTTTTCTCTGCCTTTCCTTCTCTAGCTACTTCCTGTTAACTCCTACGTATCCTTCAATTTTCTGCTCACAAGTGATTTCCTCCTCAACTTCACAGTGTAGGTCATGTATCTTTTCTACTGGTCCACAGAATTTTGCTTTTTAATGCTAACTTTGGGTGTCATTACATACTTGTTTGTGCAGTTATTTGACAATTATCTTCCTCAACAGAATGAAAGCTGCATAGCAGAGGCAAGGTCTTATTTCTGTTCACCATTTTATCCCCAGGACCAAACACAGCACTCTAACATGGTACTCCAATGCATATTTATCAAATGAATGAATGAGTGAAGGAATCAGTCATGAGAGAAGGAATAAAGGCTTTTTTATGTCATACAAAGCTACTCACAACTAGCATTGCTCTAGCTTATAAATTCATTTTAAATGATCCATTCTATTCTATAACAGTCTTCGACAGAAAATATTTTAATTACCTGCCATCATATAACATCAATGATCCTAGCAAGCACAGTCCATTTGTAGCCTTGTGTACATTTTGGCACACTATTATGTCTCCCAGATATGGTAGATGTGTCTCAATTTTAGAAGCTTTCTGTATGCTTGGCATTTCCTATATGATAGCTGAGAAATGGAAGTCAGGATAGATGACCTTAGAGTCCGTCCATGTCTCAGCTAATGAATGGGAGACACAGGGAGATAATGGAATTTTCCTAAGGGTGCATAACTAGCTGGTCTTTTATTTACCTTTAAAAGTTTTATGTTTAAAAAAATAAATCCATCTTCCTTTCACTTTGAACAGTGAATAAGAAAATACGGCTGGCCATGCTTCCTCCTGGGTTTGATTCTCAGGTTCACTAGTGGGGTGGCCAATAGCAAGTTGAAACCTCAATATGTATCCCATAGGGCTACTATGGAGATATAACACATGCAAAATGCTCAGCACAGTGCCTGGTCCTTGGTAAGTGTTTGGTAAAGTTTAGTTGTTATTAAAATTTACATCCTTGGGGCTCAGACTGAGGAAGAGAGGAAGAATTGACCTTGGCTTTCAAGGGGTGAGAATCTAAGGCAAGAGGTTTCTACCCATTTAACTTGGGGAAGATAGGCCTTGCTCCAGTTCAAGAGGAAACTTCTGTGGGATCCATTTAATTGTATCTCTCTCTCCAGGAGTGGTTGAATCTACCGCCTTGGTTGTTTGGTTGAGAAGACAAATTAGCCAGAAAGCATTTCTGTTCTCTGACAGCAGTGAGATAGTGGAGTTTGTGAATTCCAGGCCCTTGGTCATCGTCGGTTTCTTCCAGGTACTGCATTCATGAGGTGGGAGGTGGCTTCCCAGTTGCTACGTCTGGGAGGGTGCATAGGGTGAAGAGAGGGCTTCCAATTCCATGCCCATTCTTCCTCTTCAGTGAGTGGTTTTCTGAGAAAACTGGAAGGATAAAAAATAAAGAAAAAGTGAAAGCTGAAAAGGCAGGAGGAGCTAACTACAAAGGCAGAGAGTAATGGGAAGAAAGGAGAAGAGATTAATATATTTTGAACTGGTTTTGATAGTATAACTGATCTTTATGGGGTCCACTTAGAACATCAGTGAATAATAAACGATTTTCAAATTGCCCTTGCTTTTGGAGAATGAGTTTCTTAAACATCTTTGCTCATTTCCTGTAACTTTGATGACTCCTCCCTTTTTCTGAGCAGAAATCAGAACTTTGGAGTTATATTTATACGTGGGGAGAATTTGTACATTTTTCTCTCCCATATTACATTTTGACATTGTTTTTGGCCACAGTTTTCTTTCAAGCTAAAGAATGAAGGCTGAAACTACAGCCATATCTTAATATGAAGTTCGTATTTGCTACTACATGTGATCAAATCAATGGCCTCTTCTGAAAGCAATTAAGGACTGTGTGTGCATGTGTGCTTAGGCACTCAGTTGTGTCCAACTCTTTGCAACCCCAGTGACTGTAGCCTGCCAGGCTTCTCCATGGGGTTTCTCCAGGCAAGAATATTGGAGTAGGTTGCCATACCCTCCTCCAGGGGATCTTCCCAACCCAGGGATTGAAACCAGGTCTCCCGCCTTGCAGGCAGACTCTTTACCATCTGAGCCACTAGGGAAGTCCATTGAAGAACTAAATGTTATTAATAAAAAGTTTCAACAACTATGTTAGTAGATCCTTCACTCTCATACTTGGAAAAGGTCAAGTTTATCAATTCTATTTATCTTTGTGTATTTGCCTATTTTGACCTTAGTCATAGCCATAGAGGAGAAGGCAATGACAACCCACTCCACTACTCTTGCCTGGAGAATCCCATGGATGGAGGAGCCTGGTGGGCTGCAGTCTATGGGGTCGCGAAGTGTTGGACACGACTGAGAGGCTTCAGTTTCACTTTTCACTTTCACGCATTGGAGAAGGAAATGGAAACCCACTCCAGTATTCTTGCCTGGAGAATCCCAGGGACAGAGGAGCCTGGTGGGCTGCCATCTATGGGGTCACACAGAGTTGGACACGACTGACATGACTTAGCAGCAGCAGCAGCAGCATAGCCATAGAAGTATTCTGGGCATGAAACATCCATGAAGGTGGATTTAGGTAGCCTACCAAAACCACAGAACTTGGAAAGGTGAAGAGATGAGTTAGTCACCATTTTCACCCTGTCCTTAAAATTGCCAGGCATTTTGCTTTCTGTCGAAGCCTCATCAAACATCTCTCCTCAAATAGGACTTAGAGGAAGAAGTAGCAGAGTTGTTCTATGAAATGATCAAAGACTTTCCAGAGCTAACGTTTGGAGCGATATCGATTAGACATGCCATTAGGCATTACCATGTCACCCTTGACAGTGTTATAGTGTTCAAAAAGGTAAGACTTGAGTTTTACTGCTAGTGACGGGTCTCTAGTTCAAAACGATGAACCATGCATGGGCTTTGGGTATAAATTCTGGTTCTGCACTTGTGAACTAAGTGGCATTGACTAGCTGGTTTCTGGGAAATCAGTCTCTAGACATCTCTCTGACCTTTCCAGCCATTTCCCACTGGGAGCTCCTCTTTTCCTTAACCAGCAAATGCCATTAATTAAGGCTCAGTCTTCTGCCCTGCATTTGCTTCTGGTCCATCCAAGCTTCCCCATCAATCCATATACCCATGATTTACAAATCTCCATCTCCAGCCAGACTTCTCTGATCTCCAGACCTTTAAATCCGTCACCAGATGTCTCAACATGGTCAAGCCTAAAGTCATGATCTTCCTTCCAAATCCTCTTCTAGTATTCTCTCTCTCTTTTTGTGAATAGCAGAAACATTTATTCCACCCAGCAGTCACTGAGGAAAAGTGAAGTTCAGAAACCTTTCTCTTACTATCTTCTCAGTCAGGCATTTTTTGTCGAAGAAGACATACACATGGCCCATGAACGCAATACAAATGTTCAGCATCATGAATCATAGGGAGAGGCAATCCTCTCATGGTGAGAGGTCACCATCATTCCCAACTCCTCTGTAAACAAAATCAGAACACCTTGGTATCATTCTAACACCTCCCTCTTTTCCATCCCTGCTAACCCATCAGCCCAATCCCACTGATTTTTAAATTTAAAATATTCCATGAATCTATCCACTTCTTTCTACTGCTACCATCATAGATCAAGTGACCATTCATATCCCACAGCCTAGTGCAACATACATTCAGCTGGTCCACCGCATTTTATCTTGTCCTCTCGAGAGATATCTTTTCAAAATTAAAATCTGATGGTTATTTTCCTCCTTCTAATTGAAATCCCTTTAACAGCTTCCTGTAATTTTTAGGATAAATATGAGTCTTTGATGAGGGCCACAAAGCTTTCCACAGTCTAACCTCTATTACAAACTTCCCTCCTCTCCCTCTCTGGGATCTACATCTGAGCTGTTCAATACAGCAACCACCAGTCACATGTGACTATTTACTTTAACAGTAAAATTTTAGTTCTTCAGTCAAACTAGCTATTAGTAGATAGTGGCTACTATATTTAATATCATTGATTTACAGAGCAAATCCATTATCTCAGAAAATTCTACTGAAGTGTTACTTTAGACTCTGTAGTTTGGTTCCTGGAATACGCATTATTTCCTCCTTACACAAAGCTAAATCCTTACAATAACCATGTTACTTAAATACATGGCTCAGAGAGGTTAGGTTACTAGCTCAAGGCCACACAGGAAGTAGACGAAATGATCCAGATGCTGGCTGACCTCTCATAGGGAAGACTGCGAGCCATTGTGTTTTACTTAAGCCCATGGAAGTCTGAAAGACTCCAAGCTAGAGAATAAAATAACCTGATTTGTGTTTTTGAATGGACAACATAGAGTCCAGAAGTAGATCCAAATGCATACTGAAATTTAGTGTTTAATAAAGATGATGTTTTAGTCTAGTAGGCAGACTGTGTTATTCAGTGACTAGCGCCGAGAGAATTGGGTAGCCCTTTGAAAAAGCTAAACCCATAAGTCATTCCTACCACCAAATCAAATTTCAGATTGATCCCTGGTTTAAAAATATAATAAAACTGTGGAAAGACTAGAAGATGCCATAGGAGAATTTGCTTTCTAACCTTGGAGGGAGGGGAAAAGTCCCTTTATGAAGCATGACAGAAACCATAGAAAATATGAAAAGAAACCACTGATAAACTTGGACCATTCAAAAAGATGTTAAATTCTGAAGAACAAGTGAAGGTTTCTAAGTCATGTCCAGCTCTTTGAATCCCAGTCCATGGGATTCTCCAGGCCAGAATACTGGAGTGGGAGGCCACTCCCTTCTCCAGGGGATCTTCCCAACCCAGGGATCAAACCCAGGTCTCCTGCATTGCAGGCAGATTCTTTACAAGCTGAGGTGCCAGGGAAGCCCTCTGCAGAACAAACCCAGTCATAAAATCAAATAAAGGCAGGCATTTGATACCATTAAACTTTAGATCCAGAATTCCAAAAAAAAAAAAAACAGCAAACTTGGCATTGGATTTAGGAGAGATTTGGTCTATGTTAACGGTTAAGAACATGGGCACTAGAGTCAGATTGCCTGAGCTGGAATTTTGGCTCCATGTCTTAGCTTAGCTTAACTTAGCTTAGTTTAGCAACCCTGGGCAAGTCATTTCACTCCTCTGTGTCTCAATTTTCTCAATTGTAAAATGGGCAAAATAATAGTATATGGCTCAGTGAGATGTTATGAGGATTAAATGAGTTAATACAACATGTTTAGAACTGTGGCTGGTACAACTTGAGCTCTCCATGAGTTTAATTACTATTATTAAACTATTATTATGACCAGACAAGTGTGTAGGCTTTATCAAGAGAACAATAAGGCTTATGTTCAAGAAAGAGTTGCATTTTAACAACATCACTCTGGCTGAAGTTTAGGGGACAGATTGAAGGGAAGCAGGGGGATAAGTTAGAAGACTATTAGGAAACTATTGTAGGAGCCCAGGGAACATGTTTGGACTAGAGGCTGGAATTGGTATAGATGTAGAGAAGGAGATGGAGTAGAGAGAAATAAGGAGGTAGCTACTTGTTTCTCCTTCCCCCACAGACTTTGATCCTGTGCTACAGAGAATTTATGTAATTTCCTGTGTTAATCCAGGTCCTTCTGAGAAGCAGTCATCACGCAGGATTAGTCATGCAAAACTTAGGGGAAATGCCTGTGAAGGAAAACAGAGAGGGGGCTGGGGAAACTTATCAGACCATGATGCGGATCTGACCCTTGGAAGGAAGGAAGGTGAAATGGAAGCCTTTGGTTGCAGTGTAGTCCTAAGAAAGTTTAACAAAGTCCTCCATAAGAGAAGTCCTGCATCTCCCAGAAATGGGCTTGCCTTAGTATCCTTGAAAAATTCACTGGTTAGGAGCAGTGTGTGACGAACTGCTCAGCATCAGCACAAATACATTGATGAGATTTCAGAGTGAGGCAGATGGGGCTGTCAGTCAACTATACTTCCTGCTCTGCAGACCGGAGATTTTCATGGCTTCCCCCCTCAGGTTAGTCTGCTCAGATGTCTATGTTTATTAAGTATCTAGATTATATGTCACACCTGTTAACATGGTGTTTCCCTTTTATCCAAGGGGAAAATCGTGCTATTTACATTTATTGAGTGGTTATGTCATGGATGCTACTGCCCTCTAATGTTTTTCTTCTTTTGTCCAAGGGAAGAATTGTGAATCGCCAGAAGCTTATTGATGACAATGTCAACAAACAAATCCTCAATAAACTCATAAAAGAACAACTCACAGATCTTGTTATTGAATACAACACTGAGGTCAGTGAGCAAAGGGTCTCAGGAGGAGGGTAGCTGCGCTAGCTGTGTGCACAGAATGACTTGTTTTCTTTTTAATTTCAGAATAGGGATCTGATTTACGAATTGAACATCCTGAATCACATGCTGCTCTTTGTCTCCAAAAGCTCCGAGTCGTTTCGTGTAATAATGCAGCATTACAAGTCGGCATCGAAGATATTCCAAAACGAGGTTTGTGGAAGTTGCCACTGCTTTTTAGGGTTCTTTGGATAGAAATCAAAGTCCTGTAGACCCTGATGCCATCCATCTGCTTTGCTGATTGTAAATGAATCTAAGAAGAACTGGCATATTCGTTTGCATACCACTCCTGATCTGCAGTCTTCTTCCTGCCCAGTGTCTCTTTCTTTCTCACCAAAGCTTTGCTTTGTCTTCCCTCATCTTTCTGAGAAGTCTGCTGTGGTAACATGATTGTTTTGGCTGCTTTTTTGATGGACCAGGCTCTGCTAAGAGTGGGTGACGGCACTGTGGCTAGAATTTGGCCTGGAGGAGAGGGGAAGGCAAGACCTGAGGCCAGGGACTGTGAAAAGCCTGAAGATGTGAAGCAGTACAGTCTGTACTTGCTGGGGTTCTAGGATTCGGCATCGACAGGCTTCGGTGCAAATTCACTTCCCCTTAACAAGTGATTTTATCTTAGATGAGTATAATCTCTCAGTCTCAGTCACTTTCGGTGAAAAACGCGGAATTAGAGCAAGAATTAGAAGTGCTTTATGTAAAGCAATGAGCAAATATACGATAAACAGTGCTTACTTTTATTATTATCATTAGAAACACAGCAGTGTTTCCTAAGTATTATATCCATATTTATGTAGTTACCACCGTCTGGATTATGGAGGCTATTTACTTCCTTTTTCTCTTTATTTTTATAAGAAGTAAGGTAAGAAAATTATTCTGAAATTTAAAAAAAAACAATTAAAAACTTTGAAGACTCAAATGAACACATAATAAAGCCACTACGCACCAACATATTTAAAGAGCATGCTACATCCCACCTCATTATTCTCCAGGAAAGTTGTTCTGATCACAGAAACATCTGTTGTAAATGCATTCCTCTGTGTGTGTGTGTGTGTGTGTGTGTGTGTGTGTGTGTGTGCTTGTCATGTCCTACTCATTGTGACTCCATGGACTGCAGCCCTCCAGGCTTCCTCTGTCCCTGGGATTTCCCAGGCAAGAATACTGGAGTGGTTTGCCAGTTCCTTCTCCAGGGAATCTTTCCAACCCACGGATCCAACCTGCCTGTCTTAGGTCTCCTGCATTAGCAGGTGGGTTCTTTATCCCTAGCACAACCTGGGAAGCAATATGTTCCTGGTTTATTCAATTTTAACCTAGATTTTTGACGTAATTAAATTGATTACAATCTGATTGCTTTCCCGCTATTTTGTTATAATGGTCAATTTGTTGTTGCTTAGTCACTAAGAGAAGTGAAAGAGAAAGCAGAAAAAGAAAATATACCCATCTGAATGCAGAGTTTCAGAGAATAGCAAGGAGAGAGAAGAAAGCTTTCTTAAGTGAACAATGCAAAAAAAAAAAAAAAATAGAGGAAAACAATAGAATGGGAAAGACTAGAGATCTCTTCAAGAATATAGATACCAAAGGAATATTTCATACAAAGATAGACACAATAAAGGACAGAAATGGTATAGACCTAACAGAAGCAGACAATAGTAAGAAGTGGAAAGAATACACAAGATCTATTCAAAAAAGATCCTAATGACCCAGATAACCACGATGGTGTGATCACTCACCTAGAGCCAGACATGCTAGAGTACAAAGGCAAGTGGGCCTTAGGAAGCATCACTGTGAACAAAGCTAGAGGAGGTGATGGAATTCCAGCTGAGCTATTTCAAATCCTAAAAGATGATGCTGTGAAAGTGCTGCACTCAACATGCCAGCAAATTTGGAAAACTCAGCAGTGGCCACAGAACTGGAAAAGGTCAGTTTTCATTCCAATCCCAAAGAAGGGTGATACCAAAGAATATTCAAACTGTTGCATAACGGCACTCATTTCACATACTAACAAAGTAATGCTCAAAATCCTTCAAGGTAGATTTCAACAATATGTGAACCGAGAACTTCCAGATGTTCAAGCTGTATTTAGAAAAGGCACACATACCAGAGATCAAACTGCCAACATCCTCTGGATCATAGAAAAAGCAAGAGAGTTCCAGAAAAATCTCTATTCCTGCTTAATTATGCTAAAGCTTTTGACTGTAGATCTCAATAAACAGTGGAAAATTCTTAAAGAAATGGGAATACCAGACCACCTGACCTACCTCCTGAGATACTTGTATGTAGATCAAGGAGCAATAGAACTGTACATGGAACAACTGACCAGTTCAAAATCAGGAAACGGGTAGGTCAAGGCTGTATATTGTCACCCTGCTTATTTAACTTATATGCAGAGAGAGTACATCATGAGAAATGCCAGGCTGGCTGAAGCACAAGCTGGATTCAAGATTGCCACGAGAAATATCAATAACCTCAGATATGCAGATGACACCACCCTTATGGAAGAAAGTGAAGAGGAATTAAAGAGCCTCTTGATGAAGGTTGAAAGAGGAGAGTGGAACAGCTAGCTTACAACTCAAAATTCAGAAAACTAAGATCACGGCATCCAGTCCCATCACTTCATGGCAAATAGATGGGGAAACAATGGAAACAGTGACAGACTTTATTTTCTGGGCCCCAAAATCACTGCAGATGGTGACTGCAGCCATGAAACTAAAAGATGCTTGCTCCTTGGAAGAAAAGCAATGACAAACCTAGACAGTGTATTAAAAAGTAGAGACATCACTTTGCTGACAAAGGTCCGTATAGTCAAAGCTATGGTTTTTCCTGTAGTCATGTATGGATGTGAGAGCTGGACAATAAAAAAGGCTGAGCACTGAAGAATTGATACTTTTGAACTGTGGTGTTGGAGAAGACTCTTGAGAGTCCCTTGAACAACAAGGAGATCAAACCAGTCAATCCTAAATGAACTCAACCCTAAATATTCAATGGAAGGACTGATGCTGAAACTGAAGCTCCAATACTCTGGCCACGTGATGCAAAGAGCTGATTTATAGATTCATTGAAAAGACCCTGATGCTGGGAATGATTGAAGGCAGGAGGAAAAGGCAATGACAGAGGATGAAATGGTTGAATGGTGTGACTGACTAAAAGGATATGAGTTTAAGCAAACTCCAGGTGATGGTGAAGGACAGGGAAGTCTGGCATGCTGCAGTCCATGGGGTGGCAAAGAGTTGTACATGATTGAGCTACTGAACAACGAGTTGCTAAGTCATGTCCGACTCTCTTTTGACCCCATGGACTGTAGCCCTCCAGGCTTTTCTGTCCATGAGCTCTCCCAGCAAGAATACTGGAGTAGGTTGCCATTTTCTTCTCCAGGAGAATCTTCCTGACTCAGGAATCAAATGCACATCTCTTGAATCATCAGGCAGATTCTTTACCACTGAACCACCAGGGAAGCATAATTGCTTAGCCATAATTCTTCTAGATTAATTTTTTAATTTATCTCTTTAATCTAGATGGAATTTATTTTGGCATATATCAAAAGATTGAGGTTGTTGGTTGCCTTTTTCCCATTTAGCAAGCTTGTTGAATGTCATTTATTGATTGTGCTTCATTTTCAAGACAAAGTTATACAGTTGGATAAATAATATTCCAACAGGTCATGCCCCTTATCTTGTTCTCCTCTAACAAATGTCTATTGAAAATATACATGGTTTTAATATGTCTCCTTTGTTTTTCATTCTCTCCCCAGCACCTGGAAGACTGTCTGACACGCAGTAGGACTCTTAATATTTTGAATCATGAATGACCTGAGAATGTCCAAATCCAGGGTCTTCAAGAGCCTCTAAATGGTCTCCTTCTTCCACACTTTCTTCTTATCTACAACCAGAGTGGTCTTTAAAAATTATCACCATGTCACACTCTGGCTTATTATCCTCAGCAGCTTCTCATCTCTTTCACTCGGCTCCTCACTGTAGATCTGACCTTATCTCTCACCATCTCCCATGACTCTCTCCCTCATGGAGCTGTAGCCACACTGGGCTGCCTCTCTGTTGTAGAACACTCTAAGAGTTCCCCATCCCTCCACCCAGGCCTTTTCAGTGACAGTTTTCACTGCTTAAATAAGTGCTCCCCTGACTAGTTACTCATCATTCAGGTCCAAGCTCAAATGTCACCTCCTCAGATATGCTTCCTGACCTTCTTACAAAACATTGAGCCCTTATGTCACCCTATCTGTGCAGTCACTCTCTCACAGTGCCTCATCTCATTATCCAGTTGGCATTCACTCATTGCTATCTAATTGATTAATTTCTTTACTCATTTCTTGCCTGTCTTCTCCACTAGAACGTGAGTTCCATGAAGGCATGAATTTGTCTACCTTGTATCCCCAGTACTTAGTAAAATTCCTAGTAGCCACTCCACAAATAGGTGTAGAATGCATGGTTGAATGAGTTATGAGTTTCCTAGTTGGAAGAATAATTTAGAATAATAATGAGCTGACATGTACTGAGAAATTTTCTACCTCCCAGTCACTGAACTAAGCCTTTTATATGCAGCCTTTTCATTCTCACAGCAACCCTGTAATGTGGATACTATTATAATTATCACTTTACAGATAAGAAAACTGTAGCACATAGAGGGGATATTACAGTTTTGCCCAAGGAATTGAGATGAAAGCTCAGGATCTCCTGATTTCCTGCAGTTGTATGAACGCTGTCTTGCACAAGGATGATAAAACCAGGATTACAGCTAATGCCTGTCTATCTGTCTATGCAGTGGAGTTCAGACTGCTGCTGCTAAGTCGCTTCAGTCATGTCCGACTCTGGGCGACCTCAGAGACGGCAGCCCACCAGGCTCCCCTATCCCTGGGGTTCTCCAGGCAAGAACACTGGAGTGGGTTGCCATTTCCTTCTCAATGCATGAAAGTGAAAAGGGAAAGTGAAGTCGCTCAGTCGTGTCCGACTCTTCGAGACCCCATGGGCTGCAGCCTTCTGGGCTCCTCCATCCATGGGATTTTCCAGGCAAGAGTACTGGAGTGGGGTGCCATCGCCTTCTCTGGGAGTTCAGACTGTACCTGAGGAAAAGGAGCCTGATGAAAAGAGATGCTCCATAGACGCTGCCATTTGCATTTCATTAAGTGCCTTGCTGGGCTTCCCTGGTGGCTCAGACAGTCAAGAATCTGTCTGCAGTGCAGGGGACTCAGATTCAATCTCTGGGTCAGGAAGATCCCCCGGAGAAGGGAATGGCTACCCACTCCAGTATTCTTGCCTGGAGAATTCCATGGACAGAGGAACCTGATGGGCTACAGTCCACGGGGTCACAAAGAGTTGGACACGACTGAGCGACTCAAACTACAACCCCTACAAGCGCCCTCCCATAGCTCCCCACAGTTTCTCTCCCTCGCCCTCTCCATACCTCCAGTCCAGACAGACATGGGTTTCATTTGATTTGGCAGATCCTTTTCATCCTTGTGGATACAGATGTGCCCAGAAATAGACGTGTCTTCAAATACTTCCAGATCACAGAGGTCGATGTCCCATGTATCCAAATCCTAAACTTAAGCTCTGATGCAAGGTACAAAATGCCTTTCGAGGAAATAACCTACGAAAACCTCCAGAACTTCGGCCAGAGCTTCCTGAATAGAAAGGCTAAGGTAAGCCCGTCCTTGGATAATGATTATTCAGACCCTCAACACAATTATCTTTTGGCTGTGCCGGGTCTTCATTGCTTCACTTAGGCTCTCTCGTTGCAGCGAGCGGTGGCTACTCTTTGTTGTGATGCTCAGCCTTCTCATTGTGCTGGCGCCTCTTATTTCCCAGCATAGGTTCTAGGCAAGCTTGGATTCAGTAGTTGTGGTGCATAACCTTAATTGCCCTGAAGCATGTGGAATCTTCCCTGACCAGGGATCGAACCCATGTCCCCTGCATTGGCAGGCAGATCCTTATCCACTGTGCCACCAGGGAGGTCCTCAAAATAATAATTCTTCTGTCATTCTGCTGGCTTTGGTCATCTAAATGGAAAGGTCAGTCTTACAGTTCTTGTGATGAAATACCTGCATCTCCCTATCTCAAATCTATTCAACTTTTGATATGTCCTGACCTTATAATTCCACCATTAATTCATTATTCTTAAAATTAAGACATTTTCTTTATAGGAATCTCCAACTGAAATGAGCACTCCCAGCCTGGCATCCTCTCAAAGTAGGTTCTCATTCTTCTTTCAGATTCTAAAGTGAAAGATTTTCTTGGGCACAGGGTAGATGCTTGTTTGGGGGAGAAGATGGGGTGGCATATATGGAGCAATCAGGACTTAACCTCAAAGACTTTAGGGACTAAGGAGGAGAGGCTTCAAAAAGAGGGCTACAAACACTATGTTGCCCCATTATATAACCACCTGTTTTTTATTTAGCTCTTGCTATATCCTCAACCACCCTTCTGAGTTACTTCCTGCTGAGTTAGGTGATCATATTATTTATTTTTCCAAATGGGGATACTTTTGAGAGTAATGGGAGCATTCTTTGGAAGTATTCTAAATGGCAGGAATGAACTGGGACACTCCAGGCACACGGGGATGCATGATCACCTTATTTTGGAGGGCTCCCTCTGTGTGCATCCCCCAACAGACGCTGCTTCCTCTGCAGCCTTCTCAAATGAAAGCTGATTTTTCTCTTATGTACAGCATCATCACACACCAGTTGATCAGGCCGGTGTCCTCCATGCCACTTCTAAACCATTTCTCCTTCTGCTTTTAAAAACTCCAAATTCTTTAGAGTCCATGCCTTTGGACTTTAGACCACCAGCTCCTGCCGCCCGTGACTGTCCTGATCACTTCCCTTTCACCATCTGAGGAGGCAGACATGCCCTCCACCCCTATTCTGTCCTCACTTACAGAGACGTCAATATCCAAAACGCTCCTCTCCTCCAGCAATGGCTGTGTCCATACCCTCTTGGCCACCTGCTCTTAGGGCCATACTCTAGAGATGGCAGCCCCTCGGGAAGCCTGATCTCGCCCTTCCTGCCCCCTCAGTTGCCTTCTCTAGTAGCCACAGGGCTATAACCCCTCACCCTTTTTGTGGCTCCAGTCTCCTGATCTCATTTCATAATCCCTTTAGTGCCCTCCTATGTTAACTTGGATTCCATGGCCATCACTCTGATGATGATTCCCTTAACTCCTCCATCCCTTCCACCTTCTACCTCCTCTGCATCCCGTAGCATTTCTCAGGCAAAATCACAACTCCAGTTGAACCCATTTAACTTTCCTATTGATTTCAGGCCAAGCCTGGAGAAAAAGAACATCACCCTGAGGCAGGCTGGCTTCATGGAGTCACAAACCAAACCTCCTGTGGGCTCTTAGAAATGTTCTGACATTTGTAGAAATTTCACTTAATGTGTTCATTCTCTTAATCTTGGAGTCTATTTCTCCTCAACCTCATTCCTACTTTCAGTCTGAGCCGAGTATTCGAATATATCACTAAGAAAATCGAAGGTTTCAGACTGGGGCCCCTCATTTTCTATCACCACATCTGCAGATCTACTTGGAGCTCTGCCTGTCCTCTTTTTCTCATGCTGGCTATATCTCAGGAGGTGTTTGTCTTCCTCTCAAGGACCAGCACATCCTCTTGTGTTCTTGGAACAAAGAGGAGTATCTTTCATCTGACCTATAAGATGTCACGAGTCTGATCTGGCCCACTGCTAATTCTGCATTATTTTATCCGTTTCCCATCCCTCACATCCAGTCCCCATTCTTTTTATGCTCCCTCACAAAGAATCTTCAGGTCCTTTCCAGAGGTGGAGGTAGAGATGAGGGAAACTATTGTAGGTGCCAAGGCTGGTGAGTTGGGCAAAGACCACACAGCAAGGACTTGTAAGCATATTAAGGATTTGGTATTCTAAGAGCAATGGGAAGCCACATTTGCCTGGTGAAAGTAGAACCTGCTCTTAGGAGAATAAAGGTGTGAAGAGGATTAGGAGGAGATAAAGAGAGGACACTGCAATAACAGTGACCTAGATGAGAGATGAAAGCTACCTGGCCAGAGTAGTAACAGTGCAGACAGAAAGGTGTGAATTCAAGAGATGTTCAGAAAACAATGGTTGCAAAGAAAAACACGTGTTCTGAGATTTTTCATCGCCTCCTTCAAAGACAAGCAAGAACTGAGTTCATTTTTTCATTTGTTCACAATATTCACTGAGGTCTCATGATGTATCAGTACTCAGTGGTATTCCATGATAAGGGGAGAAAAGTCCTTTGTGACATTCCATCCACTGAGAGAAGGACATACCAATTACATAACCATAAAATAAATATAAATGATAAATATGTGATATAGGAAAAGCACCAAGTATTATAAGAATTTATAAAAGCAGGGCTGTGACCTAGTCTAGGGGAGAGTCAGGGAAATCTTCCTTTGAGATCATTCTGAAAGACAAATCTGAGTTAGAGATAATTCTGACAGAGAAGGGAGCGTGGGAATGAGGAAGTGGGCAGAAGGCTAGCCCTTTGAGTGAATAGACCAGTGTGGCTGAAGAAAGCAAGGAAAGGTGGCAGGAAACAAAGTATAATAAATATTTTATAGGTGACATAAATGATCCAGTTTGATTCTTGGGATAATTGAGGACAGCTATATTTTTGGGAGAAAGGGCATAGACTAGTTTAGATGTTAATGATGTGAAACCCACTCTCATCTAAGGACTCAAAATCATGTATTCGAAATTCTGGAATCTACCCTGGTTTGGGACTCTGCTGCCTTCTCAGCCCTCTGACTCCAGTGCCCTGGACAATCCAGGTTGCACATTTAAGCTCATGACCTTTCTTAGCATTTCAAATGCTTTCCCAAGGCTGCTGTAAAAACAAGAGAAAAGTTTCTATTGTTTCCAGCAGTGGTGGGGACACCAACTGCCAACCCATTTCTGGAGGCTGTTAAAATGTCTCAAATGTATTTCCTAGAAACATCTATCCAGTGAAGAAATTCCAAATTATTGGGACCAGGGGCCAGTTAAGCAGCTTGTTGGGAAGAACTTCAATGTTGTCGTGTTTGACAAGGAAAGGGACGTGTTTGTGATGTTCTGTGAGTATCTCTACAGAGGCCGCTGGAGGCAGTGGCTCTAACATTACTTTTTCAAGTGTAGGTTCCTGAATTCTTGGGTACCAAAATCTCTAAAACCTATCAAAGCATCATGCCAAGAATGGTCTTCAGACATCCATAGTTTGGATCAAGATGCTATCAGCTACAAAGTAAGTCTCCCCCCAGATCAAGTCCTTGAAGTATGTGGAATACCTTTCACATAATCAAAGCCTGTGGCTATTTGTAACAACAGTAATACTGATGGCCAATGCTGACTGAATGCTAGATCCACCAGGCCTGCGCTGTCAGCCTCTACTTTATTGTTCTCACCTTGCTGGTAGCTAAGCTGCTAAGTCACTTCAGTCATGTCCGACTCTGTGCGACCCCATAGACGGAAGCCCACCAGGCTCCCCTGTCCCTGGGATTCTCCCCCACTGGAGTGGGTTGCCGTTTCCTGCTCCAATGCATGAAAGTGAAAAATGAAAGGGAATTCGCTCAGTCGTGTCTGACTCGTAGCGACCCACCAGGCTCCTCCATCCATGGGATTTGCCAGGCAAGAGTACTGGAGTGGGGTGCCATTGCCTTCTAGTAAACAGAGTCCCAGGGAAGTGAAACTTTACTAAAGTTATGCAGCTAATGACCTTAAGTAAGTAAGGGATTGGAACCTAGTCAGCCTGAATCCAGTGGCTACACGGGTAACTGCTGTACCAGTATAAGTTAAGTAACATCAAATAGCCCATATTTAACACACCTGAGTTGGTGCAACCAAAATGAAGACTCACGTCATGCGTGTAAAGGACCTGGAACAGTGTCTGGCATCTTGTAAGCACATGATAAAAGGCAGGTACGATTGCCGTTATTTCACCTGTTACGATTATTTCCAGTGTTCACCCAGGGACTGTTGCTCTTCCTCCACTGTTTCTGATTTGCATGTGAAAGCCAAAGCCAAGGGACCTTCTCTTTCACCCTGAGACACAGAGAAGGGGGGCAATGCAGTGACTTCAGATACCTCTTTTACTTAACAGGAGGAGTTGATATTTATTGAGCACTGATGAGTTTGCTTGTTTATACACTTGCTCTCATTCCTCCTCTAACCAAGCCTCTTAGGAAGGTACAGTGGCTTTCCCCATGATACAGATCAGGGAACCTAGCCTCAGAGAAAAGAATTACTTTACCCCAGATCACATAGCAAGTAAGCTGCAAGACAAAAAGTTCAAATCCAGGTCTGATGCCATCATTTCCTAGAGGGTGAAACAAGGACTGGGTTACATTATGCAGGCCTTTAAAACTCTCATTGAAATGGACATTCATCCATGGAGCCAGGAGTTTATAGTCTGCATGGCTGAATAACCATGATCTTTTGCCTTTAAGTGAGAGGCTGGGGAGGCCTTTCTTTACTCATCTGACACTGGGAGTCTTGAGAATACTCACTTGGTTTTGGTAAAAAACCAAAGCAGTCTCAGTTCTTTTTTGGAATCAGGGTTGTCAGATTAGCCTCACGACTATAGCCATTAGGCCCCCTTGGGTTCCAACCCAGGGCCTGTTGATCTCCAGGGAAGCTGCCAGGATGCAGCCAGGAGAGTAGATGATCACAGAGGCACTTGGTCTGTAAATGGAGGGATAATCATCCAAATGTAATATCCAGAGACTTTGAGCCACTCCCCCGACAAAGCCAGAATCTTTAATGGAATGATCAAGGCAAGGTTGTTTCCCTTCTATGCTGGAGCTGGTCCCGATTTCTCCCCATAGTTCCAGGTGTCGAGACTATCCACAGAGCTTAAGGAACTATCTGGATGGAAGTCCAGTGTCTCTTTCCCAGCGATAGTGGTACTTAGCTCAACCTCATGTTCCCTTCCTAGGTGGACTCTCCTCTATAGGACTGAAAGGGCTGTGATACAATGGTCACAAATCAAAGCAGCCTGTGTGCTAATCCCACTTCCTCTGCTTAAAACACGAAGTGACCTTGAACTGTAAGCTTAACTGCTGTTGGAAAACTCTTGTGCTCTCTCTCACATACACAAATACATACTTTTTGGAAGAACATAAATATTTTTTTCTTGGTTTGGTTTTCCTCTTCAGCTGGATGGAAGAAAATGTTAACGGGAAATCAGAGAATAGAAGAAAATGTCTCAACATGTCAATGTCTGAGTGGAAGGGGGACTAGGTTTTTTGTTTGTTTTTTTCTAGTTTATTTAGTGATGATCAGATACTATAGCTGAATTGTAAGATAACCTAAGTGAAGTAAGTGAAAGTGAAAGTTGCTCAGTTGTGTCTGATTCTTTGTGACCCCATGGACTATACAGTCCATGGAATTCTCCAGTCCAGGATACTGGAGTGGGTAGCCATTCCCTTCTCCAGGGGATCTTCCTGACTCGGGAATCGAACTGGGGTCTCCTGCATTGCAGGCGGTTTCTTTACCAACTGAGCCATCAGGGAAGCCAAAGATAACTTAACATAATATTAAAAGAGACAGGGAGTGCCATTTGTATGGCAGCAGACCGTTAGTGGAGCACGGTGATGGTGTCCATGGGGGAGTGTGGCTTTCAAGATCTTTATGAGTGTGAGTTGGAGTGATGGCCCTTCTTTTCCAGATGCACCCTGGTCCCAGAAGTGCATGGTGTTGTTCCCAGTGTTGGAAGAGTTGGGCAGAAAGTATCAAAACCACTCCACAGTCACCATTGCCAAGATCGACATCACAGCAAATGACGTTGAGCTGACGTACCAGGAACGGTACCCCTTCTTCAGACTCTTCCCCACTGACTCTCAAAAAGTGAGGAGCTCTTGGGAGTCACATAACTGGAAAGGTTATATTACTGTCAAGGACTCAGTTTTTCTCAGTCTCCCTCTATCTTTTATCAAATCAACTTCATTCTCAGCTCCAACTCTTATTATCTTTTCATATTCAAGTTAGAGAAAAATTTCCACTAGCTTTCAGAAAATTCCCAACTCAGTCTGATTGGGTCCCCATAACCCAATCATTGTGGCAAAGGGGATGCTGGTGTTTTGATGGTCAGGCCTAGGTCAAATGGTTCCCTCTGGTATTAGAGCTGAGCTTCACTCAGACTACATGGAATAAGGTAGGGAGAGTCACCATGTGAATATTGGGGCTGGGGTGGTACCAGAAGAAGGAAGATTGCATGATGGAGACAATCAAGTACTTTACACTTTGGTTTTAGAGCCACTGAACATCACCAGGGTTCATGGAATACATACTTCATGCTACTTTGGTACATGGGGAAGGACGTCAAAGAATCACAAGCCAAGGTCCCTGGTCCCAAGAAGAGTATGATTAAGTGTTGGGTAAAGTCATGGAATGTGAAGTCAAGTGGGCCTTAGGAAGTATCACTGCGAACAAAGCTAGTGGAGGTGATGGAATTCCAGTTGAGCTAGAATTCCAGTTGAGCTATTTCAAATCCTGAAAGATGATGCTGTGAAAGTGCTGCACTCAATATGCCAGCANTGGGTGCCGTTGCATTCTCCGATAGAATGATAGATGCTATCATTTTTAATCTTGCTGCTAATTTGTTGACCAAGTAGAAGTTTAATTTATTTTATTTTATATTATTTTAATCTTTTATTCTTGATCATCAGTGCCATTTCTTTCAGGGTAGCACTAAAGCCTGTTTTTTGGAAAAAGCAAATTAAAAAAAAATAGATAAAGAAGTATGAGTGGAACTAGAATAACACACCAAAGTACTGTTTTCATTGCTATTGGCTATGCAAGATGTGCTAAGATTTTTTTTTCTGTGTTATTATGAGCAGTATGGGTTTTAGAACATATATTCACTTCCTGTTCAGCTTCTTTTACACTTTCATACTCTAAAGTCTCAAAGGGAGAAATAAACTTATTTCTGCTTAGATGAAAAATATGTAAAAGAAGTTTAAAGATGATCTAATTATATATTGCTTGTTGGTAAATATAAAGTGAGATGTGGTGGGGGAGGTGGGAGGGGGGTTCATGTTTGGGAGTTCGTGTAAAAAAATAAAAAAAATAAATAAATAAATAAATTAAAAAAAAAAAAAAAGAAAATATATAGAGCAATATATTCAGTTACACACATGGTGTTATGTATGAGATCAAAGAGAAATCTATGATATTTTAAATTTCTCTTTGATTTTGAAAAAGTTGATTATCTGCAAAATCTACGTTATTTCATCTACAAATGTTGGCAGTGCCTGTAAATTTAATGTTTAGATGAAAAATATGTAAAAGAAGTTTAAAGATGATCTAATTATATATTGCTTATTGGTAAATATAAAGTGAGAGTAGCTTTGAAATTGAAAATATATAGAGCAATATATTCAGTTACACACATGGTGTTATGTATGAGATCAAAGAGAAATCTATGATATTTTAAATTTCTCTTTGATTTTGAAAAAGTTGATTATCTGCAAAATCTACGTTATTTCATCTACAAATGTTGGCAGTGCCTGTAAATTTAATGTGCCTTTCCCCACATAACAATTCTTTTTTGTGTCTCCGCTCAACTCACTAATAAGTAGAGAAAGATATGTTTCATATCTGTTAAAGAAATTTTATAGGTAATTATGACTTTTTTACAACATGAGAATGTCTTTCATGTATGCAATATTCCCTCTTCTTTTCCAATGTAAAACCAAACAAGATGCCCCATCAGTGACATAAACCATTCCAGAGTGCCAGAAGAAACTGAAATAGTAAGGTTTGGCTAGAATCTGATCCTGACATACCCCCATTATTTCTGGAGGTTAGGTTTCTACAACTGTATACCTTTAAGAAAAATTATATTGAAGTACAGTTGATAAACAATGCGGTATTTGTTCCAAGTGTACCAAAAAAAGTGATTCAGTTACATATGTACATTGTTGTTTAGTTGCTAAGTCTTGCCTGGCTCTTTGCTACCTCATGAACTGCAGCACACCAGGTTTCCCTGTCTTTTACTATCTCTTGGAGTTTGCTGAAACTCATGTCCATTGAGTGGGTGATGGCATCCAACCATCTCATCCTCTGTTGACCCCTTCTCCTCCTGCCCTCAATCTCTCCCAACATCAGGGTATTTTCCAATGAGCTGGCTCTTCACCTCAGGTGGCCAGAGTATTGGAGGTTCAGCTTCAGCATAATTCCAGTGAATATTCAGGGTTGATTTCCTTTAAGATGGATTGGTTGGATCTTCTTGCTGTCCAAGGGACATTTATTCTTTTTCATTTTTCCCCCATTTAGATTATTACAGAATATCAAGCAGAGTCCCTAGTGCTATACAGTAGGTTCTTGTTGATTATCTATATAAATATAGTAGTGTGTAGATGTCATTCTGTGACTGTGAACCTTAATCCATGTATTACACTGCAACTTTCATGATACATCTGTCTGTCCTCCAGTCTCAGTGTTCCTCAATTAGTTTTGTTTTGTCCTCTGTGTTTTTATTTCTGAAAAACTTTGTGTTAAATATCCATGTCAACTCTAGCTTACCCTTTTGAAGAACTGCACTTAGCTATTTAAGATATGCTTGTTTGAAGTAACTTGTATTTCAATTTTTACATTCATTTTATTGACAGAATTCAGAATTTCAAGATTTGATAAAGTTTGAATAAAAAGAAATATAACCTAAAATCTGATGATGTTTACACAGTAAAATTTAGTAAAATATTTTAATATAGTAAAATTAAATAATTATAGTGATATAATAAAAGTTAGCTTTTCTTTAATAAAAAAAAGTTTGCAAGACTTACATTCTGTTGCTTTCCAAAACTGGGCAATAGCCTTTTGGGGATATAGTTTCCCTTTTTGAGAAAATGGTCCTCAGATTGTCTTCCAAGAGTTGTAAGCATACTTAGGTAAGTGAGCCTAAGCTAGCCATCAGGAAAAAAAACAAAAAAAACAAAATGCAGATTTAGAAGTAATGCTAAAAGTAACAACAAAATAAAGCCTGTTATAAATGAATTATATATACATTCTAAAATTTTATTCTGTGTGTAGTCACTCAGTCGTGTCCTACTCTGCGACCCTGTGGACTGTAGCCCACCAGGCTCCTCTGTCCATGGGTTTCTCCAGGCAAGAATATTGGAGTGGGTTGCCATTTCTTTTTCCAGGGAATCTTCCCGACCCAGGGATCGAACCTGGTTTCCCGCATTACAGGCAGATGCTTTACACTCTGAGCCACCAGGGAAGTCTGGTGATAAATAATTAGAAAATTTTATTCTAGTTTGGCTAATTTCTACTATATCTACTAGAGGCTAGAGACTATTGTCTTTAGACATATTGTCCAGCACCATAGCATGAACAACAATAAGCTCATATTATTCCTTAGGGCTTCCGCAGGGGCTCAGCAGTAAAGAATCCAGCCTGCAATGCAGGAGTTGCAGGAGACATGGGTTTGATCCCTGGGTCAGGAAGATCCCCTGCAGTAGCAAATGGCTACGCACTCCAGTATTCTTGCCTGGAGAATCCCATGAACAGAGGAGCCTGGCAGGCTACAGTCCATAGGGCCAGAAAGAGTTGAACATGACTGAAGTGACTAAACACACGTACAAACACATTTCTTAGTGAATCAGAACTTACTGTGACTCCTTGAAGACTGTATACAGCCACAGCCTTAAAAATGCAAATAACTGACTGATGTTTGCTGAAAATGTTGAGGGATATAAACCTTATTTATAAATTTTAAATTGCTAGGTTTAAAATAAAATAATACTTTAAAAACTTATTGAGTTTTATGAGTTTGCCTTTCATCAATAGTTATCATGCTTTATTCTAAAACTTAATAAAATAACACCAGTTTGAATTATGTAGTAGTTTTGTACTGAAGTATTTATTATTGATACTCAAATATCCATTTGTTAGGAATATTTTTCTATGCTAAGGAGTATAGCAGAGGGAATGATATATGAGTTTTAAGGATATGGGAACTGAGATTAAGATAGTTAAAGGCGTATATCACAAATACTGAGTTAAATCATTATTGTGACTCTGTAAGTGAATATCTGACATTTTCATAGGATACGTGTTGGGCTACCTGTGACAAGTATTATGAGTAAGTAAACAAGGGCTTTCTTTATGTAATTTTAGATGAGAGACATCATTTCAATAAACTTCTGTTCCTGAAGTACTCACCAAGACCAGTGACTGAGAGGTGCTTTCAGTATAACTATTGGACACTTTACATTGTAGAATTTTTGAGATTTATTCAGTTCTGTTTAAGTTATACTCTGGCTGAAAAGTTTTGTTTCACATGAAGAAGTTCAAGAAGTTTTAGTGAAAAAAAGTATCTTATTTATGAAGTATTTTAATGGGACAAGGTATTAATCATAAGTTTGTTTTAGAGTTTGTGGATAAGCAAGGGGAGGGGGCTAAGTGACCCGTGTGGTAATAGAGTTGGAGACATAGCCTTTAGGATTAGCTTAATACAAACTTTAGCTTAATGTAGATGCAGATGACTACAGAGAGAGGTGTTTACAGATATTTGCATATACATTGGTTAGTATACACACTTATTTCCTTGTTCTGTCAGTTGAGAGGGCCTAAAATCAATAGGCGTACTTATTATCTATATCTTGGTTTCTCACACTTTTCTCCAAAAAAAAAAGAACCAAGGATCCTTGAAGAAATGGGGCTTGTTCTAAGATTGGGTCAGGAAATACACAAGATGCAGCTGGAACTCTTATAATGCCAGAAAATAAGAAAATGTTCAAGAAAAGCACAGTATATAAAATTCATCTCTGTGAGTCCATACCTTACTTATATAGACAAAGGATTCAATAGATAAGTGGGAGAATAGACATTTCCAGAAGAGAAGAATTTCAGATAATTTATGTAGATGCTTCACCCTCAAGGAGGTGAAATTTAATTCCTGACTCCTTAATTGTGGGCTGTATGTGGTGATTTTCTTCCAGAGAGTACAGTATGGAAAAGGGGAAAAGAGTAGCTTCATTGAAGAAACCTGACAAACTTTTCCTCATCCAGATCATCAAGGCCAAAAGCAATAGTGATGCAAGTGATGAATGATGTTCATAGAATATAAACTTGATATGATGTGATGAAAATTGCTATTTTCTACTGTGGTCTTCTCCCCCTGCCCCAAATCTGTAAGCCTAATCTAATAATGAGAAAAACATCAGATCCCAACCAAGGGACATAGTATAAAATACAGTTTGAGAAATTATCACAGCCAAGGAAAGTGAGCCTAAGGAGACATAACGACAAAATACAACATAGTCTCCTGGATGGGATCCTGGAACAAGAAAAGGACATCAAGTAAAAACTGTGGAAATATGAACATGACATGGACTTTAGTTAATGTTTAAAAACCTTAATGTTAACATTTCTGCCTCTGTGGACTCAGTGTGGCTAAATTGGGTGTGGTGGGGGATTGAAGGATGGACCCTTGTGGTAGGATTAAATAATAAGAGTAGCTAACACTGTTTAGAGAGTACTTTAAGCCAGGAATTCCTTTGAAAATTTTACATGTCTTGCTTAATTTTTTAAAACAACTCTGTGGTAGGTGGTGTTATTCTTTTGTTAGAGATGAAGAAATGAGAAGTTAAATGGCTTGCCCAAGCATTAGTACCCAGCTATGGTTCCTCGTCTCTTAACTATTAGGCTTTGCTGAGATTGACTGTTTTGGGTGAAGCTACAGGAAGCAGTTCCCCTTTGTCATCAGGCTTGGCTTCTGCCCAGATACGTAGGTGATAAAGCTTAATAAAAAGACATATATCAAATGAAACTAGAAAGTTTATTCGTTTAGATTATGATTTATGATTGTTTCATGCTCATTTTCCTGCTACTTTTTATCCTTTATATGTCAGATATACTGAAATTCTACAAACTGCTGGAGTCCCCAACTCACTAGTATTTCTGTAACTGAGCAAATACTCTCCGACAATAAGACCTTAGGCAAAATAATCATTACTTAGCGTTGCCATTGTGTTACAGTATTTTAAAGCATTTCTCCTTTTTTTTTTTTTTTTAACCACGTCCTTTCTTATAATAGCATTTGGATTTTGTTGGCTTTGTAATTCTCAAATAACAGATAAAGTAACCGAGGCCTAAGAACATTAAATCAAGTTTGTGTGACAACTTTATGTATGAGGAGCTCCAAAACATATAATCCTGCAGACTTCTATTGTGCTCTTCTGTGACATGGAAATAATATAAAGTCAGTAGTTCTTAGTTTTCTGGAGCCCAACTGACAATGAGCTCAGTTTTCTTTTATAAAAATTATTTTATATTTACATAATTGCAATCCAAGTAGAGATGATGCTAATAGGCAGGGACAAATATCTTCCCAGGGAAAAAAAAATCTCTTCTGTCATTTGAGGTGAACGATTTGCCCTTGACTTGAATCTTTACTTGCCTCGTGATCCAGTTTCTTGTTTTCCACATAGTGAGTAGTGAGGGCCTAGTGACATATTTATTTTGGGTCCCAGAAAGTTGCCCAAGTGTTTTCTATTTGGTGAATTGTATTAAAATTCTGTAATTTAACCCACATTCAAGCAGTCCATCGTTCTACACCTGCAACGCATTACATTCTGATGAGAGATTGCCATGCCATGGGCAGGTAACTAAGCTGTCACACTTAACTTTTTCTATTCAGCTACTACTTCTGTGGTAGTGCCTCCCAGTTTTATCCATGGTTGACATAGAGAGTGATGGTGTTTGGAGCGCACCATGGGTTAACTTGTGGCCAGTGGTGATTGGCCTGAGGACTCTGGATGCCCCGGGCCCCTCTTGCCACCCTGAAGGAAGAATGCCTCAGGGAGCTGCCACATCTTGGCATCCCTGTAACATATTTGTGACACACCAGATGCTTTAGTTCTCTTTTCTCTGACATGCACCGAAGTGTTTTCCCAAAATGTACTTAGATTCTACACCACATTGTTTAAGAATTTTTACAAAAAACTACTTATACTGAAACCTGGATTATATAGAGGACAGATAGCATTACAGTTTCTTAAACTGATTTGAATCTTGCTCTTGACAATTTCCATGGACAATTTCATTATTCTGAGTGGGGAGCATGTCTTATGTTATAATGCCAGAAAATAAGAAAATGTTCAAGAAAAGCACAGTATATAAAATTCATCTCTGTGAGTCCATACCTTACTTATATAGACAAAGGATTCAATAGATAAGTGGGAGAATAGACATTTCCAGAAGAGAAGAATTTCAGATAATTTATGTAGATGCTTCACCCTCAAGGAGGTGAAATTTAATTCCTGACTCCTTAATTGTGGGCTGTATGTGGTGATTTTCTTCCAGAGAGTACAGTATGGAAAAGGGGAAAAGAGTAGCTTCATTGAAGAAACCTGACAAACTTTTCCTCATCCAGATCATCAAGGCCAAAAGCAATAGTGATGCAAGTGATGAATGATGTTCATAGAATATAAACTTGATATGATGTGATGAAAATTGCTATTTTCTACTGTGGTCTTCTCCCCCTGCCCCAAATCTGTAAGCCTAATCTAATAATGAGAAAAACATCAGATCCCAACCAAGGGACATAGTATAAAATACAGTTTGAGAAATTATCACAGCCAAGGAAAGTGAGCCTAAGGAGACATAACGACAAAATACAACATAGTCTCCTGGATGGGATCCTGGAACAAGAAAAGGACATCAAGTAAAAACTGTGGAAATATGAACATGACATGGACTTTAGTTAATGTTTAAAAACCTTAATGTTAACATTTCTGCCTCTGTGGACTCAGTGTGGCTAAATTGGGTGTGGTGGGGGATTGAAGGATGGACCCTTGTGGTAGGATTAAATAATAAGAGTAGCTAACACTGTTTAGAGAGTACTTTAAGCCAGGAATTCCTTTGAAAATTTTACATGTCTTGCTTAATTTTTTAAAACAACTCTGTGGTAGGTGGTGTTATTCTTTTGTTAGAGATGAAGAAATGAGAAGTTAAATGGCTTGCCCAAGCATTAGTACCCAGCTATGGGTCCTCTTCTCTTAACTATTAGGCTTTGCTGAGATTGACTGTTTTGGGTGAAGCTACAGGAAGCAGTTCCCCTTTGTCATCAGGCTTGGCTTCTGCCCAGATACGTAGGTGATAAAGCTTAATAAAAAGACATATATCAAATGAAACTAGAAAGTTTATTCGTTTAGATTATGATTTATGATTGTTTCATGCTCATTTTCCTGCTACTTTTTATCCTTTATATGTCAGATATACTGAAATTCTACAAACTGCTGGAGTCCCCAACTCACTAGTATTTCTGTAACTGAGCAAATACTCTCCGACAATAAGACCTTAGGCAAAATAATCATTACTTAGCGTTGCCATTGTGTTACAGTATTTTAAAGCATTTCTCCTTTTTTTTTTTTTAACCACGTCCTTTCTTATAATAGCATTTGGATTTTGTTGGCTTTGTAATTCTCAAATAACAGATAAAGTAACCGAGGCCTAAGAACATTAAATCAAGTTTGTGTGACAACTTTATGTATGAGGAGCTCCAAAACATATAATCCTGCAGACTTCTATTGTGCTCTTCTGTGACATGGAAATAATATAAAGTCAGTAGTTCTTAGTTTTCTGGAGCCCAACTGACAATGAGCTCAGTGTTCTTTTATAAAAATTATTTTATATTTACATAATTGCAATCCAAGTAGAGATGATGCTAATAGGCAGGGACAAATATCTTCCCAGGGAAAAAAAAATCTCTTCTGTCATTTGAGGTGAACGATTTGCCCTTGACTTGAATCTTTACTTGCCTCGTGATCCAGTTTCTTGTTTTCCACATAGTGAGTAGTGAGGGCCTAGTGACATATTTATTTTGGGTCCCAGAAAGTTGCCCAAGTGTTTTCTATTTGGTGAATTGTATTAAAATTCTGTAATTTAACCCACATTCAAGCAGTCCATCGTTCTACACCTGCAACACATTACATTCTGATGAGAGATTGCCATGCCATGGGCAGGTAACTAAGCTGTCACACTTAACTTTTTCTATTCAGCTACTACTTCTGTGGTAGTGCCTCCCAGTTTTATCCATGGTTGACATAGAGAGTGATGGTGTTTGGAGCGCACCATGGGTTAACTTGTGGCCAGTGGTGATTGGCCTGAGGACTCTGGATGCCCCGGGCCCCTCTTGCCACCCTGAAGGAAGAATGCCTCAGGGAGCTGCCACATCTTGGCATCCCTGTAACATATTTGTGACACACCAGATGCTTTAGTTCTCTTTTCTCTGACATGCACCGAAGTGTTTTCCCAAAATGTACTTAGATTCTACACCACATTGTTTAAGAATTTTTACAAAAAACTACTTATACTGAAACCTGGATTATATAGAGGACAGATAGCATTACAGTTTCTTAAACTGATTTGAATCTTGCTCTTGACAATTTCCATGGACAATTTCATTATTCTGAGTGGGGAGCATGTCTTATGTGGCCCAATAAATTATTGGGTAATTATTGGAAATAAATAAATTCTTTCACATCTATGTTCTGAATTAAGTGAGAAAAAAAGAGAGGCCCACGTTTCCCAATTAAGTAATTTACCCCTTCCTTTCTGGAAAGAGGTGAAAGAGCAAGAGACTGAGAGAAGGCCAGGAACTTGCAGGGTTATGTGAGTAAGTTCCCTACAAACTCTCAGGAAACAGCATTAGTGGGGAAGAAGGTCACTGGCACCACTAGTGATTTGCCATCGCTAGTCACGGAGAGCTGTGAAAAGTAAACAGTGTTAGTCGCTCAGTTGTGTCCGACACTTTGTGACCCCATGGGCTGTAGTTCGCCAGGCTCCTCTGTTCTTGGGATTCTCTAGGCAAGAATATTGGAGTGGGTAGCCATTCCCTTCTCCAGGGGATCTTCCTGACCCAGGGATTGAACCTGGGTCTCCTGCATTGCAGGCAGATTTCTTTACCATCTGAGCCACCAGGGAAGCCCTGCTGTGAAAAGTAAAATATTTTATATACCAACAGAGAAAATAGCATCTTATAAGGGACTCTTCTGGAGCCTCTATTATATCCTGAAAAAGTCCCTCAAACTAAAGTTTTTTTTCAGCTAATGACTTTGGAAATGTATTAGTATTTTATAAAAGTATTTTTAAAAAATCAGACTCTTGCATTTTTGGTTGATAATTTTAAGCTTAAGAAGCACAGATATTTCAGAAACAGTATTGTTTATAGGTAAACAGTTTTCTTACTGTTGTAAATTCCAGAGACGCACTGGGACTTAACAGTAAGTATATAAACTATGAATTTCAGATGAGGTGGGGGTGGATTAAAATTTCAGATATCCATGAATATGCAGAAAAATTTTGAGAAGATTCATTTCAGTTAGAAAAGTCTGGAAAAGTAAGAGTTTAACTTGTAGATGGTATTATACCATTTATTTTAACTTAAATAATCTCCTCAAAAGGAATTGGTTGGCATTTGTTATCACGTCACCTTCACTCAAGGCTCTCTGTATCTTCTGACATATGATCAGCTCTTAGCAAATGGTATTTCCCTTTTTTCCTTTTTCCATGTTGGTTATGAAATAATTTATTAGCTGAACTATTAGGCAAGTGTTGCTGTCAATGAAAGATAAAATTTAATGTAACTGTGAAGTATCCTTGAGAACAAAGCATTCTAAAAGAAAAAAACAAAATATTGTTATATTTTAGAAGGCCACTTTAAATTTAGATGGAAATATTAACCTGTATACCACAATATCCCAAATATGATTGAGGATCTTTTGCCATTTGAAAATATACTTTCAAGAACTATTTTAAAAGGCATAATTTATCAGAGCAATATTATTAATGTGAATAGATTCTCTTGAGGTTAAGTTTTCTTTCATAGTTTGTTGTTGCTCCTAAAAATGGGGCAATTTAGTGTATTGGTCAGGACAGGTTAGGTGTGCCTTCTGCCCTCTTCACAAAACCATATAACACTTCAAACGATAACTGTGCTTGTACCTGGGCAAGAAAAATAGTAGCTATATTCAATATACAAAGGCTATCAAAATGAAATATAGCACCTTTAGTATTTTATAGTTTGCAACGCCCTGTTACATATATTGTCTTTGTTGATCCTCGTAACAACCCTACGTTATATATGTTTGTGTGTGTGTGTGTGTAAAGCTCAGAGGTTAAATGACCAAAAATAAACTAACAAGTGGCTGATTTGTGACACAGATCCAAAGCCTCAGGTATCATGTGCAGTACCATTCCCTCTATACTTTTGCACATAAGTAGAGAGAGAGAAATTGCTCAGTCGTGTCCGACTCTTAGCGCCCCCATGGACTGCAGCCCACCAGGCTCCTCTGTCCATGGGATTTTCCAGGCAAGAGTTCTGGAGTGGGGTGTCATTGCCTTCTCCATTGCACATAAGAAGCAGATGTCATGGTTGAAACTTCTAAGTATTCAATCAGGGACAATGAGAAGTTTCACATAGCTGGGTTTTGCTGGATTTAAGGAGCCTTACAAGTGCTAGGATCATTCAGCTGTATAACTGGCTACCACAGAAAGCAATGATGACTAGAATGGTTAGGCAGAGGCTAGATAGCCGTCTGTTGAGGTTCCTATTGGACTGGATGATCTTCAATATCCTTTCCAATTTGGAGATTCCATGACTCTGGTGAAAATGATGCTGTTTCAGCCAGTTGCCAAGTAACTTGTCTGTTGTTTTTCCTGCCTGTCACGCACAGCAATGACAGTAAGCATCATTTTCTTTATATACCATGAGGAATTTACATCACAGTGTCTTATTAGCAATTAGCATTCCCAAAGTTTCTTATCTTCATGGTGTTCAAATCTATTCTAAAATTGCTGCCAAAATTTCATTTTAAAAGGTGTACAAATAAAGTCCCTTTGATGGATGACATACTTTAAAGCAATATCCCTTACTGCTTCCCCTTTCTTTTCGGCATCATCATTCATACCCTTCTCAGTCTACCGTTGCTTGTTCTGATTGACTGAGTGACTCCTTCATTCATCCACTCATTCTGTAAGCATTCATTGAATCTATGAACAGAACATTCTATGTAGTTAAGAAAGTACAAGATGAGACTTAGAATCTTACTAGCTATCAGGGTGGTAAAGCAGACGAATCAGTTCATATCAGTTCAACATGTATTTATTAGGGAACAAACAGTAGAGTTACATAGTATCTGCTTCAGATGCACCACCAAAAATGAATAAATTGGTTTCCGAATCCAGATAAATTGCCTAAGGCTCTCATCTCACATGCTAATAAAGTAATGCTCAAAATTCTCCAAGCCAGGCTTCAGCAATATGTGAACCGTGAACTCCCTGATGTTCAAGCTGGTTTTAGAACAGGCAGAGGAACCAGAGATCAAATTGCCAACATCCGCTGGATCATGGAAAAAGCAAGAGAGTTCCAGAAAAACATCTACTTCTGCTTTATTGGCTATGCCAAAGCCTTTGACTGTGTGGATCACAATCAACTGTGGAAAATTCTGAAAGAGATGGGAATACCAGACCACCTAACCTGCCTCTTGAGAAATCTGTATGCAGGTCAGGAAGCAACAGTTAGAACTGGACATGGAACAACAGACTGGTTCCAAATAGGAAAAGGAGTACGTCAAGGCTGTATATTGTCTCCCTGCTTATTTAACTTATATGCAGAGTACATCATGAGAAACGCTGGACTGGAAGAAACACAAGCTGGAATCAAGATTGCCGGGAGAAATATCAATAACCTCAGATATGCTGATGACACCACCCTTATGGCAGAAAGTGAGGAGGAGCTAAAAAGCCTCTTGATGAAAGTGAAGGAGGAGAG
>SJYX01013546.1:380440-418942 GCA_006410675.1 Oreotragus oreotragus | reverse complement strand
CAACTCTATGAATCTCTGTGTGTTCCAGAAGGAAGAGAAATATAAGGGCTGTCTCTTATACACATCTAGATGTGTATAAGAGACAGGCTAAGATTATGGCATCTGGTCCCATCACTTCATGGCAAACAGATGAGGTAACAGTGGAAACAGTGGTTGACTTTATTTTTTGGGGCTCCAAAATCACTGCAGATGGTGATTGCAGCCATGAAATTAAAAGATGCTTACTCCTTGGAAGGAAAGTTATGACCAACCTAGACAGCATATTAAAAAGCAGAGACTTTACTTTGCCAACGAAGGTCCGTCTAGTCAAGGCTATGGTTTTTCCAGCGGTCATGTATGGATGTGACAGTTGGACTGTAAAGAAAGCTGAGTGCCGAAGAATTGATGCCTTTGAACTGTGGTGTTGGAGAAAACTCTTGAGAGTCCCTTGGACTGCAAGGAGATCCAACCAGTCCATCCCAAAGGAGATCAGTCCTGGGTGTTCATTGGAAGGACTGATGTTGAAACTGAAACTCCAGTATTTTGGCCACCTGATGCGAAGAGCTGACTCATTTAAGAAGACCCTGATGCTGGGAAAAATTGAAGGTGGGAGGAGAAGGGGATGACAGAGGATGAGATGGTTGGATAGCATCACTGACTCAATGGACATGGGTTTGGGTAAGCTCCAGGAGTTGGTGATGGACAAGGAGGCCTGGCGTGCTGCAGTTCATGGAGTCACAAAGAGTTGGGCACAGCTGAGTGACTGAACTGAACTGAACTGAATTCACGGTATAGTCTCATCTCCAAATGCGATTGGCATTAAATAGAGAAGATTCTGGAGGGCAGATATGGCTGGAAGTGTTCATGAAAATATGACGCTTTGAAGAATGGTAGGGATTTAAATCAGAAGTGTGTGAATTATAAATAGGGAATATAACATAAACAAAGAGGGTAGGCAGAAGGCTAACCACAGAACTTTGAAAGGGATATCATCCTTCTGGTGTAGAAGATGCACATGGAAAATGAGGCTAGATTGAAAGGGTGAATGGACCTGGTTCAGATCTTCAGTTATCTGAAAAGGAATTTAGACAGCCAGAGGGCAGTAAGCAGTTTCCTAACCTTCTTAAAAGACTGAAAAAGGAAAGGAAGCTAGTGATAGCTGAGCAAGAACATATGCTAGACCCTTTGTAAAACAAATATTCTTATTCTTTAGTAATAAAATGGCATCTATATCTATATCTAGATATATATATAGTGCTCCTATGAGTCAGGCATTGTTCTAAGTGCCTTTTGCATGTTGTTTGCGACCCCATGGCCTGTAAGCCCACCAGGCTTCTCTGTCCATGAGATTTCCCAGGCAAGAGTACTGGAGTGGGTTGCCATTTCTTTTTCTCCAGGGGCTCTTCCCAGCCCAGGAATAGAACCCAGGTCTCCTGCATTGCAGGCAGATTTACCTCTGAGCCACCAGGGAAGCCTCCTTTTCACATAGTAACTCATTAAATCTATATAACATCATGAGAGAGGGACTGTTATTATCTTCATATTACAGTTAAGGAAACTGAGTCATAGAGTGGTTAAGCCTCCAGACAACACTGCCAAGTGGTGAAGCCAGGGTTTGAGCTCCAACAGTGTGGCCCCATAGTTCTTGCTCTGAATGACTACATCACAGCCCTATGTTGGAGGATATTTCGTTATTCTTATGGCAATGAAAGCTCAGAGAAGTTAAGGCACTTGCTCACTGCACTCGGATTGTTAGGAATTTGACTCCGGATTTGTCTGTGGAGCAATCCCTGAGTATCCTTCAGGAAGAGGCTACCATTTCAACTCTGCTCCATTTTCTTCCTAGGCTGTACTGTATAATGGTGAACATACCCTGAAGGGCTTTTCTGACTTCCTGGAAAGTCAAATCAAGATTCAGATTGAGGATGAAGATGAGGTAAGGTGAAACAGCAGTACCCTAGACCACTCTGTCCCACACAGAACCATCAAGAGCTCAATAGATTAGGAAAGAGGGTGCCAAGGGTTCTATAATCTTGTGGGAGAGAATGGAGGATGGATCCAGGTTGAATGACTTTATTTCAAGGACACATGCTATTAGAAAGGCAGAGTTGAGAAACACAGAAGGACAAGGTCTCACACAGCTCCCACGCTGCTTCCCTAGGTCCACTATCCTTGAGTGCTTAACCACATGTCCTGATGGGTTCCTGTGCCCTGGCATTGTTCTACAATCTCCATTCCCTCCTAATTCTGTCCATGCCTCAGTAAGGCCATCTGCTGGAAGGGGTCATCTGTATTAGTTAGGACCCTTTCAATTGCAAATGTCAGTAACTATCGCACACCAAAGGTGGGTGGATTCTGAAGCTCAGAGTCATTTTCTGTCTCCCCATCTCTGTTTTCCTCTGTTTGCTTCATTCACAAGCAGGCACTTCCCCATGGAGGGGCAGTGACTGCTCCACAGCTCTCAGCTAACACCTTCTCAGCTTGCAAAGAAAGTATTATTAATAATACCAGGTCTTTAGTAGTCCTAGCGCATGTTATGGAGTGAATCTCAGTAGCCAGGCCTGGGGCAGCGGCACCTCTGGGCTTAGAGCAGTGAAAGGCTGCTTGGCAATACAATGACAATTATTGCATAATTCTTGCCTCTATTTATTTTTCCTCCTCCAACCCTTTCGCCTTCCCTCTCTTCTTTTCCTAAATAGCTACTCTCTGTTGAGCAAAGTGAAGAGACAGAAAAGGAGGTATTAGCGGAGGAAAAGGAGGAAATTTTTATGAAGAAAGAGCTACCAGAACAGAATTTGCCTGAGCTGGAGAATGTGACCAAGCTCGAAGGGCCAACTGAGCAGAAAGAAAAGGCTGAGGAGGAGAAGGTAGCAGAGCCAGTGGAACCTCCAACACAGGCGGAGAAACCAAGAGTGAAGGAAGAACTGTAAGGCTCTCCAAAGCCAGGAAAAGAGGATGCCCATTTTCCAGATCCTGGCATCATTTTCTGAGTTGATCTACTCCAAATAAAATTCTCTATCATTGTGGTAGGTGGGTGGAGGCTGGATTAAAAAAAGCCCTTGAATGTCTTTGGCCCCGTGTTACTCATTACCTTTTTTCTGCTTGATGTTGCCTTAGAAGAGCTGTTTGGCCTCCAATTCAGATAGGGCTGCAAGGGAAGCCATAATAGTAACATTAATGAGTGTTTACAACATACTGGGCATTCGCTTAGTTCTCACAGCCTCACTGAGAGCTAGGTTTCATCATCCCCATTTTACAGATGAGGAAACTGAGGCAAAGAGAGGTTGAGCAACCAGGCAGGATCACAAGGCTAGAAAGCCCTTGAAATATGATTCTGGGCAATCTCAGTCCACAGATGGTGCACATATCACCATCACCAGTACCACACTGGGATCCCCAGCGAGGGTGGCTGATGCTTTCAAAGAGGTGGAATGATCTTTTTATGCTTCATTTTAGCACAGTAGGAAAGAGATTTGACCCAAAATCTCTCCCTAGTCTTTCACATCTCAAAATGACCCATTCTCGTAAGCAACCATGTGCTAGGCTAACCCTCAAGTCCCTTTTTTCCTTTTATTACCATAAAAGTAACTCCACCAAAACACGTGACTCCTCCTACTTCCTTCCATGTGACTCCATCCACGATTCCCCATCTCCAGCCACCAGTCTCAGCCACAGAAGTCTTCTAATTGGTCCCTCTACTGCTGCTCTGTACCTCCAAGCCCCGCCGACATACATACACACAATCCATATTCCCTAAAGCTGTTAAAGTGATCTTTTTAAAAGCCGTATCACGAGAGCTCATGGTACTACCCCGCTTTTCTAGTTTCTAGTGGTTACCTGCCATTCATGGTTTCTTCTTCAAAGAACTCTGACCATTTGTTTCCATCCTCACTTCTCCTGCTTCCTCTGACTCTAATTCTTCCTGTCTCTCTCTCATAAGCACCACTGTAATTGCACTGGGCCTGCCCAGATAACCTCATCTCAAGATGCTGGTCTTAATTATACCCACAAAGACCCTTTTGCCATGTAAGGTAACATTCACACAGAGAAGGAAATGGCAACCCACTCCAGTGTTCTTGCCTGGAGAATCCCAGGGACGGGGGAGCCTGGTGGGCTGCCATCTATGGGGTCGCACAGAGTCGGACACGACTGACGTGACTTAGTAGCACCAGCAGCAGCATATTCATGTTGCTGGTTTGTGACATTCACTTAATTCAGGTATAATAGACCTCTTGATAAAAAAGAGAGCATAATATTTTAGGGACTAAAGTCTATACAAACCACTTGGGCCTCCCATTATGTAATGCAAAGGCTGATTGTACTTAATCAGGCCTCAGTGGCCTGTGCCCCAGTCTCTCCTTCCCCAAACCCGAGCCTGTCCACATCCAGACTAAGCAGGGAACAGCCTGCGGCCCTGGAACTCACCTGAACCAGTTGCCCTGGCAGGAGCAGGTGTTAGTATTCAAGACACGATTCCAAGCTCACCTGCTTCAGCCTTAAAGCCATGTGGCTGCCAGTTGAAGGAGGGGTCTCCGGGGGCGTCTAGGAAATCACGTGGAACTAAATCACATGGAACAGAGCTCCTGACTGGCCATGAGCCAGAAAATGGGTGTGCCACTTGCCTGTCCCCCAGATGCAACTGGGGCCTTAGGAAGTGGGGGCTCAGATTGGTGAATACAGTATGGGTAGGTGGGGCAGGTGATGACTCTCTGTTTGGAGGTCATTAGAGCATACAGGGAGAGAAAGACCTTTAACAGAAGGATCTTGTCTTTATGAAAGGAGAGGGGATGTGGAAGATGAGGTCAGAGGCAGGTAGATGGAGATGTGGCTTAATGATTCCAATGAAGTTGCCATATCCTCATCAAGTGTGTGGGGCTGGTGGGGGCAGGGAAGGGTGGGAAGAACAAAGAGTGGAAAAATAGCCAGTTAGAGAAATATACCAGAAGATGATCTAGCTGTGTTGAATCAAGGTGATGTTTACTGTTTTTAAATACAGATTTTATTAGTATTCAGGCCTGACAAAGGCAACAGATCAGGAGATAACTGTCATCAAAAGATAGTTAATTATACTCTCAGATCCTAAGAGGAGGGTATATATCATGCCATGAGGAGGGCACACGGGAAAGTGCTAGGGTTGGTCAGAAGGCAGTGGAAGCAAGGGGGAAATCTGACTATAATCTGAAAATGTAGCCTTTGTTGTGGTTTCTACAGGAAGGGACCGAAGAGGCAAGGTAAGCAGGTTTAGGATTGGCTAGTTAGCATAGTGTCAGTAGGCTCCGGGACTTGGAAATTGTCCCTAGCTATCTGGTACCTGGTCCTGAGTGTGAGCCTGACAGAGGAGAGCTTGGGCGACAGGCTCTAGACTGGCTGTTTTGCATGTGAAAGGCATGCTCTCAGGAATATTATATTCCTAGAGATGGCAAGGTATATCTCCAATGCTACCAATCTCCAAGGCATTAGTTCCCCCTCAGTGGGGTGTTCCCTCCAGAATCACCAGTTTCAAGATGTAAAAGCATCAAACACAAAAATTTGAATGATGTGGTTGCTTATTGGACTTAAGAATAGTCTCAGCCCAAACCCCCTATGTTCCTACCCAAGATCTCTGCCGGGACAACTTCAGGAGCTACCTGGAGCTCCATCTTTAATCCTTCAAAGACACCCAGACTGAGGTTTTGGCAGAGCCTCATGTTCACCAACCAGAAATGACATTCACCATCTAGGATTGAGAAAAAGAATATTAAGAACTTTTATTTTCTTCTGAAGTTATAGCAAAGAAAAGGAAAAAAACATTCTTATGGGGGGAAAACGGGCAAAGGATACAAACAGTTCAGAAAAGAATAAATAGGAAGCAAATGAAAAGATAACTTCCTTTTTCATCAAAGAACTGCAAAAGTAAATAATGATAAGATACTTCTCATTTTTCCACAAAGATGAAAGTTAATGCCCAGGGTGGCTGAGTACTGTGCTGGGACTGTAAACTAATTGTTATAGATCTCTCTGGGGTGCTGTTTGGGAAGAAATATCGCTGAAAACTGTGCTACCTCTTTTCCTATGAAATTCCCCTGAGGAGGTGAGTGAGCCGCTGCTGATAGTCACCCGACCACTAGGCCGGACAAAGAGCAAAGCTATGGATCACTGCCATATTTCCTGCTCAGCCTGAGCTCATATGCACCTGATTTTTCTCAATATGGCATTGCCGTTAACATGGAATTAGGCCAGGAGACCTAAGGCTGAACCATTCTCTACCCCATGACTGCACATCACCAAAGCAGCATCGGCAGTGACTTCCACAGATGGCACCTTGCTATATGCCTTAACTTGCATCATCTCCTTTAATGGCCATAACAATTCTAGGACACAGATATTCTTGTTTTACAGATGATGAAAATTACCTCTGGAAGGAAAATTACTGACACACAAAAAACGCTGACCAGGATTCAGATAGACTGACTCCAAACTCAGTCTGTTGATCTACAAAATTATCTACTTCTCAAGGACCTTTCTTCATGGAAATTCAAATTTCTTGATTGACAGAGCATCTGGTCCAATGATGTCTGAATTATCTGCTGTCTCTGACTTTCAGTCATTCTCAGCTCCTTTCCTGCTCACACTGGGACCCCAGGGGAGCTGGCTGAATCCATGAGGATGGCATTTGCTTTGGAATTGAGTGGCCACAAGTACACATCCTGGTGGGGACAATGAGCACCCCTTTTCTCCTGGAGCAGCCTGGCTTCAGATTCTGGCCTCTGCTTGGCTCCACTTTGTGCTTTTCAATGACCAAGAAAAGCCCAGGCCCTTGGAATTGTTTACCCAGTTAATTTCTAACTAAAGAACCTCTTGTTGCCAAAAGGTATAAAACAGAGCCCTTGTAACTGTGGGCACAACTGTGACCCCCAATGTCAATCATTTGGGGTCTCTACCTATTAGGGAAAAGAACAACAACCACCTCACAGCCTAGAAAAGGAAAACACTGTGTCAAAAGGGAAAAATATTCCACCCCCATTAAAATAATTAAGACACAGAACCAGAGGATCATTGGAGGAGAGATTGCCAGTGGAGACAGATGTGTATATATAGATATGAAAGCCACCTACTTGTAAAAGGATTAATTTACCCTTCTGGCTTCAGGTAAGGCTATCCGCAGCTTTCATTTCTCCCAGCCACTTCCCCATCTAGTCTTTGCTGAGTCCCATTCTGTTTGAGGGAGGGGGGTCTGGAAATGGAGAGACTGGACACTTGAATCAAACCTAGGATAAGCCATTACCCTGCTGACTATTGACTTTAAGGGTAAATCAGCTCGCCTCTCTTTGATCTTGCGCTTCCCTAACAACGACTACAATTTGTCCATTTGTTCAATCCATATTAGTGAAGTTCCTATTATATACCAGGCATTGGGGATGGATAGAGCAGTGAACAAGAGCATCTGCTCTGAACCTGCTTTGCACATATCATTTTTGTTAATACCGGGATGATAATATGCAGTCCGTTATTAGCCAAACTATAGTTCACATCGTTTGTGGGTGACATTCAGAATTTTCTTTTAATTAGAGACAATAGGATATATTAGCAAGGAATGCACATAGTAATGGTAAGAATTGTTTTATAAAACATTTATTTCATGTGTGCATGTATGTGTATGTGTATTAGCAACTGTACTGGATCATGGCATAAAATATTTTCCTTATAGCAGATCATGGTCACTAAGGTTTGTAAAACACTTTCCTATGAAAGTGTTCTTTACTAACAGGAGACTTCACACTGAGCCTAATGCATTGTAGTCACTCAGATCGTGCAGGCAATAATCTCTATTTCATAGATGAGGAAACTGTGTCTTAGTGAATTGAAATATATTGCCCAATGTTACATGTGAGTTTACCAACCATAGTGATTGGCAAAATAGGAGTTCAAATCCTTGTTGCAGCCTCCAGGTCCTATACCTTTAACCACCATTATTATGCTGCTATAAAAACTGGGGTATTAGACTATTTAGCCAGGTGAGTGAAATAATATCTGAGCACTCTGGAAACATTAAAATACCTTATGAAGATTAATCACCTCTCAAACTACTTATTTTAAGCCACTTCTTTACAATATGTGAATTGCATGAAGTTAGGGACCTTGTCTGTTATTTGGTGCTTAGCTTCCTGTTTGGCACATAGTAGCTACTCAATAAATTTCTGTTGAACGAATAAATGCATCTAGGAAAGTTCAGAGTTTTCCATGAGGGGATCAGGAGGGTGCCTCCAATAAAATGGTGAGTCCAGAACACCCACCCCCCATATCTTGCAGGTTCCTGCTCCAGATGAGAGACTCAGCTCTTTCAAATGCACTGAGGCTTGGGGAACTGAGGCTGGGATGTGGTGGGAATTAAGAGCAAGGCCACAGAGGGGAAAACTCTACCAAAGCAAGAACCACAGCACTACACACTTTTTGTGGTTCACATAAATGGCATCTCCTGGACTTGCACAGTACACAACCAAAGCACTTTTCCTAACTGTGGGGAGGGGGGTTCCATCATGTACTTATCTCATCTGACTCTGTTCACAGGACTTCAGGGATCAGGGACGGGAAGGAAATTGCAAGAGGCCAGCCTTTCCTTGCCTTTGGGAAAGTCTTCCTAGACCAGAAGAAGCTGTGAGGAGCAGAAAGGATGAAGTGTCTTTTCTCTCCAACCTTGATGTGGATGGCAGTGGTGGTGACCTCTTGTGTCATCATACCTGCAGCAACTGACACCTCATCAGCAAGTAAGTGCTGTGTGTGTAGAGAGCAGTGTCACCATTAGCAGAAGAGGTCTCAGTCCCTCTCCTTTTACACTTGGGATTTGCGTAGTCTATTCTAAATTTATTTCTTATACTTTAATTTACATAGGACTCACCCAGGAGTTTTACTAAAACACAGATTCTGATTCGGTAGGCCTGGGGTGGGGCCTGAGACTCTGCATTCTAACGAGCTCCCAGATGATGCTGATGGTGTGATCCTTGGATCACATATGGAGAGACAAAAGTTTAGAACATCACTAAGCCTCCCCCCAACCCCGACCCCGGCACTTTACTGGAAGGTCAAGAACATACTCAACCACACAAGAGATGTGAACATACCTGGGTGGTACCCAAAGACATCCCCTTTCACACATAAGTGACCCTTCCATTGGGTTGCACATTGCTGTTAGCTTTTTGTTGGAGAAGGGAGCTAGACACCTCTACACAACCCCCAAGTGGAGCTCTCTGGGACAGAGTAAATGCCATTGTGTCATCATGGAGCGCACACACACTGTGGTCCTGCAACCTCGATTTGTGTCCTGGCTCTGCTGCTTACCAATGAAGCAAGTAGCTTAAACCTTCCCAATCTCAAGATTCCTCACCTTTAAAACATGGCTAAATACAAAAGTCATTCCCCAGGGCCACTGCAGAGGATTCTATCAGATAATGGCTAGAAGATGCCTATCCCATTGTCTGGCACATCCTAAGTGCTTAATCCATGAGAGCTCACCATCTTTACTGTTAGTATTGTCACAGAGGAACACACAAAGCTAGGTAGAGAGGGGAGGCAGGGAAGGAGATCTGAGCAAAAGGCATAGAATATATCAAGTTGGGGAAGGGGTGACGGGGTTCCCTAAATCCTTAACGAAGTGTCAAGAACTCTGCATTATTCCTCTGGTGGTGGAAAGGTGGATGTTTGAAAAGATGATACAGCTTGAATGCAGTACTTAACACAAGAAGGCAGGTGGGTGTTTAGACATCGGGGGACATTTATCTGTTTCTTTCTAAGGGGGTCTGCTATGTCTTAAAGAACCCTAAAGACCATGGAAAGGGTCTCTTGGTGAACAGTGGCCTAGCGGCCCCCACCCTGAATCTGGGCTTTATCTGCCTGCAGAAAACTGCTCTGAATGTCACGGCAATGCCACTTGTAAGGTGGAGGGGGCTGCCACGACTTGCGCCTGCCAGGAGGGCTTCACTGGCGATGGCCTCGAGTGTGCAGATCTGGACGAATGCGCCATTCCGGGGGCGAACAACTGCTCCGTCACCAACAGCTGCGTGAACACGCTGGGGTCCTACCAATGCGTCTGCCCTGAAGGCTTCCTCCTGAGCTCGGAGCTCGGCTGCGAGGATGTGGACGAGTGCGCAGAGCCAGGGCTCAGCCGCTGCCACGCCCTGGCCACCTGCATCAACGGCGAGGGCAACTACTCCTGCGCGTGTCCCGCGGGCTACCTGGGGGACGGGAGGCACTGTGAGTGCTCGCCGGGCTCCTGCGGGCCTGGGCTAGACTGCGTGCCGGAGGGCGGCGCGCTGGTGTGCGCTGACCCGTGCCAGGCGCACCATGTCCTGGACGAATACTGGCGCAGCACAGAGTACGGCTCCGGCTACGTCTGTGACGTCAGTCTGGGCGGCTGGTACCGCTTCGTGGGTCCGGGCGGCGTGCGCCTGCCCGAGACCTGCGTGCCCGTCCTGCACTGCAACACGGCCGCGCCTATGTGGCTCAACGGCACGCACCCGTCGAGCGACGAGGGCATCGTGAACCGCGTGGCCTGTGCGCACTGGAGCGGCGACTGCTGCCTGTGGGACGCGCCTGTCCAAGTGAAGGCCTGTGCCGGCGGCTACTACGTGTACAACCTGACAAAACCCCCTGAGTGCCATCTGGCTTACTGCACAGGTGAGTGGGTGCCTCCCAGCAACCCCGCCCTGGGCCCTATGGGCGCCCGGAGAGACTGGAGCTCATCCTTGTTGACTGTGTATGTGACCCTGCAGACCCCAGCTCTGTGGAGGGGACGTGTGAGGAGTGCCGTGTGGATGAGGATTGCAAATCAGATAATGGCGAATGGCGCTGCCAGTGCAAACAGGACTTCAACGTCACTGGTGAGGCCAGTGTGGAGGTGGGGTGGCACTCGGAAATGCCAGGGACCTGGGGAGGGACACATTCCTGTGTGTGAATTTGGGGGCCTGTGGGGATGACCCAGGGTGTGCACATTATCCAATCGGAGTGGAAAGTCAGTCCAGTAATACCCATTAAAATCAGCAAGAAGCTCTCTGGATTCCTGGAGTCTCCCCTTAGTTGACCCATAAGCTCCCAGAGCTTGAGGAACAACCCCACCCCCAGGCTTCTTTTGGAGGCCCCCAAAAGCCTGATGGATAAGCAGGAGGCTGCCACCTGTTGGCCAAAGGTTACCCTGAGCTGTATTCCCAGAGCACAAGAACACAGGCCTGGGCCGTAGTCTGTGGTTCCTTGGACTGGGCCGTCCGCTGACCAGCTGAGGACCCTGAACAGGGCCCTGGCCATCTCTAAACCTGTTTCCCTGTATACATAATGATTGAAGCAGGCTAGTGTTTCCAGATTCCAGTCTTGGTTTTAGGCACAACAACAAACTTGGGATGTTGAAGTTCACTACTGTGTCTTATCTGTGGCAAGTAACGTCTTAGGTCCGCAGTAGCAGTAATAATGAATACAACGAAAGAAAGTTGTTAAATTTCAGCAACTATGTAATACTTTAATTTTAAAAATCTAACTGGATCTCTTTATGTGCTGCAAATACTTAACCAGAGTTCTACTTTCTGTGGTTTCAAGGAAAATTAGCAAGAAGTGTATGGTGTTAATAATAAAAACATTAGCAAAACTTAAGGATTGTTCCCTTGATACAGAAAGGATGGAAAGAAACTACCATTAACTTGTTAGCTTTGTTTGCTTGCTATTTGTTTTGTTTTACTAGGATTCAATGTTATTTAGTGCTGGGGCTGTGGAGTCTGGCAGGCTACAGTCTGTCCATCGAGTTGCAAAGAATTGGACACATCTGAGCACACAGAGAGAGCAGTGAATGACCCAAATGTACTACTTTTCTTTGGGTACAGCCTACGCTTAGGGTAACATGGGCTGGTGGTTAGTCACATGGATCCATCCAGTGATACTGGAAACTCAATCTCATGTCTCCACCTCTCTGAGAGGGGAGACCAGAGCATGACTCTGAGTACTCCCAGCTCGTGGCCAACCTGGCTAGCTGGACCTGGGCCCTGGGGATGTGCTGAACCTTGAACTGTGGTCACAGGCCTCCAATCTTGCCTTCCCTGACCATTTCAGATCTCTCCCTCCTGGAACGCAGGCTGGAATGTGGGGTTGATGACATTAAGTTGTCTCTGAGCAAGTGCCAGCTGAAGAATATGGGCTTTGAGAAGGTCTTCATGTACCTGCGTGACAGTCAGTGCTCAAGCTTCACTGAGAGGGGCGACCGGGACTGGATGTCTGTGCTGACCCCAACCAGGGATGGCCCCTGTGGGACAGTGATGACGGTACGTTCTGGCCGGTGTGAGACAGGGTCGGAGCACTGCCTGGTTCAAGCCCAGCCCCACCACTTAACTAGTTGTGTGAACTGGGTGAGTTATTTAACCTGGATGTGGCTCAGCTTCCTCCACTGAAAATGGAGTTACTCCTTCATAGGGTTAGGAGAGTTAAAGGCGTTACTGTGTGCAAAGTGATTAGGACAAATGACTGGCACAAAGTGCTTAATAAATGTCATTTTCAAATAAAGAGGGCAATCCATAGTGATAGTTCTCCATTTGACAGATGGGAAATGTAGTGCCCCAACAGGGCAATGACTATTCTAAGCCAGTAGGTATCAGCACTGAGTTCAGAAGCAACTCTGTCTCTGATGGTTCCTGGGAGGCAGAGTCTGCACTTTCAGTGTTCAGAGAACCAGGGCCGTGGCTACAGAAGCCTCCTCCAAAGGGAACCCAGAGGTAAACATTTGTGTGAGTGGGTTCTGCTTCCCCGCATCTCCCTCATCCCCCACAGAGAAAAAAAAAAAGAAACAAGGAAATAACTGTAATTTGCAAATATGACTTTTTGACAATCTGCCATTAATGATGACTCAGTATGTGATTTTTAGTCTTCTGGCATATGCGAGAGGAGGCATGAGGTGATGGGAAGAGTCCCAGGCTTCTTAGACCCCCTGTACCATGCATAAGTTGCTCAGTTCCCGTGAACTTCCATCTATATTAGGGAGGTGGTCTATCCTGCCTCTCAGGGTTATTGAAGGATCCACGCAAAGATGGAGTAGGGGCATTCAGCTTGGGCAGGGGGTACCTAGCTCATGACTTGTGCTCATTGAAACTGGGAGGGTAGTTTCAGCAGTTTCAATGCCTTTGGTTTTGAATTCTACTCAGATTCTATGCCTTTTCTGCCCTTCCTCCGTCCATCTTCCTACCCCAATACAGAGGAATGAGACCCACGCCACATACAGCAACACTCTCTACCTGGCAGATGAGATCATCATCCGTGACCTCGACATCAGAATCAACTTTGCGTGCTCCTATCCCCTGGACATGAAAGTCAGCCTGAAGACCTCCCTGCAGCCAATGGTCAGGTGCGGCCAGAGAGGGTCCCCAGTGTCCCTGGCCAACTCCACCCCACAAATCCTTGGCCACCAGGACCTCAGCTTCTCCGTCAGCTGCCACCAATAAGGAGTTGATTGGAGGTGGTCAGCTGGGAGGCAGCGTTGGACTCCAAAAGAGTCCATGAGGAGCCCAGCTAGGAAATCTGGAGCCCACTTTCAAATCCTGGCGCTATAACACAAATGGCTTTGGGAAACTGATAGCCCTATTCTAGGTGTCAGTCTTCTTGTATGTAAAATGGATTTAGCAGTAATGTACAAAAGTACACCAAAGAGGTGAAACCCATATTAGGGTCCCTGGTTTACCTGAGGGATAGGTGGTCGGGAGAAGGCAGTGGCACCCCACTCCAGTACTCTTGCTTGGAAACTCCCATGGACAGAGGAGCCTGGTGCTGCAGTCCCTGGGGTCGCTGTGAGTATCCATATTAGTGAAGTTCCTATTATATACCAGGCATTGGGGATGGATAGAGCAGTGAACAAGAGCATCTGCTCTGAACCTGCTTTGCACATATCATTTTTGTTAATACCGGGATGATAATATGCAGTCCGTTATTAGCCAAACTATAGTTCACATCGTTTGTGGGTGACATTCAGAATTTTCTTTTAATTAGAGACAATAGGATATATTAGCAAGGAATGCACATAGTAATGGTAAGAATTGTTTTATAAAACATTTATTTCATGTGTGCATGTATGTGTATGTGTATTAGCAACTGTACTGGATCATGGCATAAAATATTTTCCTTATAGCAGATCATGGTCACTAAGGTTTGTAAAACACTTTCCTATGAAAGTGTTCTTTACTAACAGGAGACTTCACACTGAGCCTAATGCATTGTAGTCACTCAGATCGTGCAGGCAATAATCTCTATTTCATAGATGAGGAAACTGTGTCTTAGTGAATTGAAATATATTGCCCAATGTTACATGTGAGTTTACCAACCATAGTGATTGGCAAAATAGGAGTTCAAATCCTTGTTGCAGCCTCCAGGTCCTATACCTTTAACCACCATTATTATGCTGCTATAAAAACTGGGGTATTAGACTATTTAGCCAGGTGAGTGAAATAATATCTGAGCACTCTGGAAACATTAAAATACCTTATGAAGATTAATCACCTCTCAAACTACTTATTTTAAGCCACTTCTTTACAATATGTGAATTGCATGAAGTTAGGGACCTTGTCTGTTATTTGGTGCTTAGCTTCCTGTTTGGCACATAGTAGCTACTCAATAAATTTCTGTTGAACGAATAAATGCATCTAGGAAAGTTCAGAGTTTTCCATGAGGGGATCAGGAGGGTGCCTCCAATAAAATGGTGAGTCCAGAACACCCACCCCCCATATCTTGCAGGTTCCTGCTCCAGATGAGAGACTCAGCTCTTTCAAATGCACTGAGGCTTGGGGAACTGAGGCTGGGATGTGGTGGGAATTAAGAGCAAGGCCACAGAGGGGAAAACTCTACCAAAGCAAGAACCACAGCACTACACACTTTTTGTGGTTCACATAAATGGCATCTCCTGGACTTGCACAGTACACAACCAAAGCACTTTTCCTAACTGTGGGGAGGGGGGTTCCATCATGTACTTATCTCATCTGACTCTGTTCACAGGACTTCAGGGATCAGGGACGGGAAGGAAATTGCAAGAGGCCAGCCTTTCCTTGCCTTTGGGAAAGTCTTCCTAGACCAGAAGAAACTGTGAGGAGCAGAAAGGATGAAGTGTCTTTTCTCTCCAACCTTGATGTGGATGGCAGTGGTGGTGACCTCTTGTGTCATCATACCTGCAGCAACTGACACCTCATCAGCAAGTAAGTGCTGTGTGTGTAGAGAGCAGTGTCACCATTAGCAGAAGAGGTCTCAGTCCCTCTCCTTTTACGCTTGGGATTTGCGTAGTCTATTCTAAATTTATTTCTTATACTTTAATTTACATAGGACTCACCCAGGAGTTTTACTAAAACACAGATTCTGATTCGGTAGGCCTGGGGTGGGGCCTGAGACTCTGCATTCTAACGAGCTCCCAGATGATGCTGATGGTGTGATCCTTGGATCACATATGGAGAGACAAAAGTTTAGAACATCACTAAGCCTCCCCCCAACCCCGACCCCGGCACTTTACTGGAAGGTCAAGAACATACTCAACCACACAAGAGATGTGAACATACCTGGGTGGTACCCAAAGACATCCCCTTTCACACATAGGTGACCCTTCCATTGGGTTGCACATTGCTGTTAGCTTTTTGTTGGAGAAGGGAGCTAGACACCTCTACACAACCCCCAAGTGGAGCTCTCTGGGACAGAGTAAATACCATTGTGTCATCATGGAGCGCACACACACTGTGGTCCTGCAACCTCGATTTGTGTCCTGGCTCTGCTGCTTACCAATGAAGCAAGTAGCTTAAACCTTCCCAATCTCAAGATTCCTCACCTTTAAAACATGGCTAAATACAAAAGTCATTCCCCAGGGCCACTGCAGAGGATTCTATCAGATAATGGCTAGAAGATGCCTATCCCATTGTCTGGCACATCCTAAGTGCTTAATCCATGAGAGCTCACCATCTTTACTGTTAGTATTGTCACAGAGGAACACACAAAGCTAGGTAGAGAGGGGAGGCAGGGAAGGAGATCTGAGCAAAAGGCATAGAATATATCAAGTTGGGGAAGGGGTGACGGGGTTCCCTAAATCCTTAACGAAGTGTCAAGAACTCTGCATTATTCCTCTGGTGGTGGAAAGGTGGATGTTTGAAAAGATGATACAGCTTGAATGCAGCGCTTAACACAAGAAGGCAGGTGGGTGTTTAGACATCGGCGGACATTTATCTGTTTCTTTCTAAGGGGGTCTGCTATGTCTTAAAGAACCCTAAAGACCATGGAAAGGGTCTCTTGGTGAACAGTGGCCTAGCGGCCCCCACCCTGAATCTGGGCTTTATCTGCCTGCAGAAAACTGCTCTGAATGTCACGGCAATGCCACTTGTAAGGTGGAGGGGGCTGCCACGACTTGCGCCTGCCAGGAGGGCTTCACTGGCGATGGCCTCGAGTGTGCAGATCTGGACGAATGCGCCATTCCGGGGGCGAACAACTGCTCCGTCACCAACAGCTGCGTGAACACGCTGGGGTCCTACCAATGCGTCTGCCCTGAAGGCTTCCTCCTGAGCTCGGAGCTCGGCTGCGAGGATGTGGACGAGTGCGCAGAGCCAGGGCTCAGCCGCTGCCACGCCCTGGCCACCTGCATCAACGGCGAGGGCAACTACTCCTGCGCGTGTCCCGCGGGCTACCTGGGGGACGGGAGGCACTGTGAGTGCTCGCCGGGCTCCTGCGGGCCTGGGCTAGACTGCGTGCCGGAGGGCGGCGCGCTGGTGTGCGCTGACCCGTGCCAGGCGCACCATGTCCTGGACGAATACTGGCGCAGCACAGAGTACGGCTCCGGCTACGTCTGTGACGTCAGTCTGGGCGGCTGGTACCGCTTCGTGGGTCCGGGCGGCGTGCGCCTGCCCGAGACCTGCGTGCCCGTCCTGCACTGCAACACGGCCGCGCCTATGTGGCTCAACGGCACGCACCCGTCGAGCGACGAGGGCATCGTGAACCGCGTGGCCTGTGCGCACTGGAGCGGCGACTGCTGCCTGTGGGACGCGCCTGTCCAAGTGAAGGCCTGTGCCGGCGGCTACTACGTGTACAACCTGACAAAACCCCCTGAGTGCCATCTGGCTTACTGCACAGGTGAGTGGGTGCCTCCCAGCAACCCCGCCCTGGGCCCTATGGGCGCCCGGAGAGACTGGAGCTCATCCTTGTTGACTGTGTATGTGACCCTGCAGACCCCAGCTCTGTGGAGGGGACGTGTGAGGAGTGCCGTGTGGATGAGGATTGCAAATCAGATAATGGCGAATGGCGCTGCCAGTGCAAACAGGACTTCAACGTCACTGGTGAGGCCAGTGTGGAGGTGGGGTGGCACTCGGAAATGCCAGGGACCTGGGGAGGGACACATTCCTGTGTGTGAATTTGGGGGCCTGTGGGGATGACCCAGGGTGTGCACATTATCCAATCGGAGTGGAAAGTCAGTCCAGTAATACCCATTAAAATCAGCAAGAAGCTCTCTGGATTCCTGGAGTCTCCCCTTAGTTGACCCATAAGCTCCCAGAGCTTGAGGAACAACCCCACCCCCAGGCTTCTTTTGGAGGCCCCCAAAAGCCTGATGGATAAGCAGGAGGCTGCCACCTGTTGGCCAAAGGTTACCCTGAGCTGTATTCCCAGAGCACAAGAACACAGGCCTGGGCCGTAGTCTGTGGTTCCTTGGACTGGGCCGTCCGCTGACCAGCTGAGGACCCTGAACAGGGCCCTGGCCATCTCTAAACCTGTTTCCCTGTATACATAATGATTGAAGCAGGCTAGTGTTTCCAGATTCCAGTCTTGGTTTTAGGCACAACAACAAACTTGGGATGTTGAAGTTCACTACTGTGTCTTATCTGTGGCAAGTAACGTCTTAGGTCCGCAGTAGCAGTAATAATGAATACAACGAAAGAAAGTTGTTAAATTTCAGCAACTATGTAATACTTTAATTTTAAAAATCTAACTGGATCTCTTTATGTGCTGCAAATACTTAACCAGAGTTCTACTTTCTGTGGTTTCAAGGAAAATTAGCAAGAAGTGTATGGTGTTAATAATAAAAACATTAGCAAAACTTAAGGATTGTTCCCTTGATACAGAAAGGATGGAAAGAAACTACCATTAACTTGTTAGCTTTGTTTGCTTGCTATTTGTTTTGTTTTACTAGGATTCAATGTTATTTAGTGCTGGGGCTGTGGAGTCTGGCAGGCTACAGTCTGTCCATCGAGTTGCAAAGAATTGGACACATCTGAGCACACAGAGAGAGCAGTGAATGACCCAAATGTACTACTTTTCTTTGGGTACAGCCTACGCTTAGGGTAACATGGGCTGGTGGTTAGTCACATGGATCCATCCAGTGATACTGGAAACTCAATCTCATGTCTCCACCTCTCTGAGAGGGGAGACCAGAGCATGACTCTGAGTACTCCCAGCTCGTGGCCAACCTGGCTAGCTGGACCTGGGCCCTGGGGATGTGCTGAACCTTGAACTGTGGTCACAGGCCTCCAATCTTGCCTTCCCTGACCATTTCAGATCTCTCCCTCCTGGAACGCAGGCTGGAATGTGGGGTTGATGACATTAAGTTGTCTCTGAGCAAGTGCCAGCTGAAGAATATGGGCTTTGAGAAGGTCTTCATGTACCTGCGTGACAGTCAGTGCTCAAGCTTCACTGAGAGGGGCGACCGGGACTGGATGTCTGTGCTGACCCCAACCAGGGATGGCCCCTGTGGGACAGTGATGACGGTACGTTCTGGCCGGTGTGAGACAGGGTCGGAGCACTGCCTGGTTCAAGCCCAGCCCCACCACTTAACTAGTTGTGTGAACTGGGTGAGTTATTTAACCTGGATGTGGCTCAGCTTCCTCCACTGAAAATGGAGTTACTCCTTCATAGGGTTAGGAGAGTTAAAGGCGTTACTGTGTGCAAAGTGATTAGGACAAATGACTGGCACAAAGTGCTTAATAAATGTCATTTTCAAATAAAGAGGGCAATCCATAGTGATAGTTCTCCGTTTGACAGATGGGAAATGTAGTGCCCCAACAGGGCAATGACTATTCTAAGCCAGTAGGTATCAGCACTGAGTTCAGAAGCAACTCTGTTTGTCTCTGATGGTTCCTGGGAGGCAGAGTCTGCACTTTCAGTGTTCAGAGAACCAGGGCCGTGGCTACAGAAGCCTCCTCCAAAGGGAACCCAGAGGTAAACATTTGTGTGAGTGGGTTCTGCTTCCCCGCATCTCCCTCATCCCCCACAGAGAAAAAAAAAAAGAAACAAGGAAATAACTGTAATTTGCAAATATGACTTTTTGACAATCTGCCATTAATGATGACTCAGTATGTGATTTTTAGTCTTCTGGCATATGCGAGAGGAGGCATGAGGTGATGGGAAGAGTCCCAGGCTTCTTAGACCCCCTGTACCATGCATAAGTTGCTCAGTTCCCATGAACTTCCATCTATATTAGGGAGGTGGTCTATCCTGCCTCTCAGGGTTATTGAAGGATCCACGCAAAGATGGAGTAGGGGCATTCAGCTTGGGCAGGGGGTACCTAGCTCATGACTTGTGCTCATTGAAACTGGGAGGGTAGTTTCAGCAGTTTCAATGCCTTTGGTTTTGAATTCTACTCAGATTCTATGCCTTTTCTGCCCTTCCTCCGTCCATCTTCCTACCCCAATACAGAGGAATGAGACCCACGCCACATACAGCAACACTCTCTACCTGGCAGATGAGATCATCATCCGTGACCTCGACATCAGAATCAACTTTGCGTGCTCCTATCCCCTGGACATGAAAGTCAGCCTGAAGACCTCCCTGCAGCCAATGGTCAGGTGCGGCCAGAGAGGGTCCCCAGTGTCCCTGGCCAACTCCACCCCACAAATCCTTGGCCACCAGGACCTCAGCTTCTCCGTCAGCTGCCACCAATAAGGAGTTGATTGGAGGTGGTCAGCTGGGAGGCAGCGTTGGACTCCAAAAGAGTCCATGAGGAGCCCAGCTAGGAAATCTGGAGCCCACTTTCAAATCCTGGCGCTATAACACAAATGGCTTTGGGAAACTGATAGCCCTATTCTAGGTGTCAGTCTTCTTGTATGTAAAATGGATTTAGCAGTAATGTACAAAAGTACACCAAAGAGGTGAAACCCATATTAGGGTCCCTGGTTTACCTGAGGGATAGGTGGTCGGGAGAAGGCAGTGGCACCCCACTCCAGTACTCTTGCTTGGAAACTCCCATGGACAGAGGAGCCTGGTGCTGCAGTCCCTGGGGTCGCTGTGAGCTGGACACGACTGAGCGGCTTCACTTTCACTTTTTACTTTCATCATTGGAGAAGGAAATGGCAACCCACTCCAGTGTTCTTGCCTGGAGAATCCCAGGGACAAGGGAGCCTGGTGGGCTGCTGTCTATGGGGTCACACAGAGTCGGACACAACTGAAGTGACTTAGCAGCAGCAGCAGCAGGGTGGTTGGACCAGAGGAAAGAAGCGAGGGGTCTCAGTTCAGATCTGCTATGGGACTGGGCAAATTGTACCCCATATTAGGACTTCAGTTTCTTTCTCTGTAAATAGGAGAAATTTGAATAAAGAGGGGTTTACAAATTATGCTTCTTGGAGTATAAAGGTCTTTAAGGAGATGATTTGGGGATGTGAACCAGAGAATGTTTTTAACTTTAATTTTATTTTTTCAATCGAAATATAGTTGATTTACAATGTAGTGTTAATTTCTATACATTCATTTTTTATATTCTTTTCCATTATGGTTTTTTTTTAACTTTTTAAAGACAATTTTATTGATGTACAATATCACAGATTATTGATTCTGGTTTCCAGTGCTATACAGTAGGACCTTGCTGTTTATCCATTCTGTGTATAGTAGCTTAAATCTGCTAATCCCAACCCCTCTACTCCACCCCTGCTTCCCCTGACAGCCACAGCTCTGTTCTATATATCTGTGAGTCTATTTCTGTTTCATAGATTGCTCCAGTTGTGCCATATTTTAGATTCTACATGTAAGTGATAGCATATGATATTTATCTTTCTCTTTCTGACTTTACCTAGTCTGATAATCTCTAGTTTCTTCCACGTTGCTGCAAATGGCATTATTTCATCCCTTTTTATAGCTGAGTAATATCCCGTTGTGTATATGTACCACATCTTCTTTATCAGTTTTATTACTTAAAAAATAAAAGGATCTTATTGCTAAATAAACTTGAACATTTCTGAATAGGATGAATCACAAGCCAATGATGCAGATACTGGGGAAAAAAAATAAGAGCTGTGTTCATAACAAGTGTTTATCAAGAGCTGACCATATGTCAGGCATTGTGCTAAGTGCTCTAGATGGAATACCTCATTGAAATCTTAGCATGGCCTAGAAGGTGTAAGTATTATTATTATTGAAATTGAAATTCCAAGAAAGTTTAGTAACTTGTCCAAAGTGGTAGAGGACAGTAAGTTACAGAGCTGGGATTCAAACCCAGGCCATCAGGCATAGAGCCTCCGCTCTACCATGACCTTTTTTTTTGAAGCTTGTCCAAGGTCACACGTTATCTGGGCTAACCAGACTTGAGGAAGTGCACCTGCCACTGATGAAGGTGTTTGGCTGACTTGAAGGAAGACAGTTGCTCCTTATCTGCCTCTGTGTGGAACATCACCTGGCCAAGAAGTGCTCTGGAGCAATGTGGCCATGTCCCAGACCTGCTAGGTTCCAGGGAACAAAACAGCTGTATGCAGATCTCTCCCTGGCTTAAGCTAGAAATCTCATCCCAGTCGAGCACCAAGTCCAAACAAATAACCCAGTACTCACCTCTAAAATGGACTTCTGCATTACTCTTTCTCATGTACCCTCTTTCCTGGGGCATCAGTCTTTCAGTGTCCTTTGTAAGATAATCCCCATGGAGTTGCCATCAGTGTGGCTGTTTTTAATGTGATTTAAAATAATGCATTTTAAAAATCCCAATCTTCCGCTGTAGGTGGAACCAGAACTCTGACTAAGGCCTGTAGGACTCATAGCCCATCTTTTAACACTGTTCTGTATTAAGATCAAAAGAGGAATCTAGGTGATTCCCTTAATGTTTTTGCCACACATAAATGCAAGGGCCACCACGTGAAGGGGTGGACGTGTTACAGAAAAATATGATCTCTGGATCAGAAGGATCAGCATCACCTGGGAGCTTATTAGAAATGCAGAACCTTGAGCCCTACCCCAAAGCTACAGATCCAGAATCTGCATTTCAACAAGATCCCTAAGTGACCTGTGTGTGATTATTGTATTTTGCAGAGCAATGGTTGGTGGATTCCAGTCCTGTTGCTGGATTAAAATCCAAATAACTGCCAGGGACTGCCCAGGAATGCAGATCAGAAAGAGTGGCCTACCTGTTGCTGCTCTTGGTTCTGGTTCTCTCACCAGCCTCTCTCCCCCTGCAGCGCCCTCAACATCAGCATGGGTGGGACCGGCACATTCACCGTGCGAATGGCGCTCTTCCAGAGCCCTGCCTACACACAGCCCTACCAAGGCTCCTCTGTGACCCTGTCCACAGAGGCGTTTCTCTACGTCGGCACCATGCTAGATGGGGGCGACTTGTCCCGGTTTGTACTGCTCATGACCAACTGCTATGCCACGCCCAGCAGCAATGCCACAGACCCCTTGAAGTACTTCATCATCCAGGACAGGTAAGACCTGTTGGATGGAATTTGGGGCCGGGGAGAGTCTTTAGAGTTGGATGGATACAGAGTACATCTTCACATTCATTCACCTGGAGCTGAAATTTGGCACTGTCATTCATTATGATATAAGCAACAAACCAGAAAAGTATTAGCAGGATGTTTGAAGACATTTACACAAGTCAGTATTTTTAGTTACTATATTGTAGTATTAGAATTTCAACTAGATCTTATTATTTGATATATATCAAATAGATGTACCTGTAAATATATATATCCAGATATGTAAATATATGATGTATTAAGTTTAATATTTTAAGAATTATATTTAGTTTTTTAAATTATCTTATGTAACTTAGTGTATGCATTGAAAGCATTACTTTTGATGAGAAATGCATGGGCTTCATCAGACTGCAGAGGGGGTCTAGGATTCAGAAAAGGATAAGGGACGTGATTAAATAGATGTACCTGTAAATATATATATCCAGATATGTAAATATATGATGTATTAAGTTTAATATTTTAAGAATTATATTTAGTTTTTTAAATTATCTTATGTAACTTAGTGTATGCATTGAAAGCATTACTTTTGATGAGAAATGCATGGGCTTCATCAGACTGCAGAGGGGGTCTAGGATTCAGAAAAGGATAAGGGACGTGATGGAAAGGCAGGCCCTGGACAGGAGCAGGCTGGCACTTGGCTGGGAGGAGTACAGCAGAGGCATGGTTAGACAAGGGTCAGTTGAAACAGGAAGGACACAGATGGGCTGCTTTTGACTCAAACACATTAGAGAAACAGGAACCACACTGTGAGAAAGTAGTTCACATTTCCATTCATAAATTGAACAGATATTTTTGGAGGCTTATTGTGTGCCAGGCTATGTGGATAACAGTGAATAGAAGAGAGAAAATCTCTGCACCCTTATCGCTGATGCTCTAAGTGGGGAGATCAACAATTAAACGAACGTGCCATCCATGGCATGTTAATGATGATGGCACGATAGAGAAAGAAAATTGAAGTAGGAAAAAGGGAGGGGAGTTGCTGTTTTAATAGTGCAGTCCGAGAAAGTGCTCCCAGGAGACCCTGGCCAATTTCTGTCTCAGTTCTCTTAGAATCCGCCTGGTTGCGTCAAGGGGAAAGGTCTCAGTTGGGTGCTCATCTGGTGTTCTCACTTCTGTTATTTGCTAATCTCCCTTTACAACAAAAGAAAGGAGAGCAGAAGTCTTTTGGGGGTCTCTTCAGCCAATAGTGTTGAAGTAAAATGCCATAGAAGTGTCCGACTGTGTCGTACGGTCTTGTTTTATATGGCAAGTAACGTGCTGTGTTCTCAGTTCTTCAGCTCTTTGTGACCCCACGGACCATAGCCTGCCAGGCTCCCCTGTCCACGTAAGTCTGCAGGCAAGAGTACTGAAGTTGGTTGCCATCTCCTACTCCAGGGGATCTTCCTGACCTCAGGAGGGCACCCTCATCTCTTGCATCCCCTGCATTGGCAGGTGGAGATTCTTCATTTTGCCACCTGGGAAGCCCTTGGTTTGCTATTAGGGGTCATGATCTTTTTAAAAAATAAATGTATCTCAACAAAAGCATTTGTAGATTTAAAGAAAAATAGTAATAATAATATAGTAATATAAAATAATAGTACAGATATTGGTAAACAGGAAAACATTCAGGGAGGTGGTTTCTGTATTAAGCAAAAAAGAACTGAAATTTGAAAAATCCTGACCTGACCTTGCCTGGGGCATCATGGAGACTTGGGCTCATAGCATGGGTTTGCTGTTTCTTAGTTCAAGATACAAGTCAGCTTACCTGTCTGGATATTCATGTTCTCATGTGTGAAACAGGCATGTAGAAAATCTACTGTCCAGGGATTTTTAAGCTGTGTGTGTGTGTGTGTGTGTGTATCTGAGTATAAAGGTAGAGCATGTATATTGTGAAAAGCTTAGAAAGTCTTGAAAACAAAGCATGAAGAAATGCTGGCTGGGCCCTGTGTTTCTGCCGTGGCATGGGTGGGAGCTGGGCTGAGGACTGCCAGTCTGCGAGGCGCTCAGAATATCACAGGGGTGTAAGGAGGAGAAGAGCTGGGGAGGAGCTTAGGGGCTGGGGGAGACATGTAGGCTCCTTACTTGGATTGACTGCCTGGAGCTGCCCAGGGCAGTGCTGGCTGCCTCTCCCTCTGCTTTTTGTAAGGTGAGACCCCTTAACCACAGGGCTTTTCTTTTGCCAAGTGGAGTCAGATTTGAATTGTGGGGGACACAGAGCAAAGTGAACGCCATCCCGAGAAGTTCCTTTCTCAGTCCTCCTGTGCAGTCAGCCTTCAGCCCCTTTTCTAAGTCCGTTTTGAGTAGATAGTGTCAAAGAGCAGATGGGGTACCTGATGTGCCCGCTCGGAGTGCCTGCGTACTCTGATCCAGGCTAGCACCCACGTGAGTCTCTGGACGTGCAGTTTTGAGTTTCTGTGTGTTTGGATGCGCTGGGTAATAATGTGTGCGGATGAGCACACATACACATCCCAATTTGGCCAGCAGCCTTCAGTGCTCAGATGTTTCCAATGTTAGAATTAACACCAGGCACTAGTAGATAGCCAATAAATGGTAGGTAATGACTCCTGAACGCCATTTCCTGGGAAATCAGAAAGTGCTTACTTAAGGATACACTTACTTAAGTGCTTACTTACTATCCTTAAGCAACTATCCTTAAGTTCTGAACTGATTACATTTGTATTTTAGAGTCACATACATGTAACACCTATTGTACGGCACATGCTGTTTACTTTGTAATTTTAACTCATTTAATTGTTGCAACTATCTTACGATGTAAGCTAAAATTATTATTCCTTGCACATAGATACGGCAATAGGCTCAAAGACGTTGAGTAAATTGCCCATAGTCACACAGCTAATAAGTGATTGAGTGAGATCTGAACCCAGGAAGTCTGGCCCCAGAGTGTTTGCATAACCAACCATGTTATATGATGTACCCCTCCAGATGTCCACGCACTGTAGACTCAACCATCCAAGTGGAAGAGAATGGGGAGTCCCCTCAGGGCCGGTTTTCTGTCCAGATGTTCCGTTTTGCTGGAAACTACGACCTGGTGTACCTGCATTGTGAAGTGTATCTCTGTGACACCGTGAATGAAAAGTGCAGACCTGTGAGTCAGACCTCCTTGCCCTCAGTCTGCTTGCCACACCCTCACACCCAGCTCCCGTAACCAAAGACACTTGGCCACAAGGTTAAAAGAAAACAAACGTCTCTGCCATATTTCCATTTTAGCTCGGGGGTAGTCAGAGCTATAGGACGGGGGTGCCATGGCCAGACAGGAGACTAAGCTGTGGGAAAGCTGGATGCGATCAGGGCACTGCAGTAGGCTGGTAAACCTCTCACTTATCTGCGAGCTTGTATTCTAATAGCAGAAACTGACATTTTTAAGCACTGTGTGCAACTTGTGTGTGTTAACTTTTTGATATTTCGCAGCAACTCTATAAGGGAGGGATTTTACTAGCCCCTTTTTCCATATGGGGAGAGAGGCTTAGAAAATGTAAGTGACTTGCCTAAGATCATACATCTAACAAATGGCAGAGCGGGGACACGAACCCATGTGTACAGACCTCCTAACAACCCCTGCCTCTACCATCCTCAAGTCCCAGCCTGAGGCAAGAGGTTGCTCTTATGAAGCGTTCACCCAGCTTCCCACAGCAGGGCCTCAGTCTCTCTTGTGGAAAGCTTTCTTTGTCACCCTCTCCCTGCAGACCTGCTCTGAGACCAGATTCCGCAGTGGGAGCATCATAGACCAAAGCCGTGTCCTGAACTTGGGTCCCATCACACGGAAGGGTAAGAAGGCCACTCCCCTCTCCGTGTTCCTGGTGAGAAATGTTCTCTGGAGATGAGAACAGGTGAGAGAACCTGGCACTTGGGATCTTACTGGGGTCTGAAGAGCTGGAGCAAGTAAATCCTATGAGGCAAGGTAAACTATAAGCTACCTTCCTCCTGCAGGTCTCATTCATTGCACAGCTGTCTTCTCATGCCTGCCTTGTGCCAGGGCTTGTGTTAGTGGCTGGGGGCTCAGGATGAGCAGCAATGGGTACAAGCCTGGCTCGTGTGCCACTTATGGACTGGTAGAGGAGACATCATTTAAATAATCATGTGTCTCTGGAATTGTGATAAGTGCAGGCATGAACGTGGACCAGGAACTCTGAGCTCTTGCCACAGGGGAAGCAAACCTAGTCTGGAGGATTGGGGAAGAAAGGAAGTGAGGTTTGGAAACTGAGGAAGGATTAAGTAACAGGGGTCAGGGGAAATGGAAAAGAGGGAGGAATTCCAGGGGGAGTGGAGAATGAGCCAAAGGCCTGTGTAGGAGGGAACCCAGGGTGCCAGAGGAACTGGCCAGGTGGGCTGAAAGGAGGAGGAGAGGCTGGTGTGGGTGAGCTGGTGGAGGTGGGGGTCCAGACCACGTGAGGCCTTCTCAGCTCAGCTCAGTCGCTCAGTCGCGTCCGACTCTTTGCGACCCCATGAACCGCAGCACGCCAGGCCTCCCTGTCCATCACCAACTCCCGGAGTTCACCCAAACTCATGTCCGCTGAGTCGGTGATGCCACCCAACCATCTCATCCTCTGTCATCCCCTTCTCCTCCCGCCTTCAATCTTTCCCAGCATCAGGGTCTTTTCAGATGAGTCAGCTCTTCGCATCAGGTGGCCAGAGTATTGGAGTTTCAGCTTCACCATCAGTCCCTCCAATGATAGTACTTCTCTTTTTTCTTCTTCTCCTTCCTCTTCCCTTTCTCCTTCTTCTAATTGAAATATAAATAGCATGTAGTTCTTGCTAAGGTTTTGGGCCCTTTTTCCTGAAAGTAGACAGCAGCCTCTGAGGGATCCAAAGAAGGAGAGTGAGATGACCAGATTGGAGTTTTTAAAAGACCACACTCTGGCTGCAAGGAAGAGCAGATGGAAGGGGCTTCTTCCAGGCTTCCCATGCATTATCCTTCTGTTTCCTCCCACAGGGGGCCAGGCTGCAGTGTCAAGGGCTGCTCCCAGTAGTTTGGGTAAGTTCAAATCCTCTTTGCACAGGGACTTGACCAAAACCTTCATCTGGGGCTTTTATCTGTTGGCCTAGGGTATGCTAGAGTGCCCGTCTGCTTGGCCTGAGCTCTGAAGAGGTGACTGTGTTTGTGGAAAGTGTTGGGCCTGGGGCTGCACATGCGCACACATACCTGTGTTGTCCCACGACAGTGTACATAGACGCAGGCACACACAGGTGCACAAGAGCAAACATCGCCTAGACTTTTCACACACACCCACGAGGTCACATGCACATATTCATACTGACACACAAAATGCCATGACAGCTGCAGCTGCTTGTGTGTGAATCTGTGTATGCAGACATACGCATGCCTGTCACACACCTGTGCACAGTGGACAAGCACACCGCATTGTGATCCGCACCTTGGGCATTTCCTGAAGCTTCAAGATGTATCTCTAACACCTTTGTCAGGATGCTTGGTGCCCGGATGAACATGGCAGACAAACAAAAATCTCTGTTTTCTGCTTCTCTGCTCCTCTGACCACAGAGACCGGAGACTGGCAGCATTTTAATGGCCCTTGACTTTTATGGCTGCTAAATTGTCTAAAAATCTGGATAAAAAGTGAATCTGTGTAATTGTTGCTCTGCTTGGCTCTTGGCACCTAGATCTGAGTGGGTTGTTACACCAACATAGTGTGTGACATGAGCTAGTTCATTCCAGTATCAGTGAGCTCAGTCCTGGAAAGGCAAGGTGCCCCCAAGAGGCTTGCCCTTTGTGACTATCCCTCAAGGTCACCAAGGTTGAGTAGGTTGGTCACTTCACAGGAGTACCCTTTCGAGTGGCTATCAGCTAGTGCCTGCAGAAAGGCTGCCTTTTTTCAGATTGGCCCATCTGGGAGGGCACCTTTTTCTAACTGGTTTTCAGGGCAGGTAAAGAAAAAACCTCCTTCTTCTAACTGATCTGCTCAGAGAAGATGTCCTTTCCTAATTGGTCAGTTTAGAGGAGGCATTTTATGTTGGTTTTGCCCGTAAAATGTGTACGTCAGTGCTAGCAACAACCCTGTAACCTCTTTCTTTCCAGAGCTCCTACAGGTCTGGCTGCCTCTGCTTCTGTCGGCCACTTTGACCCTGACGTCTCCGTGATCAGTGGCCAGAAATCCTGTACCCTGTGGCTACCAACTCACTTTCCACTGACTGGAGAGGCGATGCAGGCTAGCAGTCCATCCATAGAAAAAGGAGCCCACATTTCAGTCACTCTGCTCCTATTTTTCTCCCCTTTAATCCTTGATACCAAAAAACAGCCTATGTCTTTAAATGCTGCTTTCTCTCAAAATGGGGCTTGTGATGTGTCTGTTTAAGAGGCCCCTATCTCCTTAAAGCGCATTGCAAAATAATAACTGAAAAAAGCTCAGTCTGTGAGTCATTCATTCATTCAACATTTATTGAGCACCTGCTCTGTGTAGGCACTGTCCGTGGTGCTAAGGATCTGATGGTGAGAAAAAACAGACTCCATTCCGGCCCTCATGGACTTCATGGTCTGGTCACAGACTGGGTTCAACCCTGGTTTTATGAGCTTAAATAAAATGCACACTGTCTCTGAACTTTATCCATCCATCTATCCTTTCAGTCTGTCAAGAAATATTTGCTGGTCACCTACTATGATCCAGGCAATCAATGTACTGGGGATACAGCAGTAAACAATCTCTCCCTTCCCAGAGCTTAAGGTCTGGAAGGGAAAAAGAACAAGTCACTATAAGTCTGTCAGGCATTGCAGAAATGCAGAGCATAACAGGAGGCTGCTGCTTCTATCATGTGGGGATAATCATGATACCCTCACAGGGTTCATTCAGCTTTCCAGAAACATTTATTTGAGCACCCAGTATGTGCCAGGCACTATGCTAGGTGCTGAGAAAAGATAGTCATGAATAGGATAGACACAGCTCCAGGCTCTGGAGCGTCACAATCCTTATGTAAAGGACTTAGATGGCATGTCCCGCCATCATTTGTACTTCTCTCCCTGCCCAATGCAGGAGATGTAGACCTGTTTACAAGGCCTTGACAGCAGAAATGGAAAGCAGACCATTAACTCCATTGAGAGAGGATGTTTTGCAAGGGAGACCCCTAGGAGGTTCCTTGGAGGCACAACTGCAGACCGCCCAGGAGACCCAGATATGCTCTGGACTTCTTTGACAAGTGGACCAAAGGAAGTTGATTCTCATGGGAAATGTCCACCTTGATGCCAGCTGCTTCCCTGGACCCCAGCTGTGGCTTTCAGAAGAGACCAAGGCCCTGACCCATTTTTAGAACCTCTGATCCCAGGGAAAACCACATGTGTATCAGCAAACAGGGGGCTGTGAGGTCAGCATATCCCAAGTTAAGGGACCTCTTATCACACACAGACATGTACTGAATCGCCATGCCTGCTGCCTTTATGTCAGAGCTATGGGAGGATGCCCATGGTCAGATGTGCCTGCTAGATGTGTGCACAATTTATACTTTGATTCAGGTACAAGAGAACATAAAAATATTAAAACAAAGGTCAAAGGCCAGGAGGAAAAAATATATCAGAATTTATCCCTTTATCTATCTGTTCCTTTTTTTCCCCTTCCCTTTATGTTTTACTCCTGTTTGCTATCAGATAGTTGTTCAACTCAATATTCAACAAATATTTTGAGCATAACTTCAAGACTTGACTCTGTTATAGGCAGCAGGGAAATTGCCAGTGATTAGAACAGAGCCCTTGCTGATAAGGACCTTATGTTTAAAGGAGAGGGGGTATGTTTAAACAATCAGAGAAGGCAATGGCAACCCACTCTAGTACTCTTGCCTGGAAAATCCTATGAACAGAGGAGCCTGGTAGGCTGCAGTCCATGGGGTCGCTAAGAGTCGGGTACGACTGAGTTACTTCACTTTCACTTTTCACTTTCATGCATTGGGGAAGGAAAGGGCAACCCACTCCAGTGTTCTTGCCTGGAGAATCCCAGGGACGGGGGAGCCTGGTGGGCTGCTGTCTATGGGGTCACAGAGAGTCAGACACGACTGAAGCGACTTAGCAGCAGCAGCATGTTTAAACAATAGCTGTGTTAGAAGCCACCTGGGGCATCCGAGGTGGTGCTGGTGGTAAAGAACCCGCCGGCCAGTGCAGGAAACATAAAGAGACGTGGATTCAATCCCTGGGTCAGGAAGGTCCCCTGGGGAGGGCATGGCAACCCACTCCAGTGTTCTTGCTTGGAGAATCCCCNGGGGGGTATGTTTAAACAATCAGAGAAGGCAATGGCAACCCACTCTAGTACTCTTGCCTGGAAAATCCTATGAACAGAGGAGCCTGGTAGGCTGCAGTCCATGGGGTCGCTAAGAGTCGGGTACGACTGAGTTACTTCACTTTCACTTTTCACTTTCATGCATTGGGGAAGGAAAGGGCAACCCACTCCAGTGTTCTTGCCTGGAGAATCCCAGGGACGGGGGAGCCTGGTGGGCTGCTGTCTATGGGGTCACAGAGAGTCAGACACGACTGAAGCGACTTAGCAGCAGCAGCATGTTTAAACAATAGCTGTGTTAGAAGCCACCTGGGGCATCCGAGGTGGTGCTGGTGGTAAAGAACCCGCCGGCCAGTGCAGGAAACATAAAGAGACGTGGATTCAATCCCTGGGTCAGGAAGGTCCCCTGGGGAGGGCATGGCAACCCACTCCAGTGTTCTTGCTTGGAGAATCCCCATGGGCAGAGGAGCCTGGCGGGCTACAGTCCATAGGACCATAGAGTCAGACATGACTGAAGCAAAGGACAGGGGGCGGGGGGAACAGCAGTAATAAGGTGATGAATGTGTCAGTTTACACAGGATGACTGGTGAAAGGTCTTACTGAGATGTAGAAACTGAAAAAAGAAAATGAATATCTGAGGAAGACTACCCACAGTGGGCCAGCAAATGCAAACGTCTTGAGGCCTTGTGTCTTTATACTGAATGTTCACTAAAACTTGGACACCTAAAGTTTGAGGTATCACTCACAGGAAAGGGTCTTAAACATACTGTCATTTTTGTCCATTTGTTAACTAGTACTTACTAGGTGCTCATTAGAACTGCAAAGATAAGATTGATGTCTGCAGAGATCTTACAACCTTCAGAGGGAGATAGATATGCTAGTGGGTAATTGAGGTGCAGGAGCACAGAGGAGCAGCACCAGCAAGCCTGTGGAATTTAGGAAAGACTTCCTGGAAGAGGCAAGCCTGAATGGTAAGCAGTAGGAAGAGGCTGGGCACAGAGTGATCCAAGCAAGCATATAGTATGTCGGGAGAAGCTGTAGATGAGGTGGGAGCTGTTAACAGGGGTCAGATTCCAGGATACTTCGCATGCAAGTGGTGGGGAATAACGCAGAGAGGTGATGCCGTGACATGTGGCTGCAGGGAGACAACAGAATCAAGGGGGACAAGAATGAAAGAGATCCACTAGGCAGCTGTTAAAATCATTCTTCTAAGAGATGGTGGTGGCCTTACTTAAGGTTGAAGAGATGGGCATGAAGAAGGAAAGATAGGTTCACAAATATCTGAGATATTAGTGATGATTGGAAATGTTAGACTGAGGAGTAAAGGAAGTAAACAGGTTTCCAGCTCAGGTGACCAGTGAGCAGTGGTGCCAACGATTAAGACAGATGATGCAACGAGGAAAGTGAAAGTGAGGTTGCTCAGTCGTGCCCGACTCTTTGCAACCCCATGAACTGTGTAGCCCACCAGGCTCCTTTGTCCATGGGATTTTCCAGGCAAGAATACTGGAGTGGGTTGCCATTTCCTTCTCCAGAGGATCTTCCTGACCCAGGGATTGAACCTGGGTGTCCCACATTGCAGGCAGATACTTTACCATCTGAGCCACCAGGGAAGCCCAACGAGGGATCCCCAACCAGGGATGCAATGAGGAGGGAGGGAAATAGGGGAAATCATGAGTTAGGATTTGGACCTGCTCAGAAGCAGAGACTACTTTGCCAACAAAGGTCCGTCTAGTCAAGGCTATGGTTTTTCCAGTAATCATGTATGGATGTGAGAGTTGGACTGTGAAGAAAGCTGAGCACCGAATTGATGCTTTTGAACTGTGGTGTTGGAGAAGACTCTTGAGAGCCCCTTGGACTGCAAGGAGATCCAACCAGTCCATTCTAAAGGATATCTGTCCTGGGTGTTCTTTGGAAGGACTGATGCTGTAGCTGAAACTCCAATACTTTGGCTACCTGATGCAAAGAGTTGACTCATTGGAAAAGACCTTTATGCTGGGAGGGATTAAGGGCAGGAGGAGAAGGGGGCGACAGAGGATGAGATGGCTGGATGGCATCACTGACTCGATCGACATGAGTTTGAGTGAACTCTGGGAGTTGGTGATTGGCTACCTGATGCAAAGAGTTGACTCATTGGAAAAGACCTTTATGCTGGGAGGGATTAAGGGCAGGAGGAGAAGGGGGCGACAGAGGATGAGATGGCTGGATGGCATCACTGACTCGATCGACATGAGTTTGAGTGAACTCTGGGAGTTGGTGATGGGCAGGGAGGCCTGGAGTGCTGCAGTTCGTGGGGTCGCAAAGAGTCAGACACGACTGAGTGACTGAACTGAACTGAACTGAACTGAACTAAAGGTTCAAGGTGCCTTGAGCATCTCAGTCCAAGTAAAGCAGTCCAGCAGGAACCTGGTAAGGCGAATCTGAAATTAAGGAAGTAGTCCGGGATGGAGGTACAGATTTGGAACTCATCAGCCTGTAGATGGTACTTGAAACCATGAGATAACTTGACAGGTTCCAGAGAGAGTCCATGGAATAAGAAAGAAAGATAAGACCCAGCAGCGCTCTCAAGGACAACTGGAGGAAGAAGGTGATTATCATGACAATCATCAGGATAATTTTAGAGCACAAGTATCCAGATAGAGGAGAATAAAGAAAGCAATTGGTGCAGGGGAGTCAAGGAAATGCAGAGTGCCTAAAGGAGGCAGCAAAAAATCCATTGACAAGAGGCCAGAAAAAATGCCCAGTGGACTTGCATAAGAGGGGCTGTTTGCAAGGCAGTCTTAGCCATATGCCTCAGATTGGAATGGAGAAGTCAGAGACAGGTGGAGGAACTGATTTTGAAACGAGGAAAGATCACCTTATCAGAAGCCGGGAGGAAGTGGAAAGTGGAGGTAGAAGTTTATGTTTCTAGAGGAAGGGGACACAAAGTTGAGCGAGGTCAAGTGTGATGGCCTAAATTTTCTTGAGGTGGAATGTAAGACACCTGCTGAGAATGGAGGCAGTGGGAGGGCGAAGTGAGTAGTAAGGGCTGCAGAGACTTGAAAGGAGAAGGTTGAGAGTGGCCGCTGAGGAGACTAGGGTGGGCACCTGGCTAAAAGGAACAGACACATGGGCTGTTCTCTGGGCTCAAATGGTTTCTGAATCCAGCATTTGTAGCTGTTATAAGTTCCACATTTAGGGGATTCTTCTCCAAATGCACTATGGTTAAGAAGGTGGCTTGTACTACCTCTCCTTTGTTCATGTTGAGTTTCTGCTGGAAGGTGTTATCAAGGCAGGACCTCCAGGCTCCTGGTAGCCTTGGGTCCTTGAAGAGTCCCTGTGTAACACAGAAAGGCAATGGCCATTTATTCTGCTGAAGCTTTGACTTTTTTGTTAATTCCGTAATATCCACTTTGCCACAAAGCCAGGTTCAAGCCTGAAATTTAAAAGTACAAGATCTTCAAGTTCCTCTCAGTCCTCTACCTCCCAGTCTCTGGGGTAGCTCACATATCGACAGACTCTTCAGATGCTTATTTTGTCCCAGGGTCTAAGCTATCCTTTGCTGGTCTGTGATTCACATGTCCCCAGATTGGCCTTTCCCAGACTACTCAGCAAGGAGCATCTGAAGCTGGGTAGATTCTATAGGCCCAAAATGAGAAACACCCATCTGTCCTTCCTCCTTTAGTCCCCTGTCCTAACTGACTTCAAGTTGAGTGGCTTCCAGACAGAAGCAGAAGTGTTCTAAGGTGATTAGCTAGGAACGCGAGAAACAATTGGAAATCTATTGTGCAAACAAATGTCTGTTTGATTTCTCTCCACTTCCCTTTGGATATTAAGCTTCCTTTTGATTAGTGTTTGGTTTCCAGTAATAAATATGGTGCTACTTCATGCGTTCATTCTGAGGATTAAATGTGAGAAATAATGGGTGCAAAGCAGTGCCCAGTTATGTTCAGCGTTCAGTACATGCTGCTCTTGTTTATAGAGAAGCATTTGCATGAAGGAGAGACTGCTGGAAGGGTTACATGCAGGGGGGTGGTGGGCAGGGGGTGTGGGAACAAAGGGCCCTTCCCTTCACCACCCTTTCTGGTAAATTGTTTATCTTACCTGCACCCAACCAACCCAGTGTATGCCTGGGAGGCTAACTCCAGTCACATCTCTGCACCAATCCCAGAAAGCCACATCGGTGGGAAAGGGCAATAAAAGGACTGTCCACAGCAGACGTGCACTTCCACAGCCAGAGAAGGAAGGACATTCCGTGTTCTCGCCGCCAGGTAAGTCCTGCTTCAAGCCCCAGAAGGCTTTCTCCTGAGCCTGGGGGCCTCCTCTGATACTTGACCCTTTCAGAACCCAACAAGGTTTGGACCCTGGCCTTTATTGACGACTCCAGATATCACTGTATTTCCAGTTCAACCGTGACTCCAGCTACGTGCTGGCTGCTCCAGGGCAAAAAGTGCCCCCTTCCCTTGTCTCTGAACACTGTCCCCCCCCCCCCCAACCCCCAGGAAGACAAGCATCTACTTAGGATTTCACCTCTAAGAATTACCAGTCCTGGGCACTCTCTCATAACATAGCCACAATATCCCTTCCAGAAACAACTTCTGTCTTCAATTGAAGTCTTTCAGAGGCTGTAGAACATTATCCAAAGATTCTCCCATTTGAGAAAAGAGTTTCCCAGAAGAGGAGGTGTTATTTCTTTGAGTGTTGGCAGGCTCTTCACAGTTCCTTGTTCCTATCCACTCCCTCCTTGCTCATTATGCACAGCTCCCCCAAATGTCTCCTGAGCACCTCTTGTGCTCTGGGCACTGTGTGAGGAGCCCGTGACAGGCTCAGTCTGACATGGTCTCACCCTCACAGACATCTGCATACACAGAGGAAGTTTCGGGCTCTCTCTGCACAGTGTGTGATGCACAGAACCGAGAAAGGGAAGCTGCTACTTTTGTCTGTAGACACTCATAGCTGTGCCACCCTCCCTTCCATCTAGGAGCCCGTGACAGGCTCAGTCTGACATGGTCTCACCCTCACAGACATCTGCATACACAGAGGAAGTTTCGGGCTCTCTCTGCACAGTGTGTGATGCACAGAACCGAGAAAGGGAAGCTGCTACTTTTGTCTGTAGACACTCATAGCTGTGCCACCCTCCCTTCCATCCAACCTCCAAGAGCCTCTACCTTGACCCGAGTAGGACCTGCCCTGAGACCTTCGAGGCCATTCAGTAGTCTTGCTTGCCTTTGGTTCTCTTGCTGTGAACCTCACCCACTTGACAAATCTCCCTCTCCTGTTATAACATCTCTTTTCTGTAAGTCACAGAAAGGACTTCAAAGCAATACAGCCTCCATGAAAGAAACCATCAGAACATTTCTGAGAAAATGGGCCTAACCAAGCTATTTCACTTCCAGCATAGTACTTGCACATAGGAGGTATTCAATAAATATTTCTGGGATTAATTTACTCTGAGTCTCAGCCTTTCATCTGTAAAATGGAAACGATAAATACACCTTCCCTGGAGGGTGGTTTGGTGTCTTAAATGAGTTAAGGTGTGAAAGGTGCTCGGTACAAGTCATGTGCTAACTAATGGGAGTTCTCTAGTTCTCCGCTTAGCCCTGCAGTCAGGGGCGCGACCTCTGTCTCCCTGATCATATCTGGGTCTCCTCACGACCACTGCATGGAGAATCTGCAGGTTGCTGAGTGACCCACATGTCTCAGCTCCTGGCAAGGATGACTTCTGTCCTGTGGCTGGCCCTGGCCTCCTACATTCTGACCCTGTCATCTACAGAGCAGCAAGGTGAGTACTCTGCTCANCTCCCTGATCATATCTGGGTCTCCTCACGACCACTGCATGGAGAATCTGCAGGTTGCTGAGTGACCCACATGTCTCAGCTCCTGGCAAGGATGACTTCTGTCCTGTGGCTGGCCCTGGCCTCCTACATTCTGACCCTGTCATCTACAGAGCAGCAAGGTGAGTACTCTGCTCACCTGGCATCTCAGATGACCTGTGATACCTGGAGAGGCAGCAGGGGAGAGCAGAAAATTGGTTCAGGGTCAGCGAGAAAACAGGGGCATGATAAAAACTCAAGGGAAACAAGATGAGAGAACCTGGAATCTAGTCACAATTTCTCACAGAGCCAAGTCAGAAATTCCCCCTCAAGGGCAGTGGGAGTCAGTTAAAACTTCCTATGCCTGGATATGGTGGCAATCAGAGGGCTGGGGGTTCATGAGGATGTGAAGCTCCCAGTTGCTCTGTTGCCTTGTTTTGGCAGCATCTCTCTTTCCTCCAGATCAGTTTGCTCATCTGTAAAATGAAGAGACCAGGCTTAGTTATCTCTCTGTGGTCCTTCCAAAGATCCATGGATTGGGCATCTTAGATGCTTGTAGGAAGGATTCTCAGGCTTTGCACAAGGGTGAAAATTTCTGCCTACGTCCCTGTGGAGGGGGCTGGAGGCACTTAGCTCATGGCCTCCCTTGGGAAAATAATGTGTGCAATAACCAGTCCAGAATAATAAGTCCAGTGACTCCTTTCCTTAAAACAAGCATGCACAAAAGCAAGGCTTGAAAATCTTTTTCCTAAAAAGTTCCTCTAATGTGATCCAGCTTTGTGGGGATGGACTGAGCCCCAGTAATCAGTGCATCAGTGCTGGGCACACAATCACCCATTAAATAGTTTAATACATCAAAAGAAAGAAAAGGAATGTGACCCTGGTAGAATATACTTAAGTCATCACTGGGGCATTTGTACTAGTCAGCATATCAGAACTAGAGGAGAGAACTAGCTTGAACTACTAGGCTCCAGGTGCTGTGCTTGCCATTTTGCACCTAGCACCTCATTTAACCTTCTAACAGTCCTCTAAAGGTTTATTCTCCCAAATGGGGCATGCATATCCTGAAATGAGGTTGCATGGCAAACTCTTAACTGCAGGGACAAGAATTCACTCCTTGGTTGGGAAACTAAGATCCCACATGCTTCAGGGGATAGCCAAAAAAAAAAAAAAGAAGAGAAAGAGAGAATTTTTGGTAGCTAAGCTATATGTACTTTTCTTCATGGGTATTAAACTATATAACTAAAACATCATACCTATGGTATCACAAATACTATTACTTAGGATGAAATGAATCTATAAAGAGAATCACTGAAAGAAACATATGAAATATATAATGACTTTGTTAATCACTCAACACAAAATAAAATACAAAATAAAAGGTTTTTTAAAAATTTAAAGAGTAAACTACAGACATCAGTGCATTTTATCTGTAAATATTTCAGCATGCAAATGATTAGTCTGAGTTCAATATTGCTTTCAGTTGTTTTTTTTTTTTTGAGATAAACTTAAATACAATAAATGTACAAAATTTAAGTGTATAAATAAAGGGAAAAAACAGATGAGACATATACAAGGACAGATGGACACCTGTGTGGCAACCATGACCTGAAGTATAAGAATGGATGATATCTGCATTAGCTTACAGGTGGTATTTTGCAGAAGAGTCTCAGGGGAATTAAACCATCTGCCAAGGTCAGCCAGTCAGCAGGTGCAGAGCTGGATTTAAACCCAGACTGTCTGGCCTGTGACTTACTTCTCCATATCTTCACACATCACAGTCCTTGAATCTGCTAAAAATCATAAGACCAGCAATAGGAAATGGCCCTATTAGACCCAGTGGTTCTC
>SJYX01013546.1:336331-380352 GCA_006410675.1 Oreotragus oreotragus | reverse complement strand
ACCCAGTGGTTCTCAATGCAGGGTGGGGTTGGGTGGGGTGATTTTGCTTTTCAGGGGACAATTGGCAATGTCTGGAAAAAATTTCAGGGAGGAGTACTCTTGGCATTTAGTAAGAAAACTCAAGGAAGCTGCTAAACATCCTACAGTGCACAGGACAGAGCCTGTCCCCCATATAATTATCCAGCCCAAATATCAGTAGTGCTGAGGCTGAGAAATCGTCACCTACTGATAAAGGAAAAATCTCTATAATATGCTAAATAATAAATGCAAGTGGAAAGAAATCTGTACAGTACTAAACCCATTTTTATTAAAAAAAAAAAGTCTATTTTCAGCATATGCATAGGAAGGGTCTGAAAACTGTATGACAAATTTATGGTTACGTCTGGGAATGGAATGCGCTATGACAGGTGTCATTTCTACTTATTTATTTTAATAACCTTTGAGTTTTCTCCCATGAGCCTATGCTACATTTACAATGAGAAAAACAAATACTGGCAGGCAGAACCACCGCGTGTGGTGGCTCAGGAGAGCCCTGCAACAACTCCAGAGCCCGCATCACAACTCAAGCTCAGTATAAGTGACACTCTCTGGGGCTACTCAGAGAGTGTGGGGACTCTGATGTTCTTAATGCCTACAATATACCACACAAAGCCCTCATTATTATTCTGACCCCAAGGTGATGAAGGCTGATGTGCAACTAATGGGTCGTGTGCCTCTTGCCCTCATCGGGTTCCCTAGCATTCCCAAAACAGAGTGTGCAGGGCATGAAAACCCTGTAGGCCCCAGGGTCTGCTCCGTAAACCGGAGCATACCATTATTCTCCAGGTTACAGAAACTCCACCAACAGCGGTTCCTATGAAGAGAACTTGGATTGTGGAGCCCCTGGCACCCCAGAGGCCCAGCTCTGTTTTGACCCCTGCCAGAATTACACCCTCCTGAACGAACCCTTTCGAAGCACAGAAAACACAGAAGACGTCCAAGGTTGTGACAGTGACAAATACGGCTGGTACCGATTTGTGGGGGACGGAGGAGTGAGGATGCCAGAGGACTGTGTCCCTATGTTCCGATGCCAGACATCTGCACCCCTGTGGCTGAATGGCAGCCATCCCGGCCTTGGGGAGGGCATCGTCAACCACACCGCCTGCGCCCACTGGAGCGGCAACTGCTGCCTCTGGAAGACAGAGGTGCTGGTGAAGGCCTGCCCGGGCCCGTACCACGTGTACCGGTTGGAGGGCACCCCTCAGTGTAACCTGAGATACTGCACAGGTGAGCGGGGCAGGGCAAGCTGGTGAACGGCCCACGGTCAGTAGAGTGGGTGCAGCGGGTCAGGAGGAGACTGAACAGAACAGCCTCGGTTCAGCGCCTGCAGTGGGCACAGACAGGTTAAGCAATTCTCCCAACACAACAGAGCTGGAATGTGGCAGAGCCAATTTGAACCTAGCATCCCAGCTCCACGATCTAAATGCTACCCCCACCCCCATGAGGTCTACATGTGAACTGAAAGAGTTAAGGCATGGAAAGTTCTGGGAATAGCATCTGCACTGTAGCAAAAGCACCAAGATGGCAGCTCCAAGGTTCTCCCCCCACCGGGTTGGGAGTTGGGAAATTCACGTTCGAGGCCTGACACTTCCACCAAATATGGCACAACCCTTTTCAAACATGGCAAATCTTCTGTAGAATGACAAGGTTGGCCTTAGTGACCTCAAGTCCACCCTGCTGTGAACCCTGATCCTCTTCCTCCATGCCTCACCCCAGACCCTGCCACCTCAGAGGACAAGTGTGACAGGACCTGCCGCCCCGAGGAGGAGTGTCGCCTCGTCAGTGGCACCTGGGGCTGCTTCTGCAGACAGGACCTCAATGTCTCCGGTGAGCACTGGGACTGTTCTGACCCAGCGGGCAGGGCAGGAGGCAGGGAGCTCCAGAGGGTCAGGACTAGGTGTGGACCACAGTCAGTGGTGATGGAACCGAGGTCAGCAGATGAGACGTGCCAAGCCAGCGAGTTTGCAAGGATGAGGCCAGGGGTCAGACACATTTCCGGGTCAGCCACTGGACTGCGGTCTTGGGAATGGGTGGGCTTGACTCATGAGGGGCAAGATATTGAGGATGAGGACTCTGCCAGCATTGGAAGTTGTCTTCAGGTGTCGGCATGGTCTCCACTTGAGGAACAAGGGCAGACTCCTGTGTCAGTCTTGGATTTGTCGGGTGGGGTCTGGGACCTGGGACCAGCTGCTTACCCTCTCTGAACCTTAACATCCTTATCTGTAAAATGTGGGTGAGGTAATAATAATAAAACAAAACCCACCAAGCAGAGCTTTGATGAGAATTCAATAAGAACAGTCCAAATGGGCAGGCTCTGGAGGTGATGTTCTTGTCATCCCAGCAGGTAAGCAAGCACAGGCAGGTGATCCATGGCTACAGATGAGCCCTAAGCCCTGCGTGGGAGTTGGAGGAGCTTCCCAGTGAGAAGATCTCCTTCCCTCCTAGACTCTAACGAGAGCCTTTAATTCTTGCTTTGGGCACAAGCCTGCTTTCCTCTGTGCATACTCCTCGCCCCTGTGGAGGAGAGAATGTTCTATGTTGAGGGACAAGAAGGAGCTTGAGGTCCCTATCTGCGGTGGCAAGCGTGTCCTTCTACTCCACATGCAGGGAGAGCACCTTTCACATGGGAGAATCATTTCCTGTTTTCAGGGAAACAGAGAGGTGTGTCAGAGCATGGCTGTTGCATTAGCTGCAACTTCAGTAACTTTAATTCAAAATAATCAATACACCATTTGGCATATTTGGGGATGATCTGCTCTGGGTTCCAGGAGGGACCAGACATGAGAGCCTTCGCCAACCCTGCAAACAGCATGCTTGGAAATCTTGGATGGGGGCATCTTGGCCAGCCTCACCTACTGCAAGCCTGAGTGTAAATCCCACGTGGGCCTCAGGCCCCTCTAGTCTCCCCAGACTCCTGGTGGGCAAGGCGGTTTGCCAAAGGGCACAGTATGTGAGCTCTGCCCTCTCCTTCCGGACCCCTATCCACTCTACCTTCCTTCCTCTTGACTTTCCAGATGTGCACAGTTTGCAGCCTCAGCTGGACTGTGGGGACAGGGAGATCAAAGTGTCACTGGACAAGTGTCTGCTGGGAAGCCTGGGTTTCGGAGATGAGGTCCACGCCTACCTGCGGGATGGGAACTGGAACTGCAGCAGCCTTGGGCAGAGTGAAGAAAACTGGATATCCGTGACCGATCCCACCCAGGCTGGTACCTGCGGAAACATTCTGGAGGTGGGTGATGTTTATACCTCTGCTGCCCAAGTGCAGGAGCTGGGCAGGCGAGGTCTATCTCAGTAACTGTGAGTCCTTAGACAAGTAACTTAGGCTTCATGGACCTCTAAGGGCATGTGAGATTACACATGTTGGTCCAGGAGGCAGCTTAGAATAGGCTTGATGCTTAAGCTCAGTAAATGAAAGCTATGATTATGATTCTTTCACTTAGGGATAATGTGGGAGGGGTTCACAAAGGAGCAAGCGTGGCAGTTCCTGACTGTTCCCAAGAGTCAACAGTTTATTGTTCTAGTTTTCGATCTGGGATCCTCATTCCCCTTCCAATAAAGTGCCAGTGCCACTCGGGGAGGAGGCCTCCGTGAGATCAGAGGACAGGGTTGTCTGCTTGATTGACAGCATCAACTCTGGAGTCACACAGACCTGAATCCCAGATACACTTGTACCTGCATCCATGTCGACATATATGTGGTCTTGTTTTTATGCCAAAGAGAAACCAGACCCATGCCATCTACAAAAACACCCTCTCCTTAGTCAACGATTTCATCATCAGAGACACCATCCTCAGCATCAACTTCCAGTGTGCCTACCCACTGGACATGAAAGTGAGCCTTCAAACGGCCCTGCAGCCCATTGTAAGGTATGGCACTGATCTTTACTGTTTGACCTACAACTCTAACTGACTTCACGCACATTTTATCATGTCCACAGGATGCTACCCACCTCTGTCAAGAACTTCCATTCATTCCACAAATATTTGTTGATTATGTATTAGGATGTTCAGCATGAACAAAGCAGGCATAGAATATTTTGTGGACATTGAAGATTATTATTATGAAGCAATGCAATGACATGAAACAGTGTTAATTAAATAAGCTGAGGAACAGAAGAGCATGACAATTTCATTTATCTTGAGGTAGAAAGGCATTAAACAACTCATTATATCAAAAATCATTTACAAGTGCAATGCAGGCAATATAGGGGAGGCACAGGGTGCTGTGGGAGCAGGAACAAGGGTCCCTGACCTAATCTTGGTTGGGGGGGAAAGCCAGGGGCAGGAAAGCTTCGCTGCACATGTGGGATTTAAGCCAGACCAGATTTGATTGGATACACTCATCAGATATAGAACCAAATAGCAATTTGAGTGGAATTCAATTAGGCCAGGGGTTCCCTGACCTAATCTTGGTTGGGGGGGAAAGCCAGGGGCAGGAAAGCTTCGCTGCACATGTGGGATTTAAGCCAGACCAGATTTGATTGGATACACTCATCAGATATAGAACCAAATAGCAATTTGAGTGGAATTCAATTAGGCCAGGGGGTCTTGTCATTTGTTCACTGCTATCTAAGTGTGGCTGGAATGGTCCCTGCTGAAGGAATTCCTCGGCATTCCTAGATGTGCTTAGGAGACTTTCTGCGGTATTCGAAATCCAGAGTACCTGTCCCTGTTACCTTCTGGCCCCCTGGGCTCACAGAATGGCAGAATCAGGATTAGAAATTTTATAGTTCCACCTCTAGTTTTCAGCTTTTAATGCGTTGGGGCTCAAGGTTCATAAAAATGTAAATATTAAAGCTATTTTATTTATCTTGTTAAAATTGATGTTTCGCTGAAAATTATGGGATAGGGGGACGAGATGTGCTGCTAAAAATTGTGAGCCCATAGAACTGGTCCCAAGCCCAGTTCTGCAGGTGAGAAGACGGAGGTGCTCTTGGAGTGAAGGAGGTATGTGTGCTCTCTGATGCAGGGAGGGCAGGTAGGAAACCTGAAGTCAGACATCTGTTTGCTGAGTTTAATGCCTAGAAGAGAGTAGATACTTGATATAAGTGAATGACTAGTTCATTTAGGAATCAAAGGTGTGCCTCTTACTTCATAATCTTACACAGGTGTGGGAGTGGATTTTGTTCTCACTGTTCAAAGCCTCACTCTTGTGGTTTTTGTGTTCTCAGCTCCCTGAACATCAGTGTGGAAGGGGAGGGAGAGTTCACTGTCAGGATGGCCCTCTTCCAAGACAAGGACTACAGGTCTCCTTATGAAGGGACTGTGGTCGTGCTCTCTGTTGAATCCATGCTCTACGTGGGCGCCATCTTGGAGAGAGGGGACACGTCCCGATTTAACCTGGTGTTGAAGAACTGCTATGCCACGCCCACTGAAGACAAGACTGACCCTGTGAAATACTTCATCATCAGGAACAGGTACTGGACAATCTGGGGTTGTCTTTCGGCCTAAATGAGGTTTGGGGTAGAGAACAATGGTCAGTTCGTCCCTGCCTGGTAGTTGTGTTAACTGGCTTGCCTCTTTTGGAAGACAATTTGGTATGACATGACCATACCCTCTGACTCAGAAATATCACGCCTGAAATTGCGGCCTTAAAGGATTAATGCAAAAAAGATGGGCAAGGTAAAGAAATGCCAGTCATTTTTCATTTCAGTATCTTTTATCATTTTGGCAGTAGGGGATCAAAGGGTACTTTTATACGGATCTTAACACTGACTACACAACATGAAAACAGTGTGTTATGGGACAAAATATTATTGAATATTGTTAACTGGAAAAAACAAAGGAAAATGCATATCTATAGATCATGATTCAAACTGTAGTAAAAATACTAGTTAATATTTAGCATAGAGTTTAGGTGTGTACCAAGCACTGTGCTAAGCAGAATACAAGGATTATCTCATTAAATGTTCACATCAACCCTAGGAAGTACATATTCCTGTCCCTACTTTACAGAAAATAAAACTGAGGTTCAGTAAAGTTAAGTAATCATCTCACAATCATTTAGTTAGAAAGTGGGTTGGAATCAGTCTGTCTCATTCTGGGAACTGTAGGCCCCCAAATTTAAACCATGTGAGTTTATTGATCACACTGTGGAGAAAACCTGGAGGAATAAAAATCTATGCTATAGGTTGGAATGAACCTTGGTGGGGGGTGAGGAGGCTCTTTAATTCTCTTCAATGATGTTTTTACGCTGGATGCAGATTAGAAATGCAGTAAGAGCCTCAGACCCCCTGAGTTTTCCTAGAAGTTAGATCCTTGTCCCTGTCACCCTCCCAGCTGCCCAAATCAACGTGATTCCACTATCTCCGTGGAAGAGAATGGGGTGTCAGCAGAAAGCCGGTTCTCAGTTCAGATGTTCATGTTTGCTGGAAATTATGACCTAGTTTTCCTGCACTGTGAGGTTTCTCTCTGTGATTTCATTAAAGAAGAGTGCCAACCGGTGAGTATCTCTTTGGACTAAACTATTCAGTGCCTGACATGGGGCCTGGTACCTCCATACCTGTTTATTGGAATTATGTATGGATTGAAAGAAACCAGAATTGAAAGAGACACATGTACCCCAATGTTCATTGCAGCACTGTTTATAATAGCCAGGACATGGAAACAACCTAGATGTCCATCAGTGGATGAATGGATAAGAAAGCTGTGGTATATATACACAATGGAGCATTACTCAGCCATTAAAAAGAATACATTTGAATCAGTTCTAATNAAAAAAAAAAAAAAAGAAAGAAGGGAGGGTGGGAAGGAGAGAAGAAGGAAGAAAGGGAGACAAAGAAAATCAGATAGATGATGAGCTGGAAAGATGGATGGATGGATGACTTAATGGAAAGGAGAGAAGGAGAAACAGAGAAAGAGAGGGAAGAAAGGATGAATGGATGTAACTTAAGTCTCCAAAAGCCCATGTGTAAGAAATTATAGTATCCCTAGGAAGCATATTAGATGAAAGAGCCTGTCTACTATGTTTCCTTGGAACAGAACATTTTAAATGATTTTAATAATAGTTGACTTCTTTCAGTGCTTACTCTGTGTCAGTTCAATTCAGTTCAGTTGCTCAGTCATGTCTGACTCTTTGTAACCCCATGGACTGCAGCACACCAGGCTTCCCTGTCCATCAACAACTCCCAGAGCTTGCTCAAACTCATGTCCATCGAGTTGGTGGTGCCCTCCATCCATCTCATCCTCTGTCATCCCCTTCTCCTCCCACCTTCAATCTTTCTCAGCATCAGGGTCTTTTCCAGTGAGTCAGTTTTTCGCATCAGGTGGCCAAAGTATTGGGGTTTCAGCTTCAACATCAGTCCCTCCAATGGATATTCAGGGCTGATTTCTTTTAGGATGGACTGGTTGGATCTTTTCACAGTCCAAGGGACTCTCAAGAGTCTTCTCCAACACCACAGTTCAAAACATCAATTCTTCTGTGCTCAGCTTTCTTTATAGTCCAACTCTCATATCTATACATGACTACTGGAAAAACCATAGCTTTGACTAGATGGACCTTTATTGACAAAGTAATGTCTCTGCTTTTTAATATACTGTCTAGGTGGGTCATAACTTTTCTTCTAAGGAGCAAATGCCTTTTAATTTCATGGCTACAGTCACCATCTGCAGTGATTTTGGAGGCCAAGAAAATAAAGTCTCTCACTGTTTTCATTGTTCCCCATCTATTTGCCATGAAGTGATGGGACCGGATGCCATAATCTTGGTTTTCTGAATGTTGAGTTTTAAGCCTGTGTCAAGCACCATTCTAAAACTTTTATATGCCTTATACAATTTAATTCTCACAGCACACTTTTAAGTAGATTCTTTTATCAACCGCGTCTTACAGGTGAAGAAACTGAGCTCAGAGAGGTTACTTGCCTAAGGACCACAGAGCTAGAAAGTACCAGGGCTGAGTATGCCCTGGCTGAGGTGTGACTTACATGCCCATGCTCTTAACCCGGATTCAACACTGCCTACTAAGAGTTGGCATTTCTTGAGTGCTTGCTGTGTGCCTGTGTGTTGCACACATATTTCCTTCACAGCCGAGAAGATATGATTTAATAATAGTAGACAGGTGTCGTCATTTATCCCAAGTTAGACAACTGAAAGAAAAGAGAGGAGATTCAAACCCAGGTTCATTTGACATGACTGAGAATTCTCTAGATTGAGAAGACCACAGCATCAGAGTCAGGATCATATTGTGGGTGGGGGCCCATTCCTGGGCCAGAGCTCCTCACGGCAGGAGCAATTTGGACAGGAATATGCCTTTACATTTTGATATAATGAGAATTCCCATCCCTACAGTCTTGCTCAAGAAGTCAACTCCGCAGTGAAGGAGTGGCTATCGACCCAGCCCGAGTTCTAGACCTGGGACCCATCACTCGCAAAGGTAAGAAGTAGCCAAGTCCTGGTGATAGCTCCAGCTGGCCAAATGCTGACAGTTAACCTCAGGTGCCTGGATCACCAATTTAACAGCCCACGTCCTTTTCTGCTTCCTCAGGAAACCCAGTGGTGAATGCATCTTTTCAGGAGATGTTTCGGGTAATGATAATAGCATTTGCCACTTGTGCTGGGCTTCCTATGTGCTAGAGATCAGGCTAAGGTCTCAGAACGCACTGACTCAATCCTCCCCGACTGCATCCATTTTACAGGTGAGAAACTGAAGCTCAGAGAGATTAAGTGACTCACCCAAGATCACCCATTCGTGAGCAGCTGGAGTTAGCATTGAACCCAGCTCAGGCTGATTCCCAAGCACGTGTCTTTTGTCTTTTCTCTCCTGCCAGGTGCTCATAACTCGATCCCTTTGAGGTGAGGTCTAAGTGCTAAACCAACTCAGGTTTCTGGAGAATGACCATGTTTCTCAAAATCCAGTTATGATGTTCTGGGGCATGACATAGGAGAAGCTTTCCAAACGCTCCTTAGATTTTCATATGTCTATCCCACAGGCTAGCAGTTCTCTCATGGCCTTTACTTGCACTGAATTGACAGAATCAAGAAATCAAAAAAAACTGAAAGCATTTTTTTCTGTCCTAGAGAAATTAAGGTGCAGTAACATTAACAATGGGTTTCCCAGGTGGCCCTAGTGGGAAAGAAACCACCTGCCAATGCAGGAGACGTAACAGACTCTGGTTCCATTCCTATAACAGGAAGATCCCCTGGAGGAGGGCACGGCAACCCACTCCAGTACTCTTGCCTGGAGACTCCCATGGACAGAGGAGCTTGGTGGGCTACAGTCCATAGGGTTGCAAAGAGTCGGACATGACTGAAGTGACTTAGCATGCATGTGACATTAATAATATTAATAGTAGTAACAATAATAATACCTCCTGCCTGGTACCATATTTATATGCATTATCACATGGAATGTTCACAATAGTCTAGGGACATAAGCACTATTACCGCTATAATTCTCCAGATAAGTAAACTGAGGCTGTCTCATGAAGACTCTACCTCTAGTTATCTTGTTCTTTTATTGAATCTTCCACTAGAAGCTCATGTGTTGTCACAGTACACTGGGGAGGAGGGAGGAGGGATTGAGAACTTCCACTTTGCAATCAGGTAGACTGGGGTTCCAATACAAACTCTTCCACTTATTGGCGGACATTGCTGAGCCTCAGTCTTCTCATCTGTCAAATGGGGATGAGAACACTCTTCACAAATCTCTCAGGAGGATTAAGTTTCAATTGCAAGAAATGTGTTTAGAAAGGTACTTGCAAAATAATCGATGTTTCCACAATGTGGATTGCCAGTGACTGTGATGACCAGGTCCAGGAGGTCTTGGAGCAACTCTGGCTAGTGCCACAGCCAGTGGAGCATGACTGTGGAAATCCTCACCTTCTGATCTTGTCTCCAGGTGCCCAGCCGCTTGGTGTCATGAGTGGAACACCCAACACTGCAGGTACATTATTTTCTCTTGCCTTTTCCACAGCCCTCCCAACTCTCCTTCATTTTAATTCAGTGCACATTTATTTAGTCTCTTCTATGTGACAGGCCCCAAGAACTGTGCCAAGATCTGTAAACCCTGAAATGAATCCAACCCTAGACTGGCTCTAGAGATGCTCACAGTGCAGCAGAAGGGCCATCATTAGACCACAAAAAAAAAAAAAAAAAGTTTATTGAGCACCAACTGTGGTTAGGCATTGTTATTAGCACTAAAGTTATAATGGTGAATGGTACAGGTCAGGTGCCTGCCCTAATGGAGATTGTGTTCCAGTTTCAAAATAGACGATAAAAAAGTTCACAAGGCAATTTAGAAATAGAAGAGAATGATGTGATAGAAAATTATCAGCATGGGTAATACTGCCTTCAATAACGCAGAAGTTTATTTCTCTCACACATAAATGAAGTCAATAAGGCAAGCAATCCAGGACTAACAGGCCAGCATCATGAGGTCATCAAGAATCCAGACTGTCTTCTTGGGTGGGGGAAGGCTAGCTCTTAATAAAGAGAGTGAGGCTCTGAAGGCATTGGTTCAAGGCTATCAGAAGACTCACAGTCCTTAGGAGCCTCTATCCAGATGATTCCACCCCATGTTCCTCAGTCCCCAGGTTTTTCCAACCAGGGCTCTGACATTGTTGCAAAGCTGCCCAGACAGCATTCAACCATCTTTTAAACCTGGCAACTACAATGAGTCCAAATTTGCTTCTCAGGGGTATTAAAACCCCTCCATTTCTCATCTTTCTGCAATAGGGCATTACTATGGATAGGGAGGCCTGGCGTGCTGTGATTCATGGGGTCACAAGGAGTCGGACATGACTGAGCAACTGAACTGAACTGAACTGACCTGATTGATAAAGCAGTAGTAATTAACCAAGTCCAATTCCTCTGTACTTAAAGGCCTGAATCATTGCACTGGACAGAGAATTCCCCTCCTCAATAGTAACTTTCTCTTGGGTCACTAACTGATGAAATTTTTTAGCAATTATTTTGCTACCTTATCAGATGGTAAAGAGTCTGTCTACAATGCGGGAGACCTGGGTTTGATCCCTGGGTCAGGAAGATTTCCTGGAGAAGGAAATGGCAACCCACTCCAGTACTTTTGCCTAGAAAGTCCCATGGTTGGAGGAGCCTGGTGCAGGCTACTGCTCATGGGGTCACAAAGAGTCAGACATGACTGAGTGACTTCACATGATGGGAGCTACTCATGCCACACATATTAGTTGTGATTGCATTCTAAAAAAAAAAAAAAAGAATCCAGCCTCCTTCCATCTCACCCCTCTACCATGTTTAGGATGTTGCCATCATATTCATGGCCCAAGATGGCAGACAGAACACCAATCTTTATATCTAGTCCAGGATGGACGGAACTTGGAAGAAGTCAATGACTTTTAAGGAACAATCCTGGAAGCTGACTCCTTATATCTTCACTTACTTCTCATTGATCAGTGCTGAGTTACATGGCCACATCTGGCTGCAAAGGAAGTTGGAAAATACAGTCTTTATCCTGGATGGTCACACACCCAACCAGTGTTCAATGGATCTGTTAACAAGATAGGAAGAATGAATATCAGAATGGATAAATAGTCAGAAAATTTTTTGAAGGAGGTAATATTTGAACTAAATGAGAAGAAGGAGCCAGGTATGCAAATATTAGCAGAATAAGCCCTGTAGGAAAAATGAACAACAGTTGTGAAATTAAATACTCATATAAGCAAATAAATCACAAGCAAGTAGGTAGTGCAGAAGAGTAATTACTTGTATTGGATAAGATCAGAAGAGAATTTCAGCTGATGTTAACATCTGAATATGGTTTTGGTGAATGAATGGAGTTCTGTAGGGAGACAAATCTAAGAAACATATTTGGTCCAAAGAGAAAGAAATGCTATTAAGATTTCACTATCCCCCAAAGTAGCCTATACTGGTTAACCCAGACATTAAAAAGTTCTACCCATCCTCAAATCTCCAACTAGATAACAGTCTAAATGTTTCCAAATAACCTCAGTCCTAACATTCAGACAATGCTCAGAAAAGCAGTACTCATTAGAGAGGGTGGTTAGAGTTGACTGCAAGCAGCTTGAGAGCAGGGACCTCAATTTCATTAATTTCTTCCAGTCCTTCAGGTTAGCATAGTGCCTGGAACAGCCTGGCTTCTCAATGGACTTTGCTAAATTGACTAATTTCTTGGTGGGCACTGGTTTCTGGAGACTTTTGAAAATGGAGGAATCACTCCAACATGACGCAGTGGCAGACTACCGCAAGAGTGAGCCTATGGGTTTCATAGTTTGCTCTCTTCCACAGCCATTTATGACGTTTTTAGAATTAATGGAACATCAACCTACGTTTCATAATTATAAACTGGTTGTCATATAATCATATGTATCTGAAAATTGTGATATTCGTCTCCCTCTCCCTCCTAAAGACATCAGCAAGTTATTTTGAAATTTAGGGCTTGGGGAGCTACTATAATCTGATGTTGGGTAGAAGGGGCTTGCACATGCCTCTTCCAGATCTTTTAATATGAGACAGCTATGATCCAGGAGACAAGTCTTTCTTTAACCCTGAGTATACAGTAATGTTCAGAAGAGATATGGTTCCAACCTCCCAGATCTTAGAGTCCAGTTTTCAAAACCAGTACTTACATGGTGTTTACCATGTGGCAGGCACTGTTCTAAATGCTTGCTATGAGTTCACTCACTCACCTTACAAAAATCTCATGCAGTAATAGCTGTTAGTAATGATCCTATTTTGTACACAGGGACATTCAGGCACAGAGAGGTTCAGTAACTCACCTGGGCCTGCATAGCTACTTGCAGAGCTAGAATTCTAAACTGAGTAGTCAGGCTTCAGAGGTAATGCTTTTTTAACCTCTCTTTCTGCCTTCAGTGTCTTTCTGCTCCTTCACTATCAGAGTGAGTAATGCTAGCTACTGTGACAAGTGATCCACAACTTTCTGTGCTTTTATGCAACAGTTTATTTCCCATAAAATCACTGGAAGGTGCAGCTCAGTGCCCTTTACAGTCATTAGGAACTGGGGTTCTTACCTTCTGGTAAATTCTGGCAACTCTGCTGTCCCCTGAAAGTCCTCTCTTGGACGCTCTGCATCTGGTCCCTAGATGCTGGATGAGGGAGCATGGAAAATTATGTAGGAAGCTTTAAGAACCAGGCCTAAAAGTGGCACATGTGACTTTACCCACATCCTATTGGTCAGATCCAGTCATATGGTCCTACCTACTGCAATGCATGTGGGAAAAAGTAACTTCCTGTGTGCCCACAGGGAAATGAAGTGTTTGGTGGTGGTGGGTCAGCTTTGCCTCTACGACGTGGCCCTTTGCCACCTCCCAGGGGCAGAAATCTAAAAGAGATATTAAGGATACTCTGTGTTTGTCATCCTTGTCCAGCAGAAGATAGGGATGCCACCTCCCGTTGGCTGCTGAGTTCGAGCCCAGCGCCCGACAGTCCTCTCTTGTGTTTCAGGGTTCCTGGTGGCCTGGCCCATGGTTTTCCTGCCTGTCCTCCTGGCTGGGCTGTTCTGAGAGCGCGGCTGGGCATCTGGCCTTGAAGCTTGTGTTCTTCCCTCTGGCGATGGCTTCCAGTCACCCTGCAGTTCTGCTGGTTCTGTCTTCAAACAAATCATGTCGTCTCCAGGCCTGACTAGTTCTGGAGAAAAAGAAGAGCTTTCCCTTGTTTCACACTCTCAGTCCTTTGTATTCCTTTTTCTCATGGTGGGGGCTCTGACACCTGGCCTGGACTGACTATTCTCATTCATTAGCAGGCTCTTGAAAGTAAACTTGCTAGGTGCTTGTGTGTCTACAAGTATAACACATGTTCATAGCTTCAAGAAAGGGGGGCTATGTCAATGAGGGGAAGGAGCAGGGGCAGAGCTTGTAAAAGAGATACCCTCCACAATCTTTGGAAGCACCTCCATTCTGACTGTGAATAAATTGAACAGACTGATGTTTGCTTTCACCCCACTTCCTCTGGTCTATTTCCATCATGGTTTCAACAATTTCTATGAAACGTGTTGTAATGTGGCCACTTTTGGAGACTTTGCACCAGAGAAGACTAGTCCCCATTGTTCCCCTGACCCTGCCACACTGCAGACCTGCTTTGACATACCTAGAACTATACAAACTCCTACCCCTGGGACCTGGATGCTAGAAGAACTGCTCAGTTTGGGTGCAGAGATGTTGTCTCCCAAGAGCACACCTCTAGTGGTAAATAGTGATGCCCTTGCTCTGAAGGGTTCAGCAGGGAGTCCCAGTGTAAAATATTGCATCAATTCTGCCCTGAGGATGTAGCAGCAGACCCTGGAGGGTGAGTAAAATCCCTTTCTGGAAACCTTGAATAAACCTTCTCGAAGACTCCACAAAGATGCCTCAGATAAAGAATGTTATGCATGAGGCCCCTCCAAGCTGGCTTCAGGGAAAGTGACAGGATCAAGGCTAGGAGATCAGCAGGAGTGTGTGCACAGTCATGGCCGACTCTTTGAGACCCCATGGATTGTAGCTGCCAGGTTTCTCTGTCCATGGAATTTTCCAGGCAAGAACACTGGAGTGAGTTACCATTTCCTAGTCCAGAGGATCTTCCCAACCCAGGGCCTAAACTTGCATCTCTTGTGTCTCCTGCATTGGCAGGTGGATTCTTTACCACTGCGCCACATGGGAAGCCCATAATTGACCAGGGGCAGAGCCTATTCATCTGCCAAGAGACTTTGCAAAGTGCCACANTGCATCTCTTGTGTCTCCTGCATTGGCAGGTGGATTCTTTACCACTGCGCCACATGGGAAGCCCATAATTGACCAGGGGCAGAGCCTATTCATCTGCCAAGAGACTTTGCAAAGTGCCACACTGGTCAGAGATGATGTGGTTGCAAGAAACAAAACCCCACTCCAACAGACTCAGACCAAAGGGGAATTAATTGTAAGAATATAGGAGCACAAAGACCAAGGACAAAAGTGACAGCCTGACTGCACAAGGAGAACCACGAGAAACAGGTTTGTCTGTTTCCACCTGTCAGTCTTCCTGAAAGCACACAGCCTTTACATATGCTTATTTTTCTGTGTCCTCTTCATTTTCCCTCTCTGTGAAAGTTCCCATCCATTCATCATTGTTGCCTGAATACGGACACTGCAGCTTCACATCACTTCAGGGACCACAGAGACCAACTGGCATTTTGGTGTCCCACATCCAAACTGTACCTAGGGAGTATGAGTTCCCTGCGTGGGTCTGAGTGCTTTCCCTGGCTTGTGGAGGCCATGTGGGTGGGCTCATCTAGGACGAACAGAGCCACTGGGGCTGACCTGAGGGGACAAGTCTCAGATAAATGGGAGTGTTGCCTGGACAGATATACCAAAAGACCCCTGTGATAGTGGCTTCTTTGAAAGGGGGATTCCCGGGAGAAATTGCTTTCTTTTTCCCAGGAAGTTGGAGGATTCACCACTACTACATGCCAAGGAATTGGCATGCTAGCAGTGGACCTCAAAGGAGGTCAGAGGTCCTAATTTTCCCCTCTCTGAGGCTCATCTTTTCCCTTCTGTAGGGAAAGGGGGCTTGGCTATAACAAGTCACAACATTTGTAGGGAGCCATTTTTTTTAAAATACAAGTCTGCCTGATCATCCAATACAGAGAACTTAATAGACTCTTTCTGATGCCAGGGTTTACTTCTTCTGTTCTGTGCTTGCCTCCTCAGCCCCTCAAAGAAACTCCATGATAACCCACAGGGGCAAAATTTTGAAATTCCCTGGAACATACAACCTCTAATATCTCTTCCAGTATAAATTACATGGGATTCTACTTAACTAGACTCAGTCTTATCTGTCTGTCTCCTATCTATCTATCTATTTATCTATCAATCTGTCTATCCATCTAGATCCTATTCTCTCTTTCCCTCTCCGTCTGTCTACCAATCACTGATGTACTTACAACCTTTTGTTTTCTATGAATGGGCACGCTGAACAAGTAATAGCTGCTGAATATTCAGCCTATGTCATTCATTCAATCAACACTAATCTGCTGAGCAATTGCTATGTTCCAAGTCTAACGGCCTGGGTAAAATAATGAAGAAACACAGTCCTTGCCCCTAAGACATTCAAAAGCTGATGGAATGCAAACATTCACAGAGGCACATGCATGCGTATCACACTCACACACACACTTAGCACTGACCCTCAGGCCTAGTCCTCACACATATGCCAACGTGCACTTGAAATTGATATACATGTCAACTTTCTGTGCTCAAAGATGCATCTCATACACAGAGATCCTGACCTGGGCCCTCAAGATCAATCACTTACATATTTATTGCCATGAATAACTTTAGTACAGCTAACGTTTTACCATATCCTCTGCATCATTCTAGGTGCACTGTGGACACTGTATCATTCCACCCTCACGTTAGATACTGAAGATACATACTTTTATTGCCCCTAGTTTAGAGATGAGTAAACCAAGGAATAAGGAATTACTCACTCAAGAGCTTATAGCTTTTAAATGCTGTATTCAGAGCTTGAACCCAGGTAGCCTAAATTTGGAGCATTTGCTTTTAACTAGACACTGCATGCTGCCTCTATACACAGAGCACACACACACACACACACACACACGCATACACAGACACACTCATATACCCACATGTGTAGCACCATATATGTACAGGCACCCACTCACATACAGACACATGGGAACACATACGTATACAGCGACACTCACATGTGGACAGACATATACATTTGCTTACACAGAGACCCTCACACATACACAGGCATGAAGATTAATGGACACACAGATGCTAAGGTGCACACTGACTTATGTGTGGCCATGTAGATGCAGACACATACACCTCAGTACAGAAAAATAAATAAGACCAGAAAGAGATCTTATGCTATATACATACCCATACAAACACTTATAGATACATAAGCATATGCATACATACCTACAGCACACAGGACCTGAATTCAGCTCCCCAGGAGCCAGGATTCTAACCACGTCTCCTCTCTCATTCATTTTCCTCTCCTCCATCCCCAGTCCTGCCCAGCTGGGCACTGAGATAAGAAGTCCATCCCAAGACCCAGTGAAAATAGACTCTAGACTCAGCATCTGGAAGTTCTGGAGTAGAAGGATGACAGAGACAGTGAGAAGGAACTTGCCCTGTATCAGAAACACCGGTGTCTCCTTCCTTGAGAGTGGGAGCATCTCCTCGTTGCAGTGATTGAGGATGCAGAGAATAGGGCAGCCCTGCCCTCTAGGACCTTGGAGTCAACTTGGGGAAGCCGGGCATGCAAACTCCAGGCTAAAGCCAAGCAGTGTGAGACGGACACAGACGCTGCTGCAACATCGAGAGAAAGGAAGACTCGACTTGCCCTGGAAGAAGAGGGAAGGAGCCCATCTCAGAAGATTTTTAGTTCCTTTATTTCCCAGGTGGAAACTGAGGTCCCCAAAAGAGAAAGGAGCACATCCATTCTTAATCCTATAAGGGATCCTAGAAGATATATTGTAACCAGCTGGGTGTGAGGCAGCAGGGAGAAAGCGGTCCTCTGAAAATGGGTCGCCTGAAGGAAATTGAAATGAGGACCCTAAAGGATAAATTCCACCCAACCTAAGTCATTTCATAATCTCTCCTCACCCTCCCCTTCTATTTCCACCTCTTTCTCTTACAAAGGACTGGAAATCACCCTTTTCTTTTCCTTCCTCATCACGGTAGATTCTTCCTTCTAAAACACTACTACACTCAGTCACTTTTCTTCAGCTCCTTTGACCCAGATCTTCTCTAAGTTACTGTCCTCTCTCACCTCTATTAATAGTTCCTCAAGAGGTCTGTCTCCAGTCTCACCCCTCCTCATCCACTCTCTACTCTGCAGTGAGCCAGCATTTAAAGCAACTTTACTTTTCTCTTGAAACCCCTTCACCAGCTCTTTACCTTCTATGGGATGGGATCAGCCTCCTAGCCGGAAAAGTCCTCCACAGTCTGAACCCTGCCTGTTTCTTCAGCCTTAGATCTTATATGCATCTGCTTTACACCCTTGTTCTGCCTGCTCTAAATTTCCCAGTTCTCTGAACTATTTCACTTCACCTGTGCTGCCTTTGCATGTGCTGAGCTCACTGCCTGGAAGACGCTTCCCATTCTGGGGATGTGATCCTGTGATCCTAATCAGTGTGAGGGTCATTTCTTCTGAGAAGCCTTCCTGACCCTGCTTCCCAGTCTAGATCTGGTCACACTCCACTCTGTGAGCCCTTCTCTACAGAACCTCATGCTCATGTGCGTTATCTGCCTCTAAAGTGATCTATTTACACTCATCACCCGCAGTCCCCCACCCTGGACTGCTGGTTTTTTGAAGGCAGAGGCTTTGCCATATCCATACATTACTGGCTGGATAAATGAAGACACAGGCTGCATCATGCTGTCATCTTCCAGGAGGGGAAGAAATAGCTTATATCAAAAATAAAGAAGAACTTCTCACTTGGATAATTATGATGGAAGAACCAACTCATTGGAGTGGGGTGCCATTGCCTTCTCCAATAACATGTCTACCACCTATATACATGAGAGATGCCCAGGAAAAGTGTGTAACTCCCTGAAATGATCCAAGCCATCACCTTAAATACCATCTCCAGCTAAAGGTGAAAGACAATTTGGGGGTGCTGAGTCGGGAGGAGGCCAGGTATGGGCAGTCACCAGGCAAATATGGGCCAAGTTGTTTTGCAAAGTTGTTATACAGATTTAAATCTTTGCCTCTCCTTTGTTAGAGGTTTCTAGAGGTTTAGAGTCATCTTTCTCTTCCTGGTACAGAGAAGGAGACACCCTTACAGATGGAGTTTTCCCTCATAGATGTGAACGTCTCTTGTAAGACGTTAGATAACTTCTAACACCTTATTAAAAAGATAACTTCTACTCAGGTTTCAGAGGGTCTCCTGTGCCTGTCATTTCTTAAAAATAACAGCTCAAAATGATCCTTATGTCCAAGAATCATATTTTGGAGTGGTGAATTCTGTCCCCCTTAGCAGCCAACCAGCAAACAAATCTTAGAAAATCACAGAGAGGGTTAGAAAATCACAGAGAGGGACTTTCAAACAGACAAGTGTTAGAGAAAGAGTCCATTGTGCACTCCAGCCACAATACCAGATTCCGGGAGCCCTTGTGTTCAAGAAAAATTAGCCTTGTTTCATACAATACTTTGCATGTGAACTGAGTTGGCAAGGAGGCAGAGGGGCCTGATTTGTACATACTTTATTTCAGTGCATACACCTGCCTCCAAACTCACCGAGAAGAGCTACGACTTTAAAGGGCAGCACACTCAGACTCTGGGTCCCAAACAACCCATGCAAGTGCTCCCACTCCTTAAATGTAAAAATGGGATTTGCAGGGTTGCCAGAGAAGCAAAGATACAAGCCATGAAGTCACTTTGCAACCATACAGATGATGACTGCAGCACTACCAGCATGACTGATCACCCTCACCGTGGCTATTTCCCCACTGTAGGGTAACAAGCTGTATCTCATGTCTCTGTTTGTACTCCTAGCTTCTAGATGGGACCAAAAGAGATTGTTTTTCATAATCTTTGTGCTTGCCAGAAATAGGGCTCTTGGGAGCAAGTGGAAGGGAGTACCCCCTCCCTTAGACATGGGGTAATACTTTATGAGAACTTAATATGTACAAGATCTCGTCAATAAAATTAGAGATACCAAGAGAACATTTCATGCAAAGATGAGCACAATAAAGGACAGGAATGGTATGGACCTAACAGAAGCAGATGATATTAAGAAGAGGTGGCAAGAATACACAGAATTATACAAAAAAGATCATCATGACCCAGATAATCATGATGGTGTGGTCACTCACCTAGAGCCAGACATCCTGGAATGTGAAGTCAAGTGGGCTTTAGGAAGCATCATTACAAACAAAGTGAGTGGAGGTGATGGAATTCCAGTTGAGCTATTTCAAATCCTAAAAGATGATGCTGTGAAAGTGCTACATTCAATATGCCAGCAAATCTGGAAAACTCAGCAGTGGCCTGAAAACAGTACTGGAAAAGGTCAGTTTTCATTCCAATCCCAAAGAAAAGCAATGGCAAAAAATGTTCAAACTACTGCACAATTGCCCTCATCTCACATGCTAACTAAATAATGCTCAAAATTCTCCAAGCCAGGTTTCAACTTCCAGATATTCAAGCTGGATTTAGAAAAGGCAGAGGAACCAGAGATCAAATTGCCAACATCCACTGGATCATGGAAAAAGTAAGAGAGTTCCAGAAAAACATCTACTTTTGCTTTATTGACTATGCCAAAACCTTTGACTGTGTGGGTCACCACAAACTGTGGAAAATTCTTCAAGAGATGGGAATACCAGACCACCTGACCTACCTCCTGAGAAATCTGTATGCAGGTCAAGAAGCAATAGTTAGCACCAGACATGGAACAACAGACTGGTTCCAAATCGGGAAAGGAGTACATCAAGGCTGTATATTGTCACCCTGCTTATTTAACTTATATGCAGAGTACCTCATGCAAAATTTTGGGCTGGATGAAGCACAAGCTGGAATCAAGATTGCTGGGAGAAGCATCAATAACCTCAGATATGCAGATAACACCACCCTTATGGCAGAAAGTGAAGAACTAAAGAGTCTCTTGATGAAAGTGAAAGAGGAGAGTGAAAAAGTTGGCTTAAAACTCAACATTCAGAAAACTGAGATCATGGCATCTGGATCATGGCAAATCGATGGGAAAACAATGGAAACAGTGACAGACTTTATTTTCTTGGTCTCCAAAATCACTGCAGATAGTGACTGCAGCCATGAAATTATAAGATGCTTGTTTCTTGGAAGAAAACTTATGACCAAAACTCAACAGCATATTAAAAAGCAGAGACATTACTTTACCAACAAAGATCCATCTAGTCAAAGCTATGGTTTTTCCAGTGGTCGTGTACAGATGTGAGAGCTGGACTATAAAGAAAGCTGAGCGCCGAAGAACTGATGCTTTTGAACTGTGGTGTTGGAGGAGACTCTTGAGAGTCCCTTGGACTGCAAGGAGATCCAACCAGTCAATCCTACAGGAAATCAGTCCTGAATATTCACTGGAAAGACTGATGCTGAAGCTGAACCTCCAATACTTTGGCCATCTGAGGCGAAGAACTGACTCATTTGAAAAGACCCTGATGCTGGGAAAGACTGAAGGCGGGAGGAGAAGGGGATGACAGAGGGTGATTGGATGGCATCACTGATGGGATGGACATGAGTTTGAGTACCTCCAGGATTTGCTGATGGACAGAGAAGCCTGGTGTGCTGTAGCCCATGGGGTCGCAAAGCGTTGGACATGACTGAGTGACTGAACTGTACTGAATACGTACAAACTGTTGAGGCAGTCTGAGCACAGGTGGAAAAAGAATTTCCTGACACAGAGAAGTTCAGAAGGGAGTGAGTTTATTAAGGGCAGGAGCAGACATAATGAAGTCACTGCAAATGCAGTGGGCCAACCTCCTGACAGACCAGAGACAGTGGATTCTTTTCATGGGTTAGTTGCTAATTTTTATAGCCACAAGACAAAGAACAGGCCTGCTGGCAGGCTGGTATTTGGTGAATGGTTAGAGCACTGCAGAGAGTGTCAGAGTGGGCATTTTTGCCTAATTTGGGGTCAGGAAGCTTCCTGGTGATGATCAAGGGGGGCTTTTGACAGTGATTACAGTGGGGCTCAGTCAGCTTCAAAAGTGACCTTGATTCCGGGCTCTGCCTCCATGGCCTTGGTGCAAGGCCTCATGCCTGTGGCCTTGGGGCAGGACTCCACACAGACCAGTGTGCTGCACATTTTACATTTAGTGCCTGACTTAACCCTCACAATAATTCTTTGAGACAGGTGCTATTATGCCCACTTAACAGAGGAAGAAACTGAGGTACTGGGAGATTTAAGGGACTCATCATCACATGGATAGCACACACCCGTCATTTGTGTGTGTGTCGATGGGTCAGCAGTTCAAATTTCACCTATTACAGAGGAGGAAGCTGAGACTCCGAAACACTGGTAACCTGTTCAAGGTTTCATAGTGAAGAAATGACAGACCCCAAGGCTGGAACTCAGGGTTGCTGGAATTTAAAATATGTGCTTTTGCTTCCATGCCATGCTGGCCTCCCCACATGAGCCTTGATGCTCTGCAATGACAGTTAAAAACCTACCTCAGAACTATGGCAAAATGCGCACATGCATATGTGTGTGCGTGTATGCAAGTATGTGGGCTTCCCAGGTGGCTCGGTGGGTAAAGAATCTGCCTGCAATGCAGGAGACACAGGGACATGGGTTCGATCCCTGGGTCGGGAAGATCCCTTGGTAAAGGGCATGGCAACCCACTGGAGAATCCCAAAGACAGAGGAGCCTGGCGGGTTATAGTCCAGAGGGTGGCAAAGAGTCAGACATGGCTGAGGCGACTAGCACAGACACACACAGGCACACGCTTTTTTGTGTATTTGTAGGTGTATGCACGCATGTGTATGTACATGTGCGTTTGGCAGCCACTAGATAACTAACTGTAAGCTGAATGATATAAAAACCACTTTCTCTGAGACATCCTTGAAATCCTTTCCCACTCAGTAGGAATTCAGAAGGCTCTTTGGACCTGGGAGACCTGAGGAGATTTACAGACGTTCTAATCCTACCCCTTCTTGTTTTCCATAACTAAAGCGAGACCCAAAATGCACTGGGGCAAGAATCAAGAAATTTCTATTTTAGACTGATATCTGCTGATGTGAGTTCAAGAATGCCACATAACTTCCCTCAGGCCATCAGTAAATGAAAATAATGATATCTCCTCCGCTGCACTTAATGATCTTTGACTCTGCCATTGAGAGGCCGTGGCTGTCACACATCCTAATCCCAGCAGAGTCGTCTCTGTCTAGCCTGGGGCTGACTCAAGACACATTCTCAGTGGTAAACTTGTCCTTGGCCTCTATTTGCCTGAGAACCCGGGAGAAGACTTCTCCGGTCCTGAAATGTTAGGCGGGAGGGCGGTTCAGAACTCAGAGATTGCTCCCTGCCTTGATTCCTTCAAGCCCTTTCTGAAGAGTCCAGTAGGCCAGCTCTTGTGTTAGTCTCTCTTTGCTCTTCGGGGACTCATTGGAACTGCTTTACTTTGCCAAGTGTCCCTTCCAGCTGAAACTTCTCAGGTGGAAAAATGGCACATAAATCTTTTTTTTTTTTTTGTCCTCAAAATAGTTGTGGCTGTGTTGCATCGTGAACAATAGTAATGCAACTGTGATTGAAAAGGTGATGTCACTTTGTAGCCACAGAATGCTTTTACTGGTGTATAATACACATGTCTAAGATCATGGCATCCGGTCCCATCACTTCATGGCAAATAGATGGGGAAACAATGGAAACAGTCACAGGCTTTATTTTCTTGGGCTCAAAAATCACTGCAAATGGTGACTACAGCCATGATATTAAAAGGCTCTTGCTCCTTGGAAGAAATGGAGAAGGGAAAGGCAACCCACTCCAGTATTCTTGCCTGGAGAATTCCATGGACAGGGGAGCCTGGTGGGCTACAGTCCTTGGGGTTGCACAGAGTCAGACATGACTGAGCCACTAACACTTACCTTGGAAGAAAAGTTATGACAAACCTAGGCAGTATATTAAAAAGCAGAGACATCACTTTGCCAACAAAGATCCATATAGTCAAAGCTATGGTTTTTCCAGTAGTCATGTATGGATGTGAGAGTTGGACCATAAAGAAGCCTGAGTGCTGAAGAACTGATGTTTTTGAACAGTGGTATTGGAGAAGATTCTTGAGAGTCCCTTGGACTGCAAGGAGATCCAACCAGTCCATCTTAAAGCAGATCAGTCCTGGGTGTTCATTGGAAGCACTGATGTTGAAGCTGAAACTCCAATACTTTGGCCACATGATGTGAAGATATGACTCATTAGAAAAGACCCTGATGCTGGGAAAGACTGAAGGCAGAAGGAGAGGGGGATGACAGAGGACGAGATGGTTGGATGGCATCACCGACTCAATGGACATAAGTTTGAGCAAGCTCTGGGAGATGGTGAAGAATAGGGAGGTCTGGCATGCTGCAGTCCACGGGGTCCCAAAGGGTCAGACACGACTGAGTGACTGCACAAAAAACATAGATCATGCATATCTCATGTACATGGCTTGATGAATTTTAACAAAATGAGCACTCCAATGTAAGCACTACCCAGTTCAAAAATAGACGCCCCCTTCCTGCCCCTCCGGTTATTGCCTCTCCCAAATGCAGCACCTGTCCCAGCTTCCAGCACCACAGAGTAGCTCTGTCTGAGTTATAACTGTATCTAAGAGGAGTCCTCCAATGTCTCTTTTGAGCCTGGCTTCTTACAGTCAGTGTTATCTTTGTGAACTTGATCCATGTTGTTGTGTTTAGTTATAGTTTGACTGACATTATTCTATTGAGAGAATGCAACCTAAATTATTCATCACTTCTACTATTGACAAGCTTGTCAGTTGTTTCCGGTTTTCAGGTGCCGTGAAGTGTGCTGCTTCTTGATCATGGCTTTTGGTGAACACAGGTACCCATTTCTGATGAAGTGTGTATATTCAACTACAGTATGTATCCTCTTGGCCTGTCATGATCTTTCCAGGTGAAGGATGAACAAGTGCTCACCCTGTAGGTCTCATTACTGATTTGCCCCGTTTTGAGCCTGTGACTATTATGCTCACCATTTCATGCACTGCGACCAGCCCCGCCAGGTAAATAGTACTTTTGCCACCTATGCGAAGAGTTGGCTCATTGGAAAAGACTTTGATGCTGGGAGGGATTGGGGGCAGGAGGAGAAGGGGACGACAGAGGATGAGATGGCTGGATGGCATCACTGACTCAATGGACGTGAGTCTGGGTGAATTCCGGGAGATGGTGATGGACAGGGAGGCCTGGCGTACTGCGATTCATGGAGTCGCAATGAGTCGGACACGACTGAGCGACTGAACTGAACTGAACTGAAGCAAATATTAGTTAATACTGCTGTTGTTGCAATAAATAGTCTCTTTGCAAAAAGAAAAAAACGATCACATTTCTCTCTCCGAAATTCTGATTCCAGGAAGTCAGATTTCCTTACTCTTCTTATTTCGATGTGCCGATCCATATGTACCCGCTAAGGATTCTAAATCCTCCGGGGAGTTGAGGGGTAGGCATTAGCAAGGGGAGATCTCCGCAGGCCCAGGGATACCTCCTATTTTCCGGGAGCTGCGCAGTGCCTGTTCTCTACAGAACGGCCAGTAGAGGGCACTGTGGGAACATGTCCAAAGAAGGAGGGAGGCGGTCAGAATTAGAGCCGGAAGGGATCTTCACTCTGCAGACCCAAACCATCATTTTACAGCTGAGCAAACAGATGCCTAGATAGGAGACGCAACTGACCCAAGGTCACCCTGCTGCTCGGCGAGCCGAGGTGACTCTTCAACGGTTGGCGTTCTCCGCTCTGCTCTGGAGCTGCCAGCACCGAATCAGCCAGCCACCGGTGGGCGCTGCAGCCTTCAGCCGCCGAGGCCCCTTTTGCCAAGCCCCTCACAGCCCCTTCCTTGCTCCTGCTTTCCCCTTCCTCGCCCGTGTTGCATCAGAGACAGGATCTAGATTTTGGAAGCAGGACAAAGCACACAACGCCCTTTTGATTCCACAATGATCTCTGAGAAAGTATTCTACTTTACTTAATAATAGCTACCAATTACTGGGAACTTCCTGGGTGCCAAATACTATGCATTACAGATTTAACCCTCAATCCAGGAATGCTTTGCAGGTTCAATTTTTCCGTCTCTTTCGGGAGTCCTTTCCTGATCATCACCCGACTGAAAGAGATCTCTTCCCACACCCATTTCCTCCCTATCACAGTGCCTGGTTTATTCCTTTACAGTTCTAACAATTATATTTATAACAATTCTGGTTATTTACTTATCTACTTATTTATTGTCTGTATCAACTCCTCTCCTCCTCCCAGTAGACTGAATTTAGTGAAAGAAGAAATCTGGAGCTAGACAGGCCTGAGTTCAAGTTTCAACTCATTAATTTACAAGCATTATGACTACCTTGCATTAGTCATTAAAACTGAGGCCCTTATTTGCTTTTGTAAAATAGGGATTCATACTTGTGTTGTACAAGTATATGGGTGGCTGTGCCAGTCATTTGTTGATTAGATCTCTTCTCTAATATTGATATTGTGGTCATCCACCCTGTATTTGGGGGGCTTCCCAGGTGGCTCAGTGGTAAAGAATCTGCCTGCAAATAAAGGAGACGCAGGAGACATGGGTTCAATCCCTGGATAGAGACGATCCCCTGGAGTAGGAAATGGCAACCCACTCCAGTATTCTTGCCTGGAAAATTCCATGGAAAGAGGAGCTTGGTGCACTACAGTCTATGGGGTTGCAGTCAGACATGACTGAGCGACTAAGTGTGCAGCACGCACCCTATATTTGATTGCCTTTGGTGATGGAGAACTCACTAAAAGGCAGCCCAAATAAGACAACCTATTGTGGCATCCCAAGGTCATTCATAGCTATGTAACTTTGGAAAAGCCAGAAAACTTTTCTGAGCCTCAATTTCTTATTCTGTAAAGTGGAGATGTTGATGATAATACCCATTTCCCAGGGTGGCTATGAAGATGCAGTGAGATGGTGTATTGTGTATAAAGGGATGGCATCTGGCAGTTGCTTACTAAATGTTAGTTTCCTCACCTTGTCATTTAGATAGGGGGAAATGACTCTAAAAAGCACATCTTATGATATCTGAAGTTTCCATAATTGATGGCATGACATAGTTTCTAGGTACTATTCTTTAATTCTTGGTGATATATATAATAATGATGTCTTTTATAATCAAAGTAATCTTAGATTCATTGATATCTGACAGCAGGTTCCAGAGACAGTATTCAAATTCAGGTTTGCCTGACTCCCAAGGTCTGTTTCTGGGGAGAAGGGTCAGGTGATGGAGGACAGGGTTGAGAAGCAAAGAGACAGCAGAAGTGTGTTCCACCTAAGGCTTATCTGAGCCCAGCTGTCCAGAATGCCCCCACTGCTCAGCTGGTATTTGAATTCGGAAATATTTTGCCATGTAGATCTGTCTGAATAAGACTCTCATAACCACTGGCTCCTCTGCAACACCAGACCTATCCGCAGTCAAGCCAAACAAAAACTTAAAACTATTAAGGGTCATATTAAAATGCTGTGCTTATGTGTCTGGGGCAAGGAGAATCTGGGATGAATTAAACAAAGATGCCCATCATCTGCTGTTGTCAATAGATAAGTCTGGAGATTGTACCTGTGGTTGCTTGAAAGGATGTGACATTTATTGAGTTTCTATTGAGTTCAAGGTATTGGGCTTTGCATTTCGACAAAGGCAAACAAATCAGCTCCTTACCACAACCCTGTGAGGTAGGTGTTATTAATTAAGCTTATTTACATACAGGGTTAAGAGACTTGTCCAAGATCGTGCAACTAGAAAGCGGCAGAGCACGGACCGGAGTCCAGGGTTACTTGGGCACAGAACAGCAAAGAAATTGATTGAAATCGCTAGCTGTAAATCTTGAATGGTCCAACACTCATTCTGTTTCTTGGATCACAGGGATCCCAAATTTTGACTGTGTTACCTTTGCAACATGTACCCTGCATTCAAGAAAAATTAGACAAAGGGATGAAAACCCTCAGATATTAGCATTCATCTACTTCTCACTCTTTCAAGACTGGGTCTCTNCGAGATGGTTGGATGGCATCACCGACTCAATGGACATAAGTTTGAGCAAGCTCTGGGAGATGGTGAAGAATAGGGAGGTCTGGCATGCTGCAGTCCACGGGGTCCCAAAGGGTCAGACACGACTGAGTGACTGCACAAAAAACATAGATCATGCATATCTCATGTACATGGCTTGATGAATTTTAACAAAATGAGCACTCCAATGTAAGCACTACCCAGTTCAAAAATAGACGCCCCCTTCCTGCCCCTCCGGTTATTGCCTCTCCCAAATGCAGCACCTGTCCCAGCTTCCAGCACCACAGAGTAGCTCTGTCTGAGTTATAACTATATCTAAGAGGAGTCCTCCAATGTCTCTTTTGAGCCTGGCTTCTTACAGTCAGTGTTATCTTTGTGAACTTGATCCATGTTGTTGTGTTTAGTTATAGTTTGACTGACATTATTCTATTGAGAGAATGCAACCTAAATTATTCATCACTTCTACTATTGACAAGCTTGTCAGTTGTTTCCGGTTTTCAGGTGCCGTGAAGTGTGCTGCTTCTTGATCATGGCTTTTGGTGAACACAGGTACCCATTTCTGATGAAGTGTGTATATTCAACTACAGTATGTATCCTCTTGGCCTGTCATGATCTTTCCAGGTGAAGGATGAACAAGTGCTCACCCTGTAGGTCTCATTACTGATTTGCCCCGTTTTGAGCCTGTGACTATTATGCTCACCATTTCATGCACTGCGACCAGCCCCGCCAGGTAAATAGTACTTTTGCCACCTATGCGAAGAGTTGGCTCATTGGAAAAGACTTTGATGCTGGGAGGGATTGGGGGCAGGAGGAGAAGGGGACGACAGAGGATGAGATGGCTGGATGGCATCACTGACTCAATGGACGTGAGTCTGGGTGAATTCCGGGAGATGGTGATGGACAGGGAGGCCTGGCGTACTGCGATTCATGGAGTCGCAATGAGTCGGACACGACTGAGCGACTGAACTGAACTGAACTGAAGCAAATATTAGTTANCAGAGGATGAGATGGCTGGATGGCATCACTGACTCAATGGACGTGAGTCTGGGTGAATTCCGGGAGATGGTGATGGACAGGGAGGCCTGGCGTACTGCGATTCATGGAGTCGCAATGAGTCGGACACGACTGAGCGACTGAACTGAACTGAACTGAAGCAAATATTAGTTAATACTGCTGTTGTTGCAATAAATAGTCTCTTTGCAAAAAGAAAAAAACGATCACATTTCTCTCTCCGAAATTCTGATTCCAGGAAGTCAGATTTCCTTACTCTTCTTATTTCGATGTGCCGATCCATATGTACCCGCTAAGGATTCTAAATCCTCCGGGGAGTTGAGGGGTAGGCATTAGCAAGGGGAGATCTCCGCAGGCCCAGGGATACCTCCTATTTTCCGGGAGCTGCGCAGTGCCTGTTCTCTACAGAACGGCCAGTAGAGGGCACTGTGGGAACATGTCCAAAGAAGGAGGGAGGCGGTCAGAATTAGAGCCGGAAGGGATCTTCACTCTGCAGACCCAAACCATCATTTTACAGCTGAGCAAACAGATGCCTAGATNTCTCTCTCCGAAATTCTGATTCCAGGAAGTCAGATTTCCTTACTCTTCTTATTTCGATGTGCCGATCCATATGTACCCGCTAAGGATTCTAAATCCTCCGGGGAGTTGAGGGGTAGGCATTAGCAAGGGGAGATCTCCGCAGGCCCAGGGATACCTCCTATTTTCCGGGAGCTGCGCAGTGCCTGTTCTCTACAGAACGGCCAGTAGAGGGCACTGTGGGAACATGTCCAAAGAAGGAGGGAGGCGGTCAGAATTAGAGCCGGAAGGGATCTTCACTCTGCAGACCCAAACCATCATTTTACAGCTGAGCAAACAGATGCCTAGATAGGAGACGCAACTGACCCAAGGTCACCCTGCTGCTCGGCGAGCCGAGGTGACTCTTCAACGGTTGGCGTTCTCCGCTCTGCTCTGGAGCTGCCAGCACCGAATCAGCCAGCCACCGGTGGGCGCTGCAGCCTTCAGCCGCCGAGGCCCCTTTTGCCAAGCCCCTCACAGCCCCTTCCTTGCTCCTGCTTTCCCCTTCCTCGCCCGTGTTGCATCAGAGACAGGATCTAGATTTTGGAAGCAGGACAAAGCACACAACGCCCTTTTGATTCCACAATGATCTCTGAGAAAGTATTCTACTTTACTTAATAATAGCTACCAATTACTGGGAACTTCCTGGGTGCCAAATACTATGCATTACAGATTTAACCCTCAATCCAGGAATGCTTTGCAGGTTCAATTTTTCCGTCTCTTTCGGGAGTCCTTTCCTGATCATCACCCGACTGAAAGAGATCTCTTCCCACACCCATTTCCTCCCTATCACAGTGCCTGGTTTATTCCTTTACAGTTCTAACAATTATATTTATAACAATTCTGGTTATTTACTTATCTACTTATTTATTGTCTGTATCAACTCCTCTCCTCCTCCCAGTAGACTGAATTTAGTGAAAGAAGAAATCTGGAGCTAGACAGGCCTGAGTTCAAGTTTCAACTCATTAATTTACAAGCATTATGACTACCTTGCATTAGTCATTAAAACTGAGGCCCTTATTTGCTTTTGTAAAATAGGGATTCATACTTGTGTTGTACAAGTATATGGGTGGCTGTGCCAGTCATTTGTTGATTAGATCTCTTCTCTAATATTGATATTGTGGTCATCCACCCTGTATTTGGGGGGCTTCCCAGGTGGCTCAGTGGTAAAGAATCTGCCTGCAAATAAAGGAGACGCAGGAGACATGGGTTCAATCCCTGGATAGAGACGATCCCCTGGAGTAGGAAATGGCAACCCACTCCAGTATTCCTGCCTGGAAAATTCCATGGAAAGAGGAGCTTGGTGCACTACAGTCTATGGGGTTGCAGTCAGACATGACTGAGCGACTAAGTGTGCAGCACGCACCCTATATTTGATTGCCTTTGGTGATGGAGAACTCACTAAAAGGCAGCCCAAATAAGACAACCTATTGTGGCATCCCAAGGTCATTCATAGCTATGTAACTTTGGAAAAGCCAGAAAACTTTTCTGAGCCTCAATTTCTTATTCTGTAAAGTGGAGATGTTGATGATAATACCCATTTCCCAGGGTGGCTATGAAGATGCAGTGAGATGGTGTATTGTGTATAAAGGGATGGCATCTGGCAGTTGCTTACTAAATGTTAGTTTCCTCACCTTGTCATTTAGATAGGGGGAAATGACTCTAAAAAGCACATCTTATGATATCTGAAGTTTCCATAATTGATGGCATGACATAGTTTCTAGGTACTATTCTTTAATTCTTGGTGATATATATAATAATGATGTCTTTTATAATCAAAGTAATCTTAGATTCATTGATATCTGACAGCAGGTTCCAGAGACAGTATTCAAATTCAGGTTTGCCTGACTCCCAAGGTCTGTTTCTGGGGAGAAGGGTCAGGTGATGGAGGACAGGGTTGAGAAGCAAAGAGACAGCAGAAGTGTGTTCCACCTAAGGCTTATCTGAGCCCAGCTGTCCAGAATGCCCCCACTGCTCAGCTGGTATTTGAATTCGGAAATATTTTGCCATGTAGATCTGTCTGAATAAGACTCTCATAACCACTGGCTCCTCTGCAACACCAGACCTATCCGCAGTCAAGCCAAACAAAAACTTAAAACTATTAAGGGTCATATTAAAATGCTGTGCTTATGTGTCTGGGGCAAGGAGAATCTGGGATGAATTAAACAAAGATGTCCATCATCTGCTGTTGTCAATAGATAAGTCTGGAGATTGTACCTGTGGTTGCTTGAAAGGATGTGACATTTATTGAGTTTCTATTGAGTTCAAGGTATTGGGCTTTGCATTTCGACAAAGGCAAACAAATCAGCTCCTTACCACAACCCTGTGAGGTAGGTGTTATTAATTAAGCTTATTTACATACAGGGTTAAGAGACTTGTCCAAGATCGTGCAACTAGAAAGCGGCAGAGCACGGACCGGAGTCCAGGGTTACTTGGGCACAGAACAGCAAAGAAATCGATTGAAATCGCTAGCTGTAAATCTTGAATGGTCCAACACTCATTCTGTTTCTTGGATCACAGGGATCCCAAATTTTGACTGTGTTACCTTTGCAACATGTACCCTGCATTCAAGAAAAATTAGACAAAGGGATGAAAACCCTCAGATATTAGCATTCATCTACTTCTCACTCTTTCAAGACTGGGTCTCTTTTTTGGGTGGACTTTGTAGCAAAAGGCACCAGGTTGGCCCAAGTTCCATGTTACTCTTTTAGGCCCCAGTCACCAGATCTATGGGAGGGTGCTAACCCTTCCTTTGTTGAGGGACAAGAGCCTCAAAAAGTGCTCTGAATGTTCAGCAGCAATGGTCAAAGGAGGAAGTGGCAGCGCTGACCCAGCTGGGGAGCCAAAACTTTGGGCACAGGGATTTCCAGACCAAATAGAACAGAAAAGAAAATTAGAAGATTTGAACTCAAGGAGATAGTATTTCAGGGTCCACCCTATCAATCGTTGTGTGATTTGCCTTTCTGACCCTCACTGCTTCAGTTCTCTCAATTTCTCTGCTCCACTAACTATAGGCCAGTCATTAAACTTCAACTACCTTATTCCAGGATTTCTCAAGCTCAGCACTCTTGACCATTTTGAAGTTAAACCAACTGAAGCTCAGAGAGGTTAAATTGCTTGCACAGAGCTGAGCAGTCTGAAACAAGTCTGACTCCCAAACCCAAGTTTGTTCCACTACAGTATACTTTCTGCCCACTGGAGCATGGTTCAGGCAGATGAACAGTCGTGGGCATGAGTGACAAGCTATTAAAAACAAGAAATAATGTCACTGGGACAACCATTTTGAGGATGTGTATTTCCCCCCAGACACAATACAACACTTGATAATCAGCACATTCTGTGGTTATGTCCTGGTATGCAGTTCCCAGGTCTCAGCCCCATAGTCTAACCCTAAACTGAAAAATGAAGACAGGGACAATCTCCTTAACAACAAGCACATAGTGTTTATCGTGTAGCAGGCACTGCCCCAAGCATCATAGCAATATTAAGTCCTTTAATCCTAGCAAGGAAAGTACAATTGTATTCTCCTGTAAGATGGGAAACTAAGTCACAGAGACATTAAATGACTGCCAAGTCACACAGCTAGCAGACTGCAGTGGTAAGAATTCAACCCAGGCAGTTGGGTGGTAAAGCCTACGTCATTCAACCATTGTGCCTGTCTGAACTCGTATGCTTTCAGCCCCAAGGCTTCTCTGCTCCCCGAGCCTTGGCATCCTGGTTTGCAGGATTTATTTTGTGCCTGGAGCAGAGACAGCCAGTCCTGCTCTCACTGACAGCCTCTGGAGTCCAGCCAATAAATGACCAATGGGCTGTCAACAAGGAGGCTTCAAACGTGTGCAGAAAGACCCCATAGGATAGATTCTTGGGATGGCTCCATACTTTCTGGGTGGGTATACTTCCAAGTAGCCCCTGGGGGTTTTATCTGTCCCCTAAACTTCCTCTTGTCTTGCTTTTGCTCCGGTATATGTTTATTTTACTCTGGCCTAGAAGAGTCTTCACTCTCAGCAGCCAGAGGGGTGAATCATACTGTGGCTTTTCACCTCCTGTCGGCAGTAGGCAAACAGATCACCACTGATCAGAGTCTCCCCCTACACCTCTTGGAACTCACTGCTGTTATGGCCTGTTCCAAGCTGTGATGGTTTGTTTATGCGTCTGTCTCTACTCCTCTAACTTGTGAACTCCTACAGAGAATGAACCATCTTATCCACCCAAGAACCATCTTCCACACCCTTAGTGTAGAACCTGACACTTAAAGAAACTTTATAAATATTGGTCGAATACATAGGTGGGTGGATTGGTCGGTGGATGGATGGATGGATGGAAGGATGGATGGATGGATGAATATACCAGATAACTCTCAGTGAGACCACTTTTCATCACTACCCCCATCAGTTCCTATTCAGATAGATATAGTAGCTTTCTAGAAGTCTCTTCACTTCCATTTTGCACCCCCTCAATCCATTATTCATACAACAGCCAAAGGAATGCTGTAAAGATGTAAAGCCTTGACTCAACCTCTATCTAAAATATGCTAAAGACTTCCCATTGCCCTTAGAATAAAATCCAAATTCCTTCCCAGGGCCTATGTGGACCTATAAGCTGTGGTTCTGCTGACCACTCCATCTTCATTCTGTGTCAGCCTCCTCTTCACTGATGACGTTTGGACACCCTGACTATCTTTCATTTCCTAGAATGAGCCCAGCTCCTTCCTGCCTCAGGGGTTGTGTCTGAACTTGCTGTTCTCTCTTTCTGGGATGCCCTTTCTCTGACTTTTTGCATTGCTGACTCTGTAAGGTTTCACTTTCAAAATAAACTCGGGGAAATTTTCTTTGCCTCCCCCATTGAAGTTGCACCGCCTGCATCTTCTTTAAGGCACTCATGTGTTACATCCACTTTCATTATAGCACTTTGTTGAACATTTTCAGCGTTATTTGTTAATACTTATCTTCTTAGCTGGGGGCTTCCCTGGTGTCTCAGAAGATAAAGAATCTGCCTGCAACACAGGAGACCTGGACTTGAACACTGTGTCAGGAAGACCTCCTGGAGAAGGAAATGGCAACCCACTCTAGTATTCTTGATTGAAGAATTCTATGGACAGAGTAGCCTGGCAGGCTACAGTCCATGGGTTTGCAAAGAGGTGGACATGACTGAGTGACTAACACTTTCATAGACATCTTAGCTAAGCTGTAAACTCTAAGAGGACAAGGAGGGCAGAGACCACCTGTCTTATTCACTGCTGTACCCTTAGTACTAAGCGAATGGTAGGTACCTGAAAATATTTTTAATAGGTATCATAGGTGAATGGATGGACAGGCACAGGACACTTGGAGGACTTCATGAGGGTAATACCCAGGCCTCTTTCCTTTCCCCTGTACATCACTGATAAGTATTAATAAGTTTAGGTTCAGAATCATGAAATCTAATAACCTTGGAGTTGAAATGAATTTCTTTGATCATTTTGAATCATTAAGATGATAAATGAAATAGCAATCTCATTTTAAATTTACAGAGCTGGAGCCCCAAAGTGAAAGCCACTTGCCAGGGGTGACTGTAGTTGGAATTGCTAGTTACCTGAGCAATATCAGGTATTGCTTCTTTGTCCTTATAAGCAGAACCCAGATTTCGGTGGCAATGGTAATAAGCCCAGAAATGAATAAATAAGCAAATAAATACTGTATTTATCAGCCTCATTTTCAGGGAGAGATGGTCATGTAATGGTTCTGACCAATGTGATATAAGTGGACATTGCTGATATGGCTTCTAGAACATCTTCTTAAAAGAGGGTCTGACAACAGATATCCCCTTTGTCTTTTCCCCCTTTCTTCTTCTGTAACACAAGGATGAAGGCCAGAGTTGAGGGGACTATTTTGTGTCCAAGAGGCAATCTTAGTGACAGAAGCCAAAAGTAAGAGTAAAGCAGAAAGTTAGGGGTCTGGAATATAGATGACAATCTAGCCCTGAATCACTTTGCATTTTATGTCACTTGAGGCAAAAATAGGCCCCCATTTTGAACAAGCCATTGTTATTTGGATTTTCCATTATACAGAGCTAACTTAATCCATAATGGATATGGTCACTGACAGAGCTAGTGGCACAGCCAGGATTCGAAGCCAGGGATCCTAGCTCCATACCAGATGCCACATACAGAGGGATAGTCCAGTGCGTCTAACCACATGCACATAATAAGCAAATGCCATCCTAGAGATATTACTGTGATATAGCCATTCTCAACTGGCCCCTAGACAAGCAGTATCAACATCACCTGGGAACTTGAAACTGCAAATTCTCAGACCCCCATCACAGATCTACTGAGTCAGAAACTCTGGGATGAGGCCCATTGACCTATATTTTCACAGGTCTCCCGAANTCATTCTGTCGTTTTTGAGATTGTATCATTTATGTGGTTCAAAATGCAGAAATTACCAAAGGGTATAAAGCAAAAATTCTCCTACCCACCCTGTCAGTTAGGTTCCTTTCTCAAAGGCAGCCACCATTGCTATGGTCTGAATGTGCATCTTCCCAAAATTTGTATGTTGGAATCCCAACCCCCATGTCATGGTTTTAGAAGGTGTAACCTTCAGAAGGGGATCAGGTCATGAGGTTGGAGGCCCTGTGAATGGATTAGTGCCCTTATGAAACAGACCCCAGAGAGTTCTTGTCCCCCTTCCCTCATGTGAGGACACATGGAAAAGACTTCAGCTGTGAACCATGAAGAGGGTATCCTCCAGAAAGCGGCCATGCTGGTACTGTGACTTTGGACTTCTCAATCTCCAGAACTGTGAAAAATAAATTTGCTTTTTTATTTTTTAACTTTTTACACACATTTAATGTAAAAATAATTTTTAAAATTATAAATCAATATGCATTCACTGTGGAAAAACCAAAACACAATACAGGCAGATATAACTAATGTTAACACCTTGGAGTATTAGACATTTACCAGAAATGTTTTCCCATAACCGTCCACATATTTTGTAATGAAACCAAACAGAATATACTCTTATAGACTATTGCATAATTTGTCATGAACATCTTTCCATGGCATTGAGTAGATGTTTAGATATTCTTATTAATGCTTCCTGCCATTTTCACAGATTTATAGGTTCTGCCCCCTTTTTTTTTTTTTTTGCATTTTTAGCATGACCACAAACAGGCTGGCACCAATAACTTTACTCATATCCATGATTATTTTCTTAAATGAATCTCTGGGAGTAAAATCTCCTAGTCAAATGATTTATGTCAATTCTTTTGCCATCAGAATCAAATTGCCCCACAGAAAGCCTTATAAGCATCAGAAAAAAATCAGTGTGCATAATTCTCTACAAACTAAAAATATTTTTAAAAACTTGACCAATGTTATGTGAGGAAATGAATCTCACTGTAACTTTTATTTACATTTGTTTGGAGTCAAACATTAAAGTCATTTTAAATGGCCCCAAGAATATCTTGGGTTAGTGAACAAATACTTTATTGGAAGTAAATAACACCTACTGGATCTTCAGTCCTAAAATTTTTAACTTTCCACAGGTTACCAAAACATTTAATATTTAAGTTTAAATTTTCATTAATCAGCTATATATCTTGCTTGTGCTGAAATCCCTAAATGTCTGGTATTTTGAATGAAATAACTAGATAATGGAAGAAACTTTTCATTTTTCCATGTAGATGTTTTGATGTGGTTTGGATTTCGCCAAAGTTGCCTTTCAAAAAACTTAATTGGTATTGAAGTCATATTTTTTCCATATTCAAAATTTCCATGCATTTCAAAAATGGTGGTACTGGAATCACAGAACTTTATTGGTACTAGTCACATTTAAATAATATTTTAAAACATCTTGCTGTTTGGCATCATGTAGGTCCTTTCCCCTTTCTCAGTATCCCCAACTCCTCCAAAAAAGAAACATACCAGATTTCACACAGTTACCTGTGGAGCAGACTGAACGGAGGTGCTAACATTGGCCAGCGTAATCCACATGAGGAATCAACACCTAAACCAGAGAGAAAAAGACTCTCAAAGCTTCATCTCCACACCAGTTCCACCACCCTATCTAATTTTCTACAAGAAATATTCCTCAGATTGTTTGATATGCAATCCGTTTTGTACACAATGATATGCCAATGTTTGCAAAGGGGAGAGAGCATGGAATTTAAGCGGTTGCTTCAAGTTCCATTTTTCAGAAAATAACTCATAGGAAAAACAAAGACTGATGAACCAATCAAATCAATTAACCAGAACTATTAACATTTTCTACTTTGCCTGCAATTACTGAACTTGAGTTCTCAAGACTTCTCAATCTCCAGAACTGTGAGAAATAAATTTCTGTTGTTTTTAAGCTGTTCCCTTCTACCCAGGGATTGAATCCAGGTCTTCTGCATTGCAAGCAGATTCCTTACCAGCTGAGCCAACAGGGAAGCCCAAGAACACTGGAGTAGGTAGCCCATCCCTTCTCTAGCAGACCTTCCCAACCCAGGAGTCAAACTGGGGTTTCCTGCGCTGCAGGCAGATTCTTTACCAGAGAAACCCTTAAGCCGCCCGGAGTGTGGTATTTTGTTATAGCAGCCTGAGCAGGCTAAGACAGCTGTTGTTAGTTGCTTGTGTCCTTCTGGAGAAAATCCACTAATACATAAGCAAATAAACACACACACACACACACCCCTTTTAACACAAAAAATCATATTAGACATAATGTTCTGCCAATTGCTTTTGTGACTTAACAGTACACCTTAGAGCTTGTTCTAGATCAGAATACAAAAATCTTCTTCATTTTTAAAGGCTACTTTGTATTCACTTGCCCCATTCTTCAACCAACTGGTGAACCTTTAGGTGGTTCCTAATAGTTTCATATTGCAAACAATGCAACATGAATAATTCTCCAATTATATTGTTAGTGATACAACATCTTTCTCTCAATGAACTATTTTTTAAAACTTTGCTCCCACACTAAGCAATACCTATGAAATCATAGGTTTGATGGGCTTGTGGTTGTTGTTCAGTCAGTCATGTCCAGCTCTTTGCGAGCCCACGGATTGCAGCATGCCAGGCCTCCCTATCCTTCACCATCTCCCAGAGCTTGCTCAAATTCATGTCCATCAGTGATGCCATCCATCCATCTTGCCCTGTGTCAGCCCCTTCTCCTCCTGCCTTCAATTTTTCCCAGCATTTGGGTCTTTTCTGATGAGTCAGTTCTTCATGTCAGGTGGCCAAAGTACTGGAGCTTCAGCTTCAGTATCAGTCTTTCCAAAGGATATTCAGGAATGATTTCCTTTAGGATTGACTGGTTTGATCTTGCAGTCCAAGGGACTCTCAAGAGACTTCTCCAACATCACAGTTTGAATGCATCAATTTTTCAGTGCTCAATCTTCTTTATGGTCCAACTTTCACATCCACACATGACAGTTGGAAAAACCATAGCTTTGACTATATGCACTTTTGTTGGCAAAGTAATGTCTCTTCTTTTTAATATGCTGTCTAGGTTTGTCTTAGCTTTTCTTCCAAGGAGCAAGAGCCTTTTATTTTCATGACTGCAGTCACCATCTGCAGTGATTTTTGAGCCCAAGAAAATAAAGTCTGTCACTGTTTGCATTGTTTCCCCATCCATTTGCCATGAAGTGATGGGACCAGATGCCATGATCTTAGTTTTTTGAATGTTGAATTTTAAGCCAGCCTTTCACTCTCCTCTTTCACCTTTATCAAGAGGCTCTTTAGTTCTTCACTTTCTGCCATAAGGGTGGTGTCATCTGCCTATCTGATGTTATTGATATTTCTCCCAGCAATCCTGACTCTAGCTTGAACTTCCTTCCCCGGCATTTCACATGATGTACTCTGCATATAAGTTAACTAAGCAGGGTGACAATATACAGCCTTGACATACCCTTCCCCAATTTTGAACCAGTCCATTGTTCCATGTCTGGTTCTAACTGTTGTTTCTTGACCTACATATAGGTTTCTCAGAAGGAAGGTGATGGGCCAAACATAGTTTTCAAATTCACATTAATATAAATAGATAAGAAGTCCATAATCATTTAAATGAAAGTGCTTGCCTATGTGTTACATATAATTTGCTTGTACCATGCATTCACTATTTAGAGAAACACTGATCCCCCAGACATTACAAATTTCTTGGCTATGATCCAATCTCTGCCTCCTCCAAGCTCATTTCTCAGATATGCTATGCTCCAGCCTTCTGGACTCATGTGTTCTTTCAGGCTTGTGCCTAGCTTGATCATGCCCAGTGACTGTACATGCTGCCCCAGCCAAGAAGAGCATCTGTACCCTGTTCCCTGGAGAAATCCCGTCCCTTGTTCAAGTCACAGTCCAAGTCCTCCTATTCCAGGATGCCTTCTTCATCCCAAACCTGAATCCACACATTTTGTGCATGCTTCCAGTAGCACTCAGTGTGCAGAACTATAATAACTAAGTGATTAAGAAAGTAGGGATGGAATTGGGTAGCTCTAGGTTCAAATCCCAGATCTACCACTTATTATATGTTGTGAAATGAAAGTGAAAAAGTGTGAAAGGGTTAGTCACTCAGTCATGTCCTACTCATTACCCCACCAGGCTCCTTTGTCCATGGAATTCCCCAGGCAAGAATACTGGAGTGGGTAGCCATTCCCTTCTCCAGGAGATCCTCCTGACTCAGGGAAAGAATCCAGGTCTCCTGCATTGAAGACAAACTCTTTACCGTCTGAGCCACCATGGAATGTGTGTGCATGCATGCTAAGTCACTTCAGTTGTGTCCCACTCTTTGCAACCCTATGGACTATAGCCCACTAGCCTCCTCTGTCCATAGAATTCTCCAGGCAAGAATACTGGAGTGGGTTGCCATGCCCTCCTCCAGGGGATCTTCCCAACCCAGGGGTCAAAGTAGCATCTTTTATGTCCACCTGCATCGACAGGCAGGTCCTTTACCACTAGTGCCACCTGGGAAGCCGCACCAGAGAATGGGAGGCCTCACTTCTCCCATATGTAAGACGGTGATAAGCATAACATCTACGTCCTTGTTACAGTGAGGATTAAAAGATGTGTTTAGTAGATATGGTGTTCCCTATACATAGCTGTTGCTTTTACAGCTGTTTCCCCCACTATATTACTAGCTCTTTTGAGCTTCTGAACTTTCTATTTGCAATCCTATCAGGTTTATTTTCAAAACAGATCTCATTTCTCAGCACACCATAGCTCATCCACAGCGCCTGCCAAACCACCATCCGTCCCCACCTGGATATTAGCCTCCTACCAGACTCTGTATACTGTGCCCACTCCCTCAGACTGCGCTTTACAGCAGCCAGAGGGATCCTTCAACATAGAAGTCAGATTGGGCCTTACCCTGCTCTGAACCATCTAGTGGTTTCTCATCATTACTAATGTAAAATCCAAAGTGCCTACTGTGGCAAAAGTGGCCCATGGGACCTGGCCCTGCCTTCTCCTTCCTTGCACCCCCTTCTCCAGCCACACCGGCCTCCTTGTTCCTCTGTCTCATGTAGCAAAAGCTTTGCACTGGCTGGTCGGTCCTGCGGTCTGCTCTCTCCACGGGAAGCTGCACTGCACAGCTGGATTTGTCATTTCATTCAGGTTGCTCCTCAATTGCTGTTTTCAGATCTTCTCAGACCCTACCCAAAAGGACCATCACCACCCCTCTCTAGTCCTCTAGTTCAAAGCATCACAGCTTCCTAATATGACGTTTAAATTTGTCAGTCTGTCCCACTGAATGCATGTTCTGCAAGGCCAGGGGATTGACTTTTTTCACTGCTGTCTCCCCACTCCCCACGCTAGTGCCTGGCACACAATAGGCACTCAATAAATATATGCAGAGTGAGTGGATGAATGAAGGACTTCAGTACCTAGTACTGGGCCAGGCACACTTTGTGAGCAAATATTTAGAGAGAAACAGAGAGGAGAGAGAGAAGAAAACAAGGAATAAAGAAAGGAGAGAAAGAAGTCCAGAGGATTCTTTTTAGTTGCCCTGTCTCTTCAATGAGGTATAGTTTGCATCCCATAAAAATTACCCATTGCAAGTGTACAGTTCAGTAAGTCTTAGTAAATTTCCACAGTTAGGAAACCATCCCCACAATCTTGTTTTAGAATTCTTTTATCACTCTCCTTGTTCATTTGCTGCCAGTCCCTACTCAGAACTCCAGTCCCAAGCGACCACTGATCAGCTTCCTCGCTCTCTAATTTTTCCTTTTCTAGAAATTTCATATAAATGGAATCATACATTATGTAGTCTTTTCTGTCTGGCTTTCCCCACAAAGTTTCATAACTATTTTTAGGTTCAGCCATGTCAGGCAGGCATCAGTAGTTTGTTCCTTTTAATTTTGGAGTAGCATTCTAGTCCATGGATGTGCCACATTTTATGGTGGCACTAATCCTAGGGATGGAGGAGCCTGGTGGGCTGCTGTCTATGGGGTCGCCCAGTGTCGGACACGACTGAAGTGACTTAGCAGCAGCAGCAGCAGTGGTAAAGAGCCCATCTGCCAAGCAAGAGATGTGGGTTCAACCCCTGGGTCGGGAAGATCCCTAGAGTAGGAAACAGCAAACTGCTTCAGTATTCTTGATTAGAAAATTCCATGAAGAGAGGAGCCTTGCAGGCTACAGTCCATGGGACCACAAAGAGTCAGACATGACTGAACACACACGCACACACACACACGCACACACACGCCAGTTGATGGATGTTTGTAGGGTTCCCGTTTTTAGGCTGTTATGAAGAATGTGGTCATGATTTTCATGAACAGGTTTTGAAATGGACATATATTCCCAAATGTCTGAGATGAATGACCCCTAGGAGTAAAATTGCTGGGCCACACAGAAAGTATGTGAGTCCAGAAGATTTTGATGCCCTAAAACATGGCTTACTTTTGGAGTCTCCACCTAGGCTTGTAAGAAAATGACCCACATGTGGTAGGGAAAAATGCAAGTAAAACTCAGTTTGAGCTGCCAGCTCAGCTCCAAGCCCTCAATTGCTGTTCTAAGTGTGTGGCCAATTCATTACGCCTGTGTTTGAGGCCCATTTGTAGCTGCATTTGATGTATTGTCTGTTGGGAGGTGGTGAAATTTGCCAGCCTCAAGACTAACAACTGAGCCTTATTTTTCACCCAGTGATTCTCAAGAAATGTCTTCTTGGCAGAGGTTTGAGAGAGAAACAGTTAATGAAATTGATTGTGGCACAATGATGTGGAAGAAGTCACACATTTTTTATCACTGAGAGGCACAAATAAGAGGTGAAGTGAACACAGGTGAACACAACCATATGGAAGCTTCTCTGGCCCCTATTAGATTTTGGTCCCTTCCAAGTGTTACCATTTCCAACTGTAGATGTCCCCAGCACTGAGGTCTCAAGTCCTGCCAGATACATCATGCCAGATCCTTGCTTTGGGTTTTAAACTCTATCTACTATGATAATGAGGCTGCAGGTAGCATTTACACAAAGCTTTGAGGCTTTCATCTCCTGCCTTGCCACTGATACTGCACTTTGCTCTGCTGTACTTCAGTTTCAAAGACTTTACCCAGGGAGGGAGTTGACCTCCAGGTAGAAACTTCAGGGGCTTCTTGTCCCATTGAGAAAAACGAACGTTGAGAAGAATGAAAAGCTCACTCACCTCTCATTAGTGACCTTTTGCAGCATAAAATCAGAGTTGGTCCTAGGATATAATTTTGGCTTCTAAGTCAGCTTCTGATGTTCATGATTGAACAATGCTCATTCAAAAGAAGAAGAAAATAGCAGACTAAAAGCAGAAGTTGTCAGAGTCTTGGGTAAAGAAATATCCTTTCTGATGGGTTTCAGTCTCCCTGAAGAGAAGACACTGACAAAATGGTGAGTCAAGGAAGCAGATTTCACATGAATTTTTGTTGCTTGATGTAACGGGGGTTCTGTCTGAGAAAATGGGGATTCAAGCTATTTTGCAGGTCACACAAGTTGGGAGGTCAGCATCCCCAAGATAATTCATATGCAGGTGTTGATTGACATGGAATAAAAATGTGGGGTTCTCACTGGCTGCAAGGATGGTTTACAAGCCCGAGGAGAGAGATTCTGAGGCAGTATCTTTGAGTCTCAAGCTCAGACAGCTTTGGAGACCAGGGGACCAGGTGGGGGCAGGTGCAGTGGCAGGGTGGCATTTGACTCATGTTAATACAGAACGGCTTTCACTCAGAAAAGATTGGAAATTTGGTCTTCGCCAATGGGGCAGACTTCAGGCTCTGGACTGACCACCTGGGTTCAAACTCTGGCTCTGCTTCTTTCTAACTAACTTTGGGCAAGTTGCTTCTCCTGTTTGAGTCTTGTTTTTCTCATCTGTCAAATGGGTATATTAATTAATAATGACAGCCTCCTAAAGTCTGATGTGAGTAATATGTAAGTTCCCACACGGAGAGTGCTTGTCTGTGTGTACAGAGAATGTTTGCTAAATGCTGAATAGTTTTTTGATCTTGCTGTTGTTAAGGAATTCCAGCTTTGAGAAGCACTGGGTGACATCTCCCTAATGTATGCATCAATGCTGTCAAGATAGTTCCAGCAGGAGCTGGTGAGAGGTAGCCACTAGAGAGGGGCCTGGGGCAAACACACCTTCAGTTCAGTTCAGTCAGTTCAGTCACTCAGTCGTGTCCGACTCTTTGTGACCCCATGAATTGCAGCATGCCAGGCATCAAGGTCCATCACCATCTCCCGGAGTTCACTCAGACTCACGTTCATCTAGTCCGTGATGCCATCCAGCCATCTCATCCCCTGTCATTCCTTTCTCCTCCTGCTCCAAATCCTTCCCAGCATCAGAGTCTTTTCCAATGAGTCAACTCTT
>SJYX01013546.1:315064-333116 GCA_006410675.1 Oreotragus oreotragus | reverse complement strand
GCTTTCTTATCTCTTCTTGCTATTCTTTGGAACTCTGCATTCAGATGCTTATATCTTTCCTTTTCTCCTTTGCTTTTCACCTCTCTTCTTTTCACAGCTATTTGTAAGGCCTCCCCAGACAGCCATTTTGCTTTTTTACATTTCTTTTCCATGGAGATGGTCTTGATCCCTGTCTCCTGTACAATATCACGAATCTCATTCCATAGTTCATCGGGCACTCTATCTATCAGTTCTAGGCCCTTAAATCTATTTCTCACTTCTACTGTATAATCATAAGGGATTTGATTTAGGTTATACCTGAATTGTCTAGCAGTTTTCCCTACTTTCTTCAATTTGAGTCTGAATTTGGTAATAAGGAGTTCATGATCTGAGCCACAGTCAGCTCCTGGTCTTGTTTTTGTTGACTATATAGAGCTTCTCCATCTTTGGCTGCAGAGAATATAATCAATCTGATTTCAGTGTTGACCATCTGGTGATGTCCATGTGTAGAGTCTTCTCTTGTGTTTTTGGAAGAGGGTGTTTGCTATGACCAGTACATTTTCTTGGCAAAACTGTATTAGTCTTTGCCCTGCTTCATTCCACATTCCAAGGCCAAATTTGCCTGTTACTCCAGGTATTTCTTGACTTCCTACTTTAGCATTCCAGTCCCCTATAATGAAAAGGACATCTTTTTTGGGTGTTAGTTCTAAAAGGTCTTGTAGGTCTTCATAAAACCATTCAACTTCAGCTTCTTCAGCGTTACTGGTTGGGGCATAGACTTGGATAACTGTGATATTGAATGGTTTGCCTTGGAGACGAACAGAGATCATTCTGTCATTTTTGAGATTGCATCCAAGGACTGCATTGCGGACTCTTTTGTTGACTATGATGGCTACTCCATTTCTTATGAGGGATTCCTGTCCACAGTAGTAGATATAATGGTCATCACCATTAACAAAAACACACCTTAAACAAATTATTTTAGAGCTAGTGTGAAACCCCTTTAGGACTTGCAGCAAAATTTGGGTGAGACCTCACCTGGAAGGGAAGAACCCAAAGGCCTACACAGATGGGGTGTCAAACAGTGAAATAATGGTGACCTATTCTCAGTAATGACTGTTAAACTCTCAGCTTCAGGGTCATGGGGCTATCCAGGTTACCCCCTAAAGAGACTGGTAGAGACATAGAGGAAATAACTGCTGAATAGTTAACAACTGAGAGCATAGCCATCCACACTCCCTGGGCTCAAATTCTAGATCTGTCACTTCCTATCTATGTGTTCTGAGCAAATTAAATATCTTTGTGCCTCAGTTTCCTCAACTGCAAAGTGGGAATAAAACTAATAGTCCATATTTTATAATTTGTTAGGCTTTAAAGAGATCTTTAAAATAAAACCCTTGACATGGTATTGTAAACCTTAGTGAGTCAAGCTAGCAGATTAGAAGGACAAAGTTCCCATGTGCAAAGGCTCAGAGGCACAGGAGGCAAGGTCTAAGGCTGTTCTAGGCTCACAGGGCTTCTCGTCACAAGTACAGTCATGATGAGCAAGAGAGGAATTTCTGAGGGGGTCAGTCAATGACCCTGTTTGTGTGTGTGTCACCATCTGAACTGTAAGCCTTTGACAGCAGGAATCTTGTTTTCTCTTCTTTGTTGCCAGAGCATCTACCACCACACCCGGCAGGCAGTGAGTGCTAAGTTGGCATTTTCAAGATGTAAAAAGCACTGGAAAAAGCTCCAGACCAGGATTCTGGTCCACCTCGGCCTTTACTGACTTTCTTTGGGCCTATGGCCAAGTCATACCATTGATGTCCAGGTTTTGCTGGACCAACAGAAATCATGGAAAGGATTTTATTTTCTATAATTTTTTAATCATCCCAAAACTGTCTATTATTCATTTTATCACTTACTGCCAAATAAAAGATGCTTCCCCAGGTGGCACAGTAGTAAAGAATCCACCGACCAGTGCAGGAGATGCAAGAGACTCAGGTTTGGTCCTGGAGTCAGGAAGATCCCCTGGAGTAGGACATAGCAACCCATTCCAGTATTCTTGCCTGGGAAATCCCAAGGACAGAGGAGCCTGGTGGGCTACAGTTCATGGGGTTACAAAGGAGTCAGACCCGACCAAGCACACAGCATGAGCACAAAGCATTAAGTGTTAACTCCCAAGAAGTTCAGTGAGGCTGCTCTTTTCTCCCGGAAGGGATTTTAGAGATGAGGAAATGAAGGCCCAGAGGACAGAAGGAACACAGTTAATGTAGACACTGAGATAGCAATAGAGTCGGGGCTGGAAGCCACTCACTCTGCTAAGTCCAGTGTCTATTTCCACTTGATTTCTCACAGGGCAGATCAATGGCAGATTTTGCTGTGTAGTTGAACTTCATAGCCTCTATCAAGCTTGCATATTTATTTTCAGTGAGCTGATCAATTCACCCTGAAACTATTCTTTCAAACAAAGTTAGGGATTAATAATACACAGTTAAAACAGTGGTATGAAGGAATGATATGAATCCTATGTTGCAAATGAGGACAGTTAGCCTCAAAAAAGCTGAACTGACTTGTCTAGGTTCTCACACCTGGTAGGGAAGTTGCAGAGTGCACACGCAACTCAGATCTCCTGAAGCCAAAGCCCATGCACTTACCTACTGAGAGCAAATTCCAGGTATAGTGAAGGAACTTTGCCTGGGTTCAAGGGTTCTACTAGAAGTCTGGGGTTCTGCCTGCCCCACTAAGAAAGGCCTCTAGGATAGAAGGCTATGGTATGGGGTGATGGCTCAGCTATTCAGGAGGTTCGATGCCCTCTTGGTTTGCTTGGCTATTTTGGTAAACCAGTTAAAATCTCAATCTCTCCCTAATTCTCTCCCTTTCTCCTTCCCTGAGGGGCAATGAGCCTGAAGAAAAGTCTTCACTCTCACCATGCCAATTTCCCAACTGAAAACAGAGGTCAAGCAGAAATGTAGCCTCATAATTTGCAACTGATGGGAGAGAGCAGGGAATGCTGTGAGTGATGGTATTAGATACAGCACAAAGGATGTGGGTCACCTTCAAATCAAACAGCCTCCAGAGACTCCACAAGTTTCTCCCTCCGAGCCCTAATCCTCTTCAAGAGAATCAATGTTTTCACCTTACTTTAACTGAAATTAATATTTAAATCCCCATTACCACATAAAATGTCTTATGCATTCCCACAGATTTACCAAATGTCTTTTGCATTTATTTTTTTTTTTTTCATAAAGATCTATCTTAATCCAATATTGCTCCATCTGCATTAAGGCACCTCTTTTAAAGGCTAGCCCCATAAGAATGCTCCTTAAGTGGCTGCCATTTCACCCCCATTGTCAGCTGGAGAATTCTAAAGATAAATGATAGCTACAATCTTGTGAGCACCTACTATGTGTGCCTCTTACACAATGATAGATTATATAATTTAAATTATAATTTTGGTTACTATAACTTAAATCCCCAAATTGCAATAGTTAAATGATATTAAATTTTATTTTTCTCTCATTTAATAATCAAGGAGTAAGCTGCCCAGGGTTGGTATGGGGTCTCCAGGATACCAGAAATCCCAGGTTCCTTTTATCTTGTTACTCTGCTATCTTTACATATTGCCCTCATTAACCTTGTCCAAGATGGTGTATTGCTATATGCCAGCCAGCTGGAAAGAGAGATGGAGAAAAAGAACGCCCCTTTCCTTTAAGGATGTGAACTTACAAATAGCATAGTTGTACATTTCCCATTAGCCAGCTGCAAGGGTGGCTGAAAATTGTAATCTTTAATCTCCTTAGGTGGCATAGACCCAAGGAGAAATCAGAGGTTCTAATTCCATCAATATAGGTCTCTTGCACTCCAGGCAGATTCTTTACCATCTGAGGCACCAGGGAAGCCCAATTCCATACACAAAGATAATGATATGTTGATACATGCCATATCAGATGTTTCTAAAGGAGATTAGGCCACAAGATTTTTGAACCTATGATAAGAAAAGGCTGAAAAGAAAATTCTCTGAGAGAAGTACAGCTTGACCTGGACTGGAATCTCCATGCCTCATTTCCAACTTTACTTAATATAAAATAACCTCAAAGATGGGATGTGGGATTGTTCTGTCTGTGAGCAGGGACAGATCACAGCCCTGTGGGTGGGGGTGGGGTTTTCCCTGAAAAGGGAGGCTCCTGGAGTCCGACCTCTTGGAGGGTGGTCAGTCCTGGAGCAGGAAATGAGAATTCTGAAAACAGATCTTAAGTGAGAAGGATGGAAAGTGGTCTCCTCTGTGAACTGGGGGTCAGCTGGGCCTGGACTCAGTGCAGGGATGCCTGGAGTATTTCTGGTGAGGGAAGGGAGGGACTCTAGCCCAGTTACGGTGAAACAGGCTGAGAGAGACATACAGAGCCAGGCATTCAAGAAAAGCTGAGGACGCATCTGGACCAGTTTAGTCATTCGTACGTGTTCATGTGTGTGAGTGTGTATTCAGTCACTCAGTTCAGTTCAGTTCAGTCGCTCAGTCGTGTCCGACTCTTTGTGACNAAGAAAAGCTGAGGACGCATCTGGACCAGTTTAGTCATTCGTACGTGTTCATGTGTGTGAGTGTGTATTCAGTCACTCAGTTCAGTTCAGTTCAGTCGCTCAGTCGTGTCCGACTCTTTGTGACTCCATGGACTAGGCTGCCAGGTTCCTCTGTCCATGGAATGTTCCAGGCAAGAATACTGGAATGGGTTGCCATTTCCTACTCTAGGGGATCTTCCTCACCCCTGGGTCTAAACTGCATCTCTTGCATCTCCTGCATTGGCAGGTAGATTCTCTACTGTTGCACCACCTGGGAAGCTCCTGTTCAGTCATAATTATCCTCTGTATTATTTCCTTCTCAACTAGCCCCAGGTTGCCAATAAATGCTTATTATTAGCTAATATTGGTCTCTGCTCTAATGGGGGAATGAAGGCAAAGTGCCTACACCACACTTAGGGGGAAGTAGGCATGTCACTCTAGCCCTCCTTCAGACCTTCAAACAGGCCACATCCCTTCCTGCCTCAGAGCCTTTGCACACCTTCTCTCTGCCTGGAAGGGTGGCCTCCACCCACTTTGCCTGCACACTCTTACTCACTCTGACCTATCATTGAAAATGTCACTTCTTCAAGAAAACCCTCCTAATTGTCACCCTCAGACCAGGTAGATGCTTCCTGTGTTTTCTCATAATCCCCTAGTTATCATATTCATGATTTGCAATTACATATTTATTCATGGGATTGTTTGATCAGCATCTTTCTCCCCTGTGCCATGCTGTGCTTTATGGGGATTTTCCTGGCAAAAATGCTGGAGAAGTTTGCCATGCCCTCCTCCAGGGAATCTTTCCAATCCAGAGATCCACATTATAGGCAGGTTCTTTGCCATCTGAGCCACCATGGAAACCCTCTTTCTCGCCTACTAGACTGTAAGTACCACAAGGAGAGGAAGCATATTCAATTTTTCTCACTCGTCAATTTCCAGCATCTAAGTTCCTGGCACGTAGTAGGTACTCTATGTGTGGAACGAATGCCAAGAATGGTATCCCATCGCAGAGGCCAGAGTACTTGGGCTCATCAGCAGAGCACAGTTTTGAGGATGAGTATTGGCCCTCAAGGGACTTTGCCACGGTGGCATGAAGGGAAGATGGGGACAGAAACACTGCCAGTTCAGAAGGTCCCCAAGAGCTGCCCAGAAATACTTGAGGAAACACACTGGGGCGTAAGGGGCTTAACCTGGCAGGCTCTTTTATCCTCATCATCTGGATTCTACACATGGAAATGATCTCATCCAATTCTCTAAGCATCCTGTGGGACAGGTGTTTTTATCTCCAATTAATAGATATGAAAACTGAGATCCAGAAATGTTTGAATACCACTCAATGACATACAGTCAGTAAATGAAGTCTGAGTTTAGACTCCTGTCATCTCCAAAGATCATCCTCATGCTTCCCATCCAGTTTGTTCCCCAGAGAAACAAAAGAAAATGGGAAAAAACTACAAAGTCAGCTCACTGAAACAACTCAAGTATCAACTGTTTCCAGCTCATAGCCTTTCCTTTTCCATGAATGTTTCTGTGGTTGAATACTCCTAGCCTACTCCCAGACTTCTGCTACTTGAGCTTGACACTTAGTACTTTTCGTGACATTTGGTTCCAGTTACCAACAAAGGTCCATCTAGTCAAGGCTATGGTTTTTCCAGTAGTCATGTATGGATGGGAGAGTTGGACTGTGAAGAAAGCTGAGTGCCAAAGAATTGATGCTTTTGAACTGTGGTGTTGGAGAAGACTCTTGAGAGTCCCCTGGACTGCAAGGAGATCCAACCTGTCCATTCTGAAGGAGATGAGCCCTGGGATTTCTTTGGAAGGAATGATGCTAAAGCTGAAACTTCAGTACTTTGGCCACCTCACGCGAAGAGTTGACTCATTGGAAAAGACCCTGATGCTGGGAGGGATTGAGGGAAGGAGGAGAAGGGGACGACAGAGGATGAGATGGCTGGATGACATCACTGACTCGATGGACGTGAGTCTGAGTGAACTCCGGGAGATGGTGATGGACAGGGAGGCCTGGCGTGGTGCGATTCATGGGGTCGCAAAGAGTCAGACATGACTGAGCGACTGAACTGAACTGAACTGATGTCTTTGGCTTCTGCTAACAGACTCTCAGGTTTCTATATCTTTGAAGGCTGCTGTTGTCATTTCCCTGAACTACCTTTCTCCCAGCCTAGCTGGATTTCTCTTTCTTTCTTTCATGCTTTGGGGTCCTGTGCTCTGAACACATCTATGCTGCTTTAGGGCTAGCAACCCAAACAGGTGCCTAAGTAGACCTGGTCTTTTCAAAGCACAGTTTGGACTTGTATCTGCAAAGCTTCTGAAATCTGCATCTGTTCCATCCAGCATTTCTGCTTCATGGGGTTTATCTCAAGAACTTAATCAGACAGATGTGTAAAGATGTGTAAAGATGTCAAATCAGGGATTTTTTATTGGCAGAAATATTTACAACAGTAAAAATATGGAAACAACCAAATATCCAATAATAGGGAATCAGTAAAATAAATGGAGAGACATCTATACATTAAAATGATATACATTAAAATGTGCATATATGTCATCAGAATGACATACACAGACTTTTGCTGATGTTGAAAAATATTCGCAATGAGAAAAAGTATAATTATATAATACAATTTCATTTCTGTTACAATCAGGTTCATTTGTTCATTCAATAAAATGTATTGAGTTGAAGAAGGCAATGGCACCCCACTCCAGTACTCTTGCCTGGAAAATCCCATGGACGGAGGAGCCTGGTAGGCTGCAGTCCCTGGGGTCGCCAAGAGTTGGACACGACTGAGCGACTTCACTTTCACTTTTCACTTTCATACATTGGAGAAGGAAATGGCAGCCCACTCCAGTGTTCTTGCCTGGAGCATCCCAGGGATGGGGGAGCCTGGTGGGTTGCCGTCTCTGGGGTCGCACAGAGTCAGACACGACTGAAGTGACTTAGCAGTAGCAGTATCGAGTGGTTGTTATTTATCAGATGCTATAAGAGCTGGGGATATAGCAGTGAACAAAATAAAGATTGTCCGTCAGGAAATCACCAATCCATTGACAAGTCTCTGCTGGTGACCACTGAGGTCAAACTCTGAGCCATTTTCTCATCTGTCAAGGAAGAATAATAAGAGTTATCTACAGAGATGTGAGGAGGTTAAACATGAATGAAAACAAGGGTTCAATAAATGTAAGAGAGTGTATTTATCACACCAAAATCTACTACGCCCTACTACTCCCATTTACCATTACTCCCTAAGAAATAAAGAAAGTGAAGTCACTCAGTCGTGTCCGACTCTTTGTGACCCCATGGATTGTAGCCTATCAGGCTGCTCCTCTGCCCATGGGATTTTCCAGGCAATAGTCCTGGAGTAGATTGCCATTTCCTCTTCCAGGGGATCTTCCCAACCCAGGGATCGAACCTGGGTCTCCCGTGTTGTAGACAGATGCTTTACCGTCTGAGCCACCATTTACCAGGGATCATTGTGATCATGGGGCTTCCCTGGTGGCTCAGACAGTGAAGAAGCTGCCTAGCAATGCAGGAGACTCGGGTTCAATCATTGAGTCGGGAAGATCCCTTGGAGAAGGAAATGGCAATCCACTTCAGTATTCTTGCCTGGAGAATTCCATGGACAGAGAAGCCTGGAGGGCTGCAGTCCATGGGTTCCCAAAGAGTCGAACACAATTGAGCAACTAACACTTAAAAACTTATTGTGATCTTATGTAAAAACCCTGAGGCTGCATCTCAAGTTTTAGTCTCAACAAAACTATCAAATACTTCATATGAGAGGAAGAAAAAGTGAAGGTATAGTCACTCAACCTATATCGACTAAGATATCTACACTCATTCAGTCACTACATTCAGTCACTTTGATCAGTTGGTTAGTTAGTCATTCAACAAATACTTATGAGCATCTACGATGTATCTTCCCATAGCCTCAAAGTTTCTACACCCCTGAGGCCCTACTGTCACTCTCTTCACTTTTCCTACCACCAGCTTCCCAGCTCTGGCCTTCTCGAAGTTTATCAAACACGGCAAGTTTGTTCCCGTTTCAGGGCCTGCTGTTTCCTCTTCCTTCTGTATGTCATAACTGACACTTTCTATCCTCCCAGTCTCAGTTTGAATATCTCCTCTCAGAAAAGTCCTCAGCATCCTAGGGCATCCTAGACCCCATGCTCACAACTCAACTCTGGTGTCTTCATAACATTACTATGATCTTAAGATCAAATTTATTTTCTTGTTTATTATCTGTCTTCCTCAATATAATGTAAGCTCCAGGAGAGCAGACACCTACTTTGTCTAGTTCATTGCTATACTCTAGCTCTTAAAACTGTACCTGTAATATAATGGATGTTTAATGAATCAGGTCAGAGGAAAGAATGAAAGGATGGGCCTGGCCCTTTACTAAGGCAGAGGACACACCCATGAAAGGACACATGTAATTTGTTATAGTCATCACCTTGTGATGTCTAGTTTCTCAGTCCTCCAAAAGGGAACTATTCTTGCCCCTGTCTTACCTGAGAATTCTTAATGGTTTTGAAACTAACATTCATTTAAATATGCACAGCCCCCATCAGATTCTTTCTTCAAGATTCTTAAGATCAAATTTATTTTCTTGTTTATTATCTGTCTTCCTCAATATAATGTAAGCTCCAGGAGAGCAGACACCTACTTTGTCTAGTTCATTGCTATACTCTAGCTCTTAAAACTGTACCTGTAATATAATGGATGTTTAATGAATCAGGTCAGAGGAAAGAATGAAAGGATGGGCCTGGCCCTTTACTAAGGCAGAGGACACACCCATGAAAGGACACATGTAATTTGTTATAGTCATCACCTTGTGATGTCTAGTTTCTCAGTCCTCCAAAAGGGAACTATTCTTGCCCCTGTCTTACCTGAGAATTCTTAATGGTTTTGAAACTAACATTCATTTAAATATGCACAGCCCCCATCAGATTCTTTCTTCAAGATTATCCTCTGCCAGAGTGCTGAGTAATTATCTTTTAGGAGTTACAATGGCTCCAAATTTTGATTAAGTGTTTTCCTGGCTTTTAAGATGCCAGGCCAGACTATTAGGCTGTGTTCTGCTATGGCATTACTCAACGCAGTGATTGACTGAGACAGACTTTGTCCTCCACTTACTTTGCAGCTATTTCCTTAGTATTTTGATCCAGGCAAGAAGTATGACATTATTGATTTGCTCTGCTCCACGCACCAACTGCCTCATCTGCAAGAGCAGGAATCTTTATGGCTTCAATAATTTCCCGGAGTGCAGAGAACTCTTTTATATTTTTGCTTGGCGCTTTGCAATTCTGTCAATTTTTTATGGACTCTGAGGTTAAGTTTTGTCCTTTGCTCTCAGGCTCATTGTCTGCTTGTGTTCTATGAAAGAACCTGCCCCCTTTGGTACCCGGTTTTGTTGCATGCCATTCTTATCATCAGACAGGGAGGGAGAGAAGAAAGAGAAAGAGATTAGAATAGAATTCTGGAAGAATCGAATTCTATATCCTTTTTACTGAAAAAAAAAAAAAAAGCTCAGTAAAGTTTAGTGATTTACCTAAAAGAACCCCTATTAGTAGTGAATAATAAGAGAGAAACATTCTTCTGATTCTGGGACCATCATTGGTGGTTTTCACCAATATTTTGGTTCTCCTCTCTCTGAGCACAAAATAGGGTTCCCTTTCTTTGACCCGACCAAGGCCATGAGATTTGCAGGGGCCAATATAATGTGAGTGGAAGTGAGCTATGTCACTTCAGGTGGAAGCCATCCAGAGTGTCGAGATGGTAGTGTCTCCATTTACCTGCATCCCTGAATGAGCTCAAGCTCATCAAGCAATGAAAGGTCCAGTTCACTAGGAAAATATGCAGATCCCTTCACAACTTGACCCTAAGCTTCCTTTTCAGTCTCAACTCTCCACCACTCTGCTACCCCAGGCGAGACACTGCTTCCATATCATTAGATTTATTAATTCTTTGTTTGCACAGTCATTCATTCAAAAAATGCCTACTGCGTTTCTAGTATGTTCAAAACATGCTGTGGCTTCCGTGTACCAAACTGTTGCCTGTACTTCTTTATTCATGTTTCGAAGTTCAGATCAAAATCCTTTCCACCAAGAAGGCTTGTCTAACACCAATTTTTACCAAAGCACATTTAGCCTCTTCTTTCTCTGGGTGTTAACATTTTGTAGGTTTTTCTTTTACCTATTGTGCTTATGGCACTACAATTGTTTCATATATTTATCTCTCTCACTAGACAGTGAACTCTTTGAAGGTAGGGATCATGCTGGAGTCATCCTGAGCTCCAATGCCTGACTCATAGTCTATGCTCGGCTACTGCTGCTGCTAAGTCGCTTCAGTCGTGTCCGACTCTGTGCGACCCCAAAGACGGCAGCCACCAGGCTCCCCTGTCCCTGGGGTTCTCCAGGCAAGAACACTGGAGTGGGTTGCCATTTCCTTCTCCAATGCATGGAAGTGAAAAGTGAAAGTGAAGTCGCTCAGTTGTGTCCGACTCTTAACGACCCCATGGACTTCTCAATAAATATCTAATGGATGGAGGGACGGACAGTGACTCAGTGTCACTATTCTGTTTCTGCTTTCAACATCCCAGCAGCATCTTAGCTCTTCAAGGGGTAAAACAGCACCCAGAGTCCCAGAAATATGGTTGAGCTGGAAATCTGAGTGTGTCTGATTTATAAACATACCAGGTAACTTAGTGAGGATGAGGAGCTATTTAATATCTTTGCACCTACCTGGACAAGAAGCAGCAGAGACTACAATGATGAGCTTATACTTGATAGAAGGCACTTTGAGACTGGCTTGCTTAGGGGAGCAAATGCCACTTAATGAGCAGGAATCACTCTCTCAGAGGCCCTGGAAAATAATTATGCCAGTGGGGATGTTCTCCCTCTCTGCTTATATTTCAAACATAAGTCATGAACCACCCTCCTGAGTCTGAGCTTAGATCCCAGTGGTAGAGTATAATGAGACTCAGGCTGTGCAGCAAGGCCTATCATTTCTGCANTAATGGTTTTGAAACTAACATTCATTTAAATATGCACAGCCCCCATCAGATTCTTTCTTCAAGATTATCCTCTGCCAGAGTGCTGAGTAATTATCTTTTAGGAGTTACAATGGCTCCAAATTTTGATTAAGTGTTTTCCTGGCTTTTAAGATGCCAGGCCAGACTATTAGGCTGTGTTCTGCTATGGCATTACTCAACGCAGTGATTGACTGAGACAGACTTTGTCCTCCACTTACTTTGCAGCTATTTCCTTAGTATTTTGATCCAGGCAAGAAGTATGACATTATTGATTTGCTCTGCTCCACGCACCAACTGCCTCATCTGCAAGAGCAGGAATCTTTATGGCTTCAATAATTTCCCGGAGTGCAGAGAACTCTTTTATATTTTTGCTTGGCGCTTTGCAATTCTGTCAATTTTTTATGGACTCTGAGGTTAAGTTTTGTCCTTTGCTCTCAGGCTCATTGTCTGCTTGTGTTCTATGAAAGAACCTGCCCCCTTTGGTACCCGGTTTTGTTGCATGCCATTCTTATCATCAGACAGGGAGGGAGAGAAGAAAGAGAAAGAGATTAGAATAGAATTCTGGAAGAATCGAATTCTATATCCTTTTTACTGAAAAAAAAAAAAAANCTCTCAGGCTCATTGTCTGCTTGTGTTCTATGAAAGAACCTGCCCCCTTTGGTACCCGGTTTTGTTGCATGCCATTCTTATCATCAGACAGGGAGGGAGAGAAGAAAGAGAAAGAGATTAGAATAGAATTCTGGAAGAATCGAATTCTATATCCTTTTTACTGAAAAAAAAAAAAAAAGCTCAGTAAAGTTTAGTGATTTACCTAAAAGAACCCCTATTAGTAGTGAATAATAAGAGAGAAACATTCTTCTGATTCTGGGACCATCATTGGTGGTTTTCACCAATATTTTGGTTCTCCTCTCTCTGAGCACAAAATAGGGTTCCCTTTCTTTGACCCGACCAAGGCCATGAGATTTGCAGGGGCCAATATAATGTGAGTGGAAGTGAGCTATGTCACTTCAGGTGGAAGCCATCCAGAGTGTCGAGATGGTAGTGTCTCCATTTACCTGCATCCCTGAATGAGCTCAAGCTCATCAAGCAATGAAAGGTCCAGTTCACTAGGAAAATATGCAGATCCCTTCACAACTTGACCCTAAGCTTCCTTTTCAGTCTCAACTCTCCACCACTCTGCTACCCCAGGCGAGACACTGCTTCCATATCATTAGATTTATTAATTCTTTGTTTGCACAGTCATTCATTCAAAAAATGCCTACTGCGTTTCTAGTATGTTCAAAACATGCTGTGGCTTCCGTGTACCAAACTGTTGCCTGTACTTCTTTATTCATGTTTCGAAGTTCAGATCAAAATCCTTTCCACCAAGAAGGCTTGTCTAACACCAATTTTTACCAAAGCACATTTAGCCTCTTCTTTCTCTGGGTGTTAACATTTTGTAGGTTTTTCTTTTACCTATTGTGCTTATGGCACTACAATTGTTTCATATATTTATCTCTCTCACTAGACAGTGAACTCTTTGAAGGTAGGGATCATGCTGGAGTCATCCTGAGCTCCAATGCCTGACTCATAGTCTATGCTCGGCTACTGCTGCTGCTAAGTCGCTTCAGTCGTGTCCGACTCTGTGCGACCCCAAAGACGGCAGCCACCAGGCTCCCCTGTCCCTGGGGTTCTCCAGGCAAGAACACTGGAGTGGGTTGCCATTTCCTTCTCCAATGCATGGAAGTGAAAAGTGAAAGTGAAGTCGCTCAGTTGTGTCCGACTCTTAACGACCCCATGGACTTCTCAATAAATATCTAATGGATGGAGGGACGGACAGTGACTCAGTGTCACTATTCTGTTTCTGCTTTCAACATCCCAGCAGCATCTTAGCTCTTCAAGGGGTAAAACAGCACCCAGAGTCCCAGAAATATGGTTGAGCTGGAAATCTGAGTGTGTCTGATTTATAAACATACCAGGTAACTTAGTGAGGATGAGGAGCTATTTAATATCTTTGCACCTACCTGGACAAGAAGCAGCAGAGACTACAATGATGAGCTTATACTTGATAGAAGGCACTTTGAGACTGGCTTGCTTAGGGGAGCAAATGCCACTTAATGAGCAGGAATCACTCTCTCAGAGGCCCTGGAAAATAATTATGCCAGTGGGGATGTTCTCCCTCTCTGCTTATATTTCAAACATAAGTCATGAACCACCCTCCTGAGTCTGAGCTTAGATCCCAGTGGTAGAGTATAATGAGACTCAGGCTGTGCAGCAAGGCCTATCATTTCTGCAACAACATCAGCACTACTGATCTGTGGAGTAACTCTGAGTCAGCTGAGCCTTCAGACAGCCACCCCCCCACCCTACAGTTACCCTGTCACGCTTGTGTCAACACAGAGCCTGGGCTTTCTGTGTTAGTTTCCTCAACCACAGGTGACATAATCCATAGTTTCCATTTCAAATATTTATAGAAAACTTGGAGGGAAAATATTCTCTTTTGAACAGGCCTTCCAATTTCCTTTAACAGTGAAGGTCAGAACAATGAATGCTCTGCAAAGGAATTTCTCTCTTGATTGTCAATCTATGGCAGATAGAATGGAGAGCAGGAAGCTGGGCATTCTTTTACCTAGTTTCACTCTCCATTCCCTGCACTACCAAAGATCTGAAGTCTCCTATTAAGGGGAAAACAGCTGAGAAATCACCTTTTCATAGATTTACAGTAGTTTTTGGATTGTAAAAATGTATATCCCTTTCAATAATTTCAGGATGTAGATAAAATTGAGGGCTTCCCAGGGGGTGCTAGGAGACAAAAGAGACTCGATTTTGATCGCTGGGTTGGGGAGACCCCATGGAGGAGGGCTTAGCTGCCCAATTCAGTATTCTTGCCTGGAGAATCCCATGGACAGAGGAGCCTGGAGGGCTACAGTGCATACGGTCACAAAGAGTCAGACACTACTAAAGTGACTTAGCATGCACACACGCATAGATAACATTATACAGAAGAAAATAAAGGCTGCCTTTAATCCAGCACACAGAAATAATGATTATTAACAATTTGATGTCTAATCTTTTAGATCTTCTTCCAGAAAAGGAGTATATTATTTATTACTAAAATGGGATTGTATTATGCAAACTATTTTGCAAATGTCTTTTTTCTAATTATAATTACAGTATGAAGATCTTTCTTGCATGGAAGTGTGTTTTTCTAATGCACATAACTTAAAAAAATATTTTTTTAATTGAAGGATAATTACTTTACAGAATTTTGTTGTTTTCTGTCAAACCTCAACATGGAGTCAGCCATAGGTATATATGTATATCCCCTCCCTTTTGAACCTCCCTCCCATCTTCCTCCCCATTCCACCCCTCTAGGTTGATACAGAGCCCCTGTTTGAGTTTCCTGAGCCATATAGCAAATTCCCATTGGCTGTCTATTTTACATATGGCAATGTAAGTTTCCATGTTAGTCTCTCCATACATCTCACCCTCTCCTCCCCTCCCCCATGTCCATAAGTCTGTTCTCTATGTCTGTTTCTCCATTCTAATGCACATAACTTTTAATGGCTGTGTGTTATTCCACTGTATAAAAGTACAGGAGATAACTAATCAATCCCCTGTCACTGGACACTTAGATTGTTTCCAATTGTTCATTATTATGTAAAAAATAGCTTAAAGATGTAGTGAATGTCTAGAGACAGATGAGCGCCTTTCTCTTACTATTTCCTTCATATAAATTTCTTGATGTGAAACTTTTTTTTCAGAGGATATGGGTCTTTTAAAGACTTTGACTCCCATTACAAAAAAAAAAAAAAAAAAAAAAAAACAGAAAATAAACGCTCAGTTTGCCTTCACAAACAGTGCATGACCCTGCTATTTCCTAGCAAACGTCACATCAGTTCTGTGGATGAGCCATCTTTATATTTTGGACAATCTGATGGCAGAAAAAAAAGATGATAACATTACTGTTTCCTTTTTAATACATTAATACATTTTATTAATATTAAGTTTATTAAACACATTTTTGTGATTGTGTATATTAGGCATCTTGTTCATTTTTTCCCGTTGGAGTAACTTGGTACACTGCCATTTTAAATGTTAAAGATAGATATGCTATAAATACTCTTCTTAATGTGCCTTTTGTCCTTTAACTTTGTTCTCCTTTGCTGTGCAGATTTTCAATTGTGTGTAATAAAGGCATTGATGTTTTTTCCTTTTGAAAAATTTATTTTGGTCATACATAGTTGATTTACCTCTAAACAGCTGTAAATGTGCTAATTTTTGCTGTGTAGCAGAGTGATGCAGCTATACAGATATACACATTCTCTTACATATTCTTTTCCATTATGGTTTATCACAGGATAGAGTATAGTTCCCTGTGCTGTACAGTAGGCTCCTGTTGTTTATCCACATTAGATATCTATTTATTATTTATTTATTATCTGTTTATCCATCCTATAGATAATACTTTGCATCTGCTAATCCTAAATTCCTCATCTGCCCCTCACCCTCCCTTCCTCACTTGGCAGCCACAAGCCTGTTCTCCGTGTCTGTGAGTCTCTTTTGTAGATAAGTGTCTCATATTTTAGACTCCGTATATAAGCGATATCATAAGGCATTTATCTTTCTCTTTCTGACTTACTCCATTTAGTATAATAATCTCCAGGCCCATCCACATGGCTGCAAATGGCATTGTTTCATTCTTTTCTATGGCTGAGTAGTATTCCACTGTATACAAGCACATCTCCTTTATCCATTCATCTGTTGATAGATATATCATTGTTTTCTCTTGATGGTTTCTGACTTTGATTTCAAATTTTAAAAGGCTTTCCCCTCTCTCAAGAGAATAGAACTTTCACCTATATTTTTCCATAAGAATTTTGTGTTTATTTGCTTATTTTTATATAAATATTTAAACAATGTGAAATTAATTTTGATATAAAGTATGAGATAGGGGATCTAACTTTATTCTTTCCAATAAAGTGAATTCATTTTACAATTAACCCTTCCCTCTGTTCTGAAATACTTTTACGATATATAGACATTTTCTTAGAAGAAATCCTTTCTTTGCTCTTCTTTTTTCAGAAAATCCTTGAATAATTTTCAGCCATTTATTGTTCAGATGAGTTTATGATTTTGTCAAGTGATAAAAATGCTGCTAATATTTAATGAATATCACATAATAGTTATATCATTTTGGATAAACTGGCAAGTATTTGATACTGAAAACATAAGATCACATTTATTTATCTCTTATACACTTCAATAAAGATTTTCAATTTTATACAATAGAACATATGTTTCTTTTTTAAAATTTTAATTGGAGGCTAATTGCTTTACAATATCGTGGTGGTTTTTGCCATACACTCACATGAATTCACCACGGATATACATGTGTTCCCCATCCTGAAGCCCTCCTCCCTCTTCCCTCCCCATCCCATCCCTCTGGGTCATTCCAGTGCATCAGCCCTGAGCTCCCTGTCTCATGCATCGAACCTGGACTGGTGATCTATTTCACATACGATAATACACACATTTCAGTGTTATTCTCTCAAATCATCCCACCCTTGCCTTCTCCCACAGAGTCCAAAAGTCTGTTCTTTACATCTGTGTCTCTTTTGCTGTTGCACATATAGGGTCATCACTACCATCTTTCTAAATTCCATATATATGCATTAATATCCTGTTACAATACAGCATATGTTTCTTACTAAAGTTTTACCTAGATACCCTGCATTTGTGCTCAGAATTTTATTATGATTTTATTTTATTATTAATTTTTATGATCTATAAGAAAGCTACTGTGAATTTTTGTGTATATTTTATATATACACTTGTTTATGAAGGTAATTATTTGGTGGTTAAAGCCATCTCATAAAGAAGGCTGAGCACTGAAGAACTGATGATTTTGAACTGTGGTGTTAGAAAAGACTCTTGACAGTCCCTTGGACTGTAAGGAGATCAAACCAATCAATCTTAAAGGAAATCAACCCTGAATATTCACTGAAAGGACTGATGCTGAAGCTGAAACTCCAATACTTTGGCTACCTGATGGGAAGAGCCAACTCATTAGAAAAGACCCTAGTGCTGGGAAAGATTGAAGGCAGGAGGAAAAGGGGACCACAGAGGGTGAGATGGTTGGATGGCATCACCAACCAAATGGACATGAGTTTGAGCAAGCTCTGAGAAATGATGAAAGACAGAGAGGCCTGGCGTGCTGCAGTCCACGGGGTCGCAAAAAGCCGGACAAGACTGTGACTGAACAACAACAAAAGCCATCTCATGGTACTTCATGATTGCAGTTATGTAACAAATAGACATGAATCACGCAAACTCATCGGACGTCCCACTGACAGAAGAACAGCTGCCTGGCTTAGAAAGTCCACCAAGAAGAGAAGTATTAATCACATTTTTTTTCATTTTCTGTATTATTAAGCTTTGATATTTTGAGGACTTGTTGACTTGGAAAAGACTGTCCCTCCCAGTTCAGTTCAGTTCAGTTCAGTCGCTCAGTC
>SJYX01013546.1:227222-298824 GCA_006410675.1 Oreotragus oreotragus | reverse complement strand
CCCTCTCCCTCTCCCTCAGAGTCCAAAAGTCCACTCTACACATCTGTGTCTCTTTTGCTGTCTTGCATACAGGGTCCTCATTACCATCTTTCTAAATTCCATATATATGTGTTAGTATACTATATTGGTGTTTTTCTTTCTGGCTTACTTCACTCTGTATAATTGGTTCCAGTTTCATCCATCTTATTAGAACTGATTCAAATGTATTCTTTTTAATGGCTGAGTAATACTCCATTGTGTATATGTACCACAGCTTTCATATATATCTCTTTTGAACTACATTAACAACAGCTTGTTTGACAGATCTACTTGAACACATCTTAAATATTTCCAACTTTACATTTTTAAAACAGAATCATCATTTTTCCCTTCAATGTAATTCTTGCCCAGGGTTTTCATCTTAGGAAATGACAATATAATTCAAACAATTGCTAAAGACTGTTGACCTGAGACAAATAGACTACCAAATATTTCTCCAGTAAAAAAGTTTATTTGAGATCAGTAGAGAATTGCAATTCCATATCTGCAAGCATGGTGAGACTTATGCCAGCCACACATGGCATGGGTAGAACACTTTTATAGAGAGGAAAAGTTGGGAGAGCTATAGAAGACAGAGTTCATGGCCTTTCTTTGACTTACTTCTTCCCAGGAAAGAAGAAATGCATTTCTTCTTCCTATTGGATTCTGCTGTCTTCGTAGGGCATGAGAGATCTCCATCTGGTGTCTCAAACTAACTTAGTTGAGGTTCTGTTTATTAATCTTTTACAAGACAAATCCTGAGATATACCCTTCTCACCATCTCAATTACCACTATCCTAATGAATGACAACATTTTTCATTAATTGATTTCCCACTTTCCTCTTTTCCAGAACAAATCCATTCTTCACACAGCAACCTATACCTTATTTTCAAAATGTAAGTCAGAGCAGGTGACCCCCCTGCTTAAAGTTGCTCAGCTGTTTTCTGCAGTATATAGAATAAAATCCAAAGTACTTGTTATTGGGTTCTGCTCATCCATGTCTAGCCTGTCTTCTAACCATATGGGATTCTGTGTTTTTCTTACTAAACAATGATCAGTACATTTTATCAGGTTCACTTGAGGAATAAGACATGAGGACAGGGAACCCATTTCCTAGTCTTGTGACCTTGATTTTTCTTTTTTTTTTGACTTGAGTGACTCAATACTGTTCATGAGGCAAATATTCATCCCTATGGAAGATTTACCTGATCACTGCATCTAAAGTAGACTCAGTGATATCCTTTCATGTAAACATTTGTAATTTCATTGATAGTACAAATTAAAATCTGATATTATTTCACATGCTGTATGAGTATTTTCATATATTTTATATTTATATTATAAATGCTTGTCTAAAAGCAAGGTTTATTTTTTTTTTAATGTGTGAATAAGTTTCTTAACATTTCTTTTACTTTTAATGTATCTTAATTAATTAACTAATCTTATTTTGTAGGGTGAGCCCTTAGTTACCCCATGGTATGTGGGCTTATTTCCCTTCCAGGGATTGAACTTATGTCCCTGGCACTGGCAGGCAGATTCTTAACTGCTAGACCTCCATGAGAGTCCCTAAAAGCAAGATCTCTGAACCAATATGTCATTATTCTCTATTTTATTTATTTTATCTAGTGCTTGTTACACTAGGCACTCAAGAAAACGTGGAATAAATAAATGAATGAATATCCAACTTGCTGTTTTGTGGGCATGCTGTGTTTCTTCATGAGGGAGAGAAGGAGCCAGAACAAATGACTTAAGATTCTATTTGTGAGCTTCTTGTACGTTTATTTATTTTATTTTTGGTTTCATTGGGTCTTGGTTGCAGTGCACTGGTTTAGTTGCTGTGTGGCATGTGGGATCTTACCAACCAGACATTGAATCCACATCCCCTGCATTGGCAGGTGAATTCTTAACCATTGGACCATCAGGGTCATCTCATTTGTGAGCTACATAGATAGGCATGATATAGCCATTGTGTTCAAGAAGCAAATAAAATATTTTCTTGATACCAGTTAATGGGAAAAATGATAAATTGTTTTTACTTATTTCTTTATAATGGAAAATTCACATATGAGTTGTTCTTGAAAGGGTGAAGGGAGGAAACAATAGAAAATAGTAGAGGTTTGAGGTGCTAAGACACAATTGCTTTTCTTACATAAGTTGTTGAATTAATCTATTCATTTACATATCCATTTTCTAATTAACTGATATAAACAGTTCAGTTACTGCCTGATAGTTTATTGCTGCATGGCAAAATGCCTCAATGGATGTGCAATTCTAAAAATGGTTCTTAAATAAAATATTTTCTTGATACCAGTTAATGGGAAAAATGATAAATTGTTTTTACTTATTTCTTTATAATGGAAAATTCACATATGAGTTGTTCTTGAAAGGGTGAAGGGAGGAAACAATAGAAAATAGTAGAGGTTTGAGGTGCTAAGACACAATTGCTTTTCTTACATAAGTTGTTGAATTAATCTATTCATTTACATATCCATTTTCTAATTAACTGATATAAACAGTTCAGTTACTGCCTGATAGTTTATTGCTGCATGGCAAAATGCCTCAATGGATGTGCAATTCTAAAAATGGTTCTGCAATTATAGTAGTTTTATTGATCCATAGGCACTTACTGCATCAAGTAGCTTCTAATTGCTAACGAAGAAAGACCTAGCCTTTCCCAACCTGTTCTCCTCCCTGACCTATGTGTAGAACAGATTTTGTCATTTCTGACAAGAAGAATGAGATCAACCACAAATAATATGTGACAAAAGTAATTAATTTGTACAGGTGAGAACCTATCAATCCCTTTCAGCAAACAGTTCTCTTAGGAAGAATTTTCACAAAATTGCACATTTTCCAGCCAAGTCCCTTGATAACTGGTAAACATAGAATGTAGTAGCCAAAATTTATAGAGTCTGTTTCCCTTTCACATATGGCCTGTGATGTTCTAAAATTAGAATAACGGGCACAGACAACAATGACCCGACATAAAGCGAATCTCACTCACAGACAACTACCACAAAAGACATAACCTATTTAAACAAAGTAACAGGGAATGTCACATAACAAAAGGAAATAAGCATATAAATTAGGGTAATATTTTAAAATTCTGTTGCAAATAGGTAATTAGCAGGTAAAAAAGCAAATAAGCTTGCTCCAACTATCTCCAGGTAGAATTATCAACAGAATTTAGATGGATCTAATATTTGGCTCTGTAAAGACAGCTAAGTGAAGCAGAGGTTGTGAAGTTCAGGTGGAAACACCATGAAGAAAATATTTACTTTTCAGTTTACTTGATTCATATAAATTTCGATTGATGTAAATATCATTTTACAGAACACTTCTGTATAACAAAGTCATTTTTATGTTCCAGTGCATGACTCATAGTAATAGGAATGTGAAAATTTGATTAAAACTAATTTCCTGGTTAGAAATTCTTTGTGAAAATTTTTTCTTAATTTTCTATGTGCTCCTTATAGTGATAGTACCTGAGTTGCAATGGCAGAGAGATAGAAGAGAAACTTGTTTTACATTGACTAATATGCAGTGTCTTTATTTTGCCACTAGCAATATTTTTTGTTAACAACTTTCATTTTTTTTCCTTAATGATCATGACATGAAGCATTCAATGAAAACTGCAAAACAACTCTCTTTGTTTTTAGAATATTTAAGACAAAGCATATACATATAACTCCTCTGTTACCACAAAAAAGTTTTCTAAAATCTAGGTTTTTCCCTTTATTTGTTTGTGTTTTAGGATCTCTGCTAAGAACTTCTATTCTTATAAGAACATAAACATCTATAGTTTGATTTAAATCTTCTATTAAGTATTAATTACATACAAGTAATATTTTCATCATATATGCTCAAATAATAAAGTCTAAAATGCTGGGCTGGAAGAAGCACAAGCTGGAATCAAGATTGCCAGGAGAAATATCAATAACCTCAGATTTGGCAAAACTCTATTAGTCTTTGCCCTGCCTCATTCTGCATTCCAAGGCCAAATTTGCCTGTTACTCCAGGTATTTCTTGACTTCCTACTTTTGCATTGCAGTCCCCTATAATGAAAAGGACATCTTTTCTGGGTGTTAGTTCTAAAAGGTCTTGTAGGTCTTCATAAAACCGTTCAACTTCAGCTTCTTCAGCATTACTGGTTGGGGCATAGACTTAGATAACTGTGATATTGAATGGTGTGACTTGGAGATGAACAGAGATCATTCTGTCGTTTTTGAGACTGCATCTCAAATGTCTGAAATGCAAGTACTGCATTTCGGACTCTTTGGTTGACCATGATGGCTACTCCATTTCTTCTGAGGGAATCCTGCCTGCAGTAGTAGATATAATGGTCATCTGAGTTAAATTCACCCATTCCAGTCCATTTTACTTCTCTGATTCCTAGAATGCCGACGTTCACCCTTGCCATCTCTTGTTTGACCACTTTCAATTTGCCTTGATTCATGGACCTGACATTCCAGGTTCCTATGCAATATTGCTCTTTACAGCATTGGATCTTGCTTCTATCACCAGTCACATGCACAACTGGGTATCGTTTTTGCTTTGGCTCCATCCCTTCATTCTTTCTGGAGTTATTTCTCCACTGATCTCCAGTAACATATTGGGCACCTAATGACCTGGGGAGTTCCTCTTTTGATATCCTATCATTTTGCCTTTTCATAGTCTTCATGGGGCTCTCAAGGCAAGAATACTGAAGTGCCCTTCTTTTCCCTTCTCCAGTGGACCACGTTCTGTCAGCCCTCTCCACCATGACCCGCCCACCTTGGGTTGCCCCTCAGGCATGGCTTGGTTTCATTGAGTTAAACAAGGCTGTGGTCCTAGTGTGATTAGACTGACTATTTTTCTGTGAGTATGGTTTCAATGTGTCTGCCCTCTGATGCCCTCTTGCAACACCTACCATTTTACTTGGGTTTCTCTTGCCTTGGGCGTGGGGTATCTCTTCATGGCTGCTCCAGCAAAGCATAGATGCTGCTCCTTACCTTGGAAAAGGGGTATCACCTTACCGCCACCATTCCTGACCTTCAGCGTGGGATAACTCCTCTAAGCTCTCCTGCGCCTGCGCAGCCAGAGCTCCACGGGTTGCTCCTCCGGCCTCAGGCCCTGGCCTTGGGCGTGGGTGGCTGCTCCCAGCTGCCGCCCCTGGCTTCAGGCTTGGGGTGGCTCCTCAGGGTCACCGCCCCTGGCCTCGGGCACAAGGTGGCTTCTCCTGGCCGCCCTTGACCTCCTCCCAGCCGCTGCATCATGAGACACACCAGCAGCAACTTGAAGAGCAGGAAGGCAACAGTAGTTGGATTAAAATGGCCCTCTGGTAAAGGAGCCACCCCAAGGACTCACAGCCTCACCTCAGCTCTTGTGAAATGTACCTTAAAGGCTCTGCTTCTTTATGTGCATTTACTACTTACTTTAGAGCTTACTTTACTACATTTACTACTTGCTTTAGAGCACACTTCCCGTTCAGACTATGGTAAAGAATTCATAATCACAAATTCACATAAGCCCCACAGCAGTCCTGTGAGAAAGAAACCGTTTCTCCATTTTACACATTAGGAAGCTGGGATTCAGAGACTAGAGTCTAACTCAGATCATATGTCTCAGAAGTAGCAGAGACAGGATTTGAACCTAAGCTTGCCTGGCTTTTAAAGCACTCTGTTCTCCTGTCTTTCTTCTGATGTTCTCTGTGCCCATTCGTATTCTGGCATTGATATGTCCTAATTGGCTATTTGTTGATCTTATTGATCCAATAATGAGTGAACATTCATAACAGTGCAGGTGGCATGATCAGTCGTTTTAGACTTCATGTTGCAATGTGTTTTATATTTTAACTGCTACTGTCAGTTGCTCTCCTGCTTATCAGCGTGGCTGCTGAGGTCTCGTGGCATGTTCCATGATGCCCTGGGTATGTAAACCATGTCTTGACCTCAGAGCAATGCCACCTCAATACATAAGAGCTGACGTTGCTTTAAGGAGGCATCTAATAATGTCCAGTGGGTTCTGTAGATGAAATGTTCCCACACCCGCACAACCTCTTTAACATAGGATGAGAGAGGATGCACATTTGATATTGGCTAACAAGGGAAAGACATAATTGTGCAGAAACATGTTGGCAAACAATCTAAAACTGAGTGTTCCTGTTTGGTATTTAGGGAGCTCAGTGGTATTCTCCTGGGGCCTTTCACTAGAGGAGAAACTCTCACCAGCCAGCTCAGTGCTGCCACTCATAACCATTGTCGGTGGGAGGTGCTGAGGCCAGAAGAGCTGTCAGCATCCATATATTTCCAAATGCCAGCCTCACAGAGTATCACTTCCCAGGCCTGAGTTGGCTGCCTCTACATGTCTACAGTACCTGGTCATCCATGGGAGGCAGCAGAAGTGGTACTTGAGAGTGAGCAGGAACAAAAAATCTTCTGAGATGTTAATGCATTAATCTTGAGAGCAACATCTAGCCCGGAAGCCAGGGACTCAAAGCCTTTCACTGGTGTGTGACCTCAGGAACCCAGGGCTGCCTGGGCTGGGTGAGGCTTACTCATCATAGACATTGTCACCAAAATCACATCCAAAAGGACACTGTTCTCTTCTAAGAACACCAGGTCACAGAGACTGCAGAGTGTATGGTAAAACAGATTAAGAGGGCAAGGAAAATTTCCTATGCCAAGACATTGGCCTCATTTTACATGGATTAGTACCCATGACTGAAGTCATTTCCTCTCAGTTTTGGCTGAGGAACTTGAAGACCAGAGTTGGGACCAGGGCAAGACATTGGGAGAAGAGGCAAATTACATCTCGTGATTTTCTCTGGCTGCTTGCTGATGAGCTAAAGTCCATGTGTTCTGACAGTGCCCCAAAGAAAGGGATGTTTGGGGATGTCTGCAGGGCTCAGCAACAGGGAAGCCATCATGTGGTGCACAGGCTGGTTGGAGTAACACAGCTCAGGGGTTAAGGGTGCAGGCTCAGCCAGGTTACTCTGCCACCTACTTCCCATCTCATCTGTAAAGTGGGGCTGCTGCTGCTGCTGCTAAGTTGCTTCAGTCGTGTCCGACTCTGTGCGACCCCAGAGACGGCAACCCACCAGTCTCCCCCATCCCTGGGAGTCTCCAGGCAAGAACACTGGAGTGGGTTGCCATTTCCTTCTCCAATGCATGAAAGTGAAAAGTGAAAGTGAAGCCGCTTAGCCGTGTCCGACTCTCAGCGACCCTGTGGACTGCAGCCTACCAGGCTCCTCCATCCATGGGATTTTCCAGGCAAGAGTACTGGAGTGGGATGCCATTGCCTTCTTCAGTAAAGTGGTGTGCAGTGAGTTGAATAGTAGCTCCCAACGATGTCAGGTCCTCATTGTCTCATTTGGTGAAGCTTTTGCAGATGTGATTAAATTAAGGACCTTGAGATGAGGCGCTTACCCTGGATTGTCCTGGTGGGCTTTAAGGGCCATCATAAGTGTACTCATAAGGGAGCTCTTATTTGACTCAGACACAGAGGAGGAGGTGATGTGACCACAGAAGCAGAGGCTAGAATGTGTGGCTATAAGCTAAGGGATGCTGGCAGCTGGAAGTCTCCAAGGCTGGAACAGAAAAGGAAAATATCCTCATCTGGAGCCTTAGCAGGAACACAGCCCTCCAACACCTTGGTTTCAGACTCTGGCTTCCAGAACTGCGAGAGAATAAATTTCTGTTGTTTTAAGCCACAAAGCATCGGTGATTTCTTAAATCAGCCTCAGGAAACTAGCACATGGGGATTATATTTGCTACCCCTAAGGGCTATTGTAAGAATTAAATGATTCAATATGTCTACAGAATTTGTAACAGTACCTGACACATTAAAGTGCTATAACAGCCTTTACCAGTTAAGTATCAACACTATTATTTTTAAATGGGGAAGAAATCAAGTCTCAGGGAGGCCCGTGCAATACAAAAGTCTGAGTGCTCTTGATTGAGTTCAAGTCTCAGAACCCTAAACTCCAACAGGAGCTTGAGGAGGTTCCAAAAGCCAAAGATCAGAATAAAATTACACAGTCATACTTAAAACCAGGCCAGGGGTCAGGCACCAAGAACAGCTCCTGCTCCTAATCATTGTTCCTTCCATGGAAGCCCAGTCAAGAGCAAGGAACTTTCCTTCTTCTGAGCTCAACCACATCCTACCATCTGCTCTAGTCATTTCTGAGGCCTGTCCTAGCCAGGCCCATAACAATAATAACTGCAGTCATAATAACAATAATAGTAGCCAGGCTCATAACAATAATAAAAACTTTTATTTTTACTTGAAGTGTGCCAGACTTTGAACTAAGTACTTTAGACCTATTAATATACCTAATCCTTAATCACTGTACCCATTTTAAAGATAAGGAACTTGAGGTTCTGATGAGTTAAATGACATGCCCAAGACTGAATGGAATTTAAATCTAGGTTCACCTCTCCACCTGTCTTTCAGTACAGCAATCTTCCTTATCATGAGAACAGCTTAGAATATGGCAGGCACCTTGCCAGGGTCTCCACTTATTCTGAGTCCTCTTAGGATCACTGTTCCACAGATGGGGACACTGATGTGCTATCAATATAAGCTGCCCAAGGTTATCCAGAAATCTCCAAACACTTGACTCTAGAGAGCCCCAACTCAACCTCCGGCAGGCTCCTTCCTCCTCCATTATAGCACTGGCTCCTGTGCAAACAACCAGCAGCTCAGAATTGCAGAGAAACACTAAATTCATTCTCGAATCAGCCTTCTTCCCTCAAGATGAGTGTAGGCCAGCTAAATGAGAAGTCATAAGGCTGGGTGTGCACAGAGTATTTCTAACTTATGTTGACACTAAGTCCTTGAAATTTGCAGAACCTCGAAAGGCTTTGCAGGAACCAGCAATGATGGGTCCTCATGGGGCTGGGCAGGGCTTTCTCTGTGCTTCATCAGAGAGACAGTTTGTGGTGGTCGTCTTCATAGAAGAAGGTCACTCACTGCACTCCTTTCCCAACCCTCATAAGCTCAACTCCGGTGGGGAGCCCCCAGCCCAGCGGGAGACTCCCCCCGCCCCGCACCGCCACGGACTTGAGCCTTGAAGTTTCTCTTTTTCACAGCCCTGAATTTTTTCTACCTAGTGACTGAATCTTCTTTTAATCTTTCTCACACTTTTGTCTTTCCCAACTAAGATTAGAGCAGCTTAAGAGTGTATGGCTGGGTTTTTCACTTTTTTTTTTTTAAATACCAGAAGAGGCTTATAGAGCTAGCTGGAGAAGAGCTGATGAGAGTTTGCGGATTCACCTGTGGGGTCACTGAGCATCCTCTATGTGCTAGCACAGCTTACGGCATTTTGCATACATTTTGCATACACTTCATCCTCATAGCAAACCTGTGAAGGAAGTATTCTTTCTGTTTTCTAGCTCCAAGTCCTTTCAGTGATGCTGAAGATGAGGATGAGGATGGTAATAACAAAGCCACTTGACACTGACCTCTGACTCTACAGCAGACACTGTTGTAAAAGTTCTTCCTACTTGAACTCATTTAATCCTCACAACTACCTCACTGGATATTACAATTATGAAGGTTACTATGAGGTATTGCTAGTCCCAATTTACTGATGAAGAAACCGAGGCCCAGGTGGGTTTATAAGGTCATACAGCTGGTAACTGGAAAAGGAACGAGTCATACTCAGGTGATTGACTTCTGGGGTTGACTAATCACTGCACACTGGCTGATTGCCTGTTTGTGTAAATAAAGTTGACTGGAACACAGCCATGCCCATTTGTTTTCTTACTGTCTGTGGCTACTTCTCTGCTATAACAGCAGAGCTGAGTAGTTGAAGCAGAGATTATTGGCCTGCCAAACCTAAATACTTACCATCTGACACTTTACAGAAAGTTTGCTGACCCCTGGTCTAGCACTGGAAAAGGAGGCCTGTGGCATTCTCTAAGAAAGTCGAATGCCACCTCTATCAGCGTGTTTTTCCAAAACCCAGGTGGGTAGAGGCAAACCCTAAGGCCTCAGCATCAATTACATCTGCGCTGAAATCCCCTAGCTGATATATTGTCTCGCAGCATCTTGAGTTGATTTATAAACTTAAGGATGACTATTTATTTCCTGGCGTAGAGGCGGGGGTTGCTGTGTATGAAGGCCATTATACAAAATACCACAGAACAATAGTATACAACAAACGCTCAGAAATCATCTCTGTCTCAGGTGAAGTGAGAGACTCCATCACCTCTCCTTCATCCTCAGAGAAGTGTCAGCTCCATCCTCCATCATCCATGGAGAAATAACAGCTGTTATGCCACTGAAGTGCAAAACATTTCCCATCTATTTCACATTTGCAGGTGATCATCAATACAGAGAGAATGCTTGGACCTCCAGCATAGCCAGCCGCCTCCCTGGTGGGCAAGGAGTGGGGGGAGAAGGAGACTGAGGAGGGAAAGACAGTGGGGGACATGGTGAGGGAAGAGGGGGAGGGGGACAAGGAAGAGTGAGGGAATGAAATGGAGCTAAGACTCAATGCCTCCTTTGAAAGCTGGGGGCCTCTTTGTTGTTTTTCAGTCACAAAGTTATGTCTGACTCTTTGCGACCCCATGGACTGCATTGTGTGAGGTTTCCCTGTCCTTCGCTATCTCCCAGAGTTTGTTCAGAATCAAACCCACTGAATTGATGATGCCATCCAACCATCTCATCCTCTGCTGCCCTCTTCTCCTTTTGCCTTCAACCACTCCCAGCATCAGGGTCTTTTTGAATGAGTCAACTCTTCACATCAGATGGCCAAAGTATTGGCGCTTCAGCTTCAGCATCAGTCCGTCTAATGAATATTCAGGGCTTTATTTTCTTTAGGATTGACTGGTTTGATCTCCTTTCAGTCCAAGGGACTCTCAAGAGTCTTCTCTAGCACCACAATTCAAAATCAATTCTTCAAACTTTTTTATGGTCAAATGCTCACATTCAGTACATAACTACTGGAAAAACCACAGTTTGACTATATGGACCTTTGTTGGCAAAGTCATGTCTCTGCTTTTTAAAACACTATCTAGGTTTGTCATAGCTTTCTTTCCAAGGAGGAGGCCTCTATCACTATCAAATCCCTTATTATTGTACATTGGAAGTGACAAATAGATTCAAGAGATTAGATCTGATTGACAGAGTGCCTGAAGAAATATAGATGGAAGTTCATAACAGTGTACAGGAGGCAGTGACCAAAAGCATCTCAAAGAAAAAGAAATGTAAGAAGACAAAATGGTTGTCTAAGGAGGCTTTACAAATAGCTAAGGAAAGAAGAGAAGCAAAAGGCAAGGGAGAAAGGGAAAGATATACCCAACTGAAGTGCAGAGTTCCACAGAATAACAAGAAGAGACAAGAAGACATTCTTAAGTGAGCAATGCAAACAAATAGAGGAAAACAATAGAATGGGAAAGACTAGAGATGTCTTCAAAAAAATTGGAGATATCAAGAAAACATTTCATGTAAGGATGGACATGATAAAAGACAGAAACAGTAAGGACCTAACAGAAGCAAAAGAAATTAAGAAGAGGTGGCAAGAATACACAGAAGAACTATACAAAGAAGATTTTAATGACCCAGATAACCTCGATGGCGTGATCACTCACCTAGAGCCAGACATCTTGGAGTCAAGGGAGCCTTAGGAAGCATTACTTTGAACAAAGCTAGTGGAAGTGATGGAATTCCAGCTGAGCTATTTCAAGTCCTAAAAGATGATGCCATTTCAAATCCTAAAAGTGCTGAACTCAATATGCCAGCAAATTTGGAAAACTCAGAATGGCCACAGGATTGGAAAATGTCAGTTTTCACTCCAATCTCAAAGAAGGTGATACCAAAGAATGTTCAAACTATCATACAATTGCACTCATTTCACATGCTATTAAGTTTATGCTCAAAATCCTTCAAGCTAGACTAGCCTGGTGGGCTGCAGTCCATGGGGTCGCTAACAGTCGGACAGACTGAGTGACTTCACTTTCACTTTTCTCTTTCATGCATTGGAGAAGGAAATGGCAACCCACTCCAGTATTCTTGCCTGGAGAATCCCAGGGATGGGGGAGCCTGGTGGGCTGCCGTCTATGGGGTCACACAGAGTCGGACACGACTGAAGTGACTTAGCAGCAGCAGCAGCAGACTTCATCAATACATGAACTGAGAACTTGCAGATGTACAAGTTGGGTTGCAAAAGGCAGAAGAATCAGAGATCAAACTGGCAACATTCATTGAATCATGGAAAAAGCAAGAAAATTCCAAGAAAACATCTACTTCTGCTTCATTGACTATGCTAAAGCCATTGATTGTGTGGCTCACAACAAACTGTGGGAAATTCTTAAAGAGATGAGAATACCAGGCCACCTTACCTGTCTCCTGAGAAATCTGTATGCAGTTCAAAATGCAACAGTTAGGACCGGACATGGAACAATGAACTGGTTCCCAACTGGAAAAGGAGTATGATAAGGCTGTATATTGTCACCCTGCTTATTACACGCAGAGTACATCATGGGAATGCCAGGCTGGATTAATCACAAGCTAGAATCATGATTGAAGGGAGAAATATCAACAACCTCATATGTAGTGATATCACTCTAATGGCAGAAAATTAAGAGGAACTAAAGAGCTGGACTCCAGTACTTTGGCCACCTCATGTGAAGAGTTGACTCACTGGAAAAGACTCTGATGCTGGGAGGGATTGGGGGCAGGAGGAGAAGGGGATGACAGAGGATGAAATAGCTGAATAGCATCACCGACTCAATGGACGTGGGTTTGGGTGAACTCCGGGAGCTGGTGATGGACAGGGAGGACTGGCATGTTGCAATTTATGGGGTGGCAAAGAGTCGGACACAACTGAGCAACTGAACTGAACTGAAAGAGCCTCTTGATGAGGGTGAAAGAGCAAAATGAAAAAGCTGGCTTAAAACTCAATATTAAAAAAACTGAGATCATGGCATCCAGTCCCATCACTTTATGGCAAATAGAAGGGGAAAAAGTCGAGCTAGTGACAGAATTTATTTTGGGGGGCTCCAAAATCATTGTGGACAGTGACTGCATCCATGGAATTAAAAGACACTTGCTCCTTGGAAGTCTTTGCAACTCCATGGACTGTAGCCCTCCAGGATCCTCTGTCCATGGAATTCTGCAGGCAAGAATGCTGGAATGGGTAGTCATTCTCTTCTCCAGGGGATCTTATCAACCCAGAGATCAAACCTGGGTCTCCTGCATTGCAGGTAGCTCCTTTACCATCTGAGCCACTAGGAAGGCCCATGAAAGACCTAGTGGGTGTGTGCAGTTGCTTCAGTTGTGTCTGACTCTTTGAGACCCTATGGACTACAGCCTACCAGGCTTCTCTGTCCATGAGATTCTCCAGGCAAGCATACAGGAGTGGGTTGCCACATTCTCTTCCAGGGGATCTTCTCCATCCAGGGATCAAATTCAGGTCTTTTACATTGTGGGTAGATTCTTTAACACTGAGCCACTGGGGAAGCCCTGACAAACCTAGACAGCATATTAAAAAGCAGAGTCATCATTTTCCAACAAAGGTCCATATAGTCCAAGTCACAGCTTTTCCAATAGTCATATATGGATATGAGAACTGGACCATAAGGAAGGCTGAAGAATTAATGATTTTGAACTGTGGTGCTGGAAAAGACTCTTGAGAGTCCCTTGGACACAAGGAGATCAAACTAGTCAACCCTAAAGGAAATCAATCCTGAATCTTCATTGTAAAGACTGTCACTGAAACCCGAAGCTCCAATTCTTTGGCCACCTGATGTGAACAGCTGACACACTGGAAAAGACCCTGATTCTGGTAAAAATTGAAAACAAAAGGAGAAGGGGATGACAGAGGATGAGATGGTTGGATGGCATCACTGAGTCAATGGACATGAATCTAAGCAGACTTTGGGAGATAGTGAAGGACAGGGAAGCCTGGAGCACTGCAATCCCTGGGGTTGCAGAGCTGGATGCGACTTTGTGAATGAACAACAATCACCCCCTCTGGCTTCCTCACTGTCTGAGTGGCCCCACCTCCAAAGTTCAACAAAGAGCCTTTTAGAACCTGGAGATAGAATTCTTAGGCTCCCAGAGGAAATTGCTTCCACAGAGTGTTTTAATAATGGAAGTTCTGCACATGAGAAAAAGACTCTAATCCGCCTGCAATGTCCATCTCCCACCCCTCTCTAGAACTGTCAAGGTGAGAGAAAATCAGACGTGCTACTAAAGACTGACTTCCCTGAACAACTTCCCAGGGGCACCTCCAGGAGGGCAGTACCACCAAATAGTAGTAGCATAGATTTATTGAGCACTTACCATGTAATACCATAATAACCCTGTGAGAAAGGACTCTAGTCTCCACTTTACAAATGAGGATGCTGAGGCCCAAAAGGCAGAAGATCCAGCACTGTGAGAGAATCCCTTTCCATTGTTTCAAGTCACCCAACCTTGCAATCTGTTATAGCAGCCACATGAAACTAACACAAGAGCTTCACACATGACCTGGCATGTAGTAGGGAAGGCCATTAAATCTCACCACACCAGACCAATTCACATCAGTTGGTAACACCTGGAAGTACTGAGTCTGGACTCCTTGGGAAAGAAGAGCACAGCTGATGGTGTCATAGGTAAGGAAATAAGTGATCAAACTGAAAGAGGAGAGTACAAAAGTTGGCTTAAAACTCAACATTCAGAAAACTAAAATCATGGCATCTGGTCCCATCACTTCATGGCAAATAGATGAGGGAACAATGGAAACAGTGACAGACTTTACTTTTGGGGGCTCCAAAATCACTGCAGATGGTGACTGCAGCCATGAAATTAAAAGACACTTGCTCCATGGAAGAAAAGCTATGACGAACCTAGACAGTATATTAAAAAGCAGAGACATTACTTTGCCGACAAAGGTCTGTTTAGTCAAAGCTGTGGTTTTTCCAGTACTCATGTAAGGATATGAGAATTGGACTATAAAGAAAGCTGAGTACCAAAGAATTGATGCTTTTGAACTGTGGTGTTGGAGAAGACTCTTGAGAGTCCCTTGGACTGAAAGGTGTTCCAACCCGTCAATTCTAAAGGAAATCAGTCCTGAAAATTCATTGGAAGGACTGATGCTGAAGCTGGAACTCCAATACTTTGGCCACCTGATGCGAAGAACTGACTCAGTGGAAAAGACCTTGATGCTTGGAAAGATTGAAGATGGGAGGAGAAGGGGACGACAGAGGATGGGATGGTTGGATGGCATCACCAACTCAATGGGGATGAGTTTGAATAAGCTCCATGAGTAAGTGATGGACAGGGAAGCCTGGCATGCTGCAGTCCATGGGGTCTCAAAGAGTTGGACACAACTGAGTGACTGAACTGAAAAGGAAATAAGGGCTGCCATAGGTAACAAAATAAGGGCTGTTAACATGAATACTATGTATTTATATTTCTTATAAGAATATACAATAAAAGCTATTAAATTAAAAAACAAACTAGACTTCTGCAAAGACAGTCCTCCTGAGATAGAGTATTGAGCTTGCCAGAGGCTCATCTCCAGTCTTACAGTGACCCTGGGAAGCACCACCAGAGATTAGAAGCTCAGGTCTCTTTCTGCCCCATGGTTTCTGGTGGGGGGCGGGGGGAGAGGGGAAGAGACCAGTGCATTTCTCAGATCGATTCCTTCCTTTCCTCACTGTCCCTACAGCCATCATCTCAGCCCATCCTCATCATCCACACACCCCCCATGGCATCAGCCCAGCCAGGCCTCCTCCTCCCAGGTTTCCCCTCTTCCCCTTCAGCTTCTCCCACACAAGGCTGCTGCTGCTTGTGTGAAATACCACCACCCTGCTGTTACTCTGCTCGCAAACTCTTTACAGTATACTCACTGCCTTCAGTACAAAACCTAAACCTTTCCACTTGTTATTAAATACCTTCATTCTCCCTTTATCCTAGTTCACCTCTACTTCAGACAAGCTGAGCTGACAAGATGAATGACTTGGGTGAAAGAATCCAGGTCTTTGGCAAGGAATGACCCCTAGATGCCCAGTATAGGTTTTCCTGGTATGTGTTTGGGAAAATACCAACTATGAAGATGTCAGCTAAGAGAGAGAAGGACTCCAACTGGCTTCCAAGACTGAGAAATGTGCCATCTCCCCTGCAGATTGTCTGAAGAAAGTGGCCTTCAGGAAAGCTTGATTCAGCCACTCAGAAATGTTATCAAGGACCCCGGTTCTTTTCAATTCTTTCAGTCACTGTCCAGGCTGGTGTCCCTGGGTTGGTGTTACTTTATTTTCAGATGACAAACTTCCAGAACAAGAAGAGAGGTCATTTCTTCTCATTACTCTAATTTAGGAGCTATGCGCTTTAACCAGAAGTCCATAGCAAATTTTCTTGCACCTCCTCTTGGCTACCTTGGTGTCACAAGCTCATGCCAAACCATTCTCTGATCTGGGAGTGGGATTACCCTCGGACCAATCAGATTCACTCCTTATGGTGAGGCTGTGTTCAGCTTCCCCTAAGGTTGATGCCTGGATTGGGGAGGGGAAGGTAATCAAAAGCAGAGGCCTGTTAGGAAGGTGCACATGAATGCTGGTGAAGGCTGAGGCGGGAGTTCAGGGTAGACGGCAGCCAGTGGTGCTCATTCACTTCAGTTCAGTTGCTCAGTCACGTCCGACTCTTTGTGACCCCAAGGAATGCAGCACGCTAAGCTTTCCTGTCCATCACCAACTCCTGGACCTTGCTAGAACTCATGTCCATTGAGTCAGTGAGCCATCCGACCATCTCATCCTCTGTTGTCCCCTTCTCCTCCTGCTTTCAATCTTTCCCAGCATCAGGGTCATTTCCAATGAGTCAGTTCTTCCCATCAGGTGGCCAAAGTTTTGGAGCTGCAGTTTCAGCATCAGTCCTTCCAATGAATATTAAGGACCGATTTCTGTTAGGGTGGACTGGTGTGATTTTCTTGCAGTCCTAGAGACTCTCAAGAGTCTGCTCCAACACCACAGTTCAAAAGCATCAATTCTTCGGAGCTCAGCTTTCTTAATGGTCCAACTCTGACATCCATACATGATTACTGGAAAAGCCATAGCTTTGACTAGATGGACATTTGTCAGCAAATATCTGCTTTTTAAGCCCTGGTGGCGGGGAAGGCAATGGCACCCCACCCCAGTACTCTTGCCTGGAAAATCCAATGGACGGAGTAGCCTGGTGGGCTGCAGTCCATGGGGTCACTAACAGTCGGACAGACTGAGCGACTTCACTTTCACTTTTCTCTTTCATGCATTGGAGAAGGAAATGGCAACCCACTCCAGTATTCTTGCCTGGAGAATCCCAGGGATTGGGGAGCCTGGTGGGCTGCCGTCTATGGGGTCACACAGAGTTGGACACGACTGAAGTGACTTAGCAGCAACAGCAAGCCCTGGTGGCTCAGAGGTTAAAGCGTCTGCCTCCAATGCGGGAGACCTGGGTTTGATCCCTGGGTCAGGAAGATCCCTGGAGAAGGAAATGGCAATCCACTCCAGTACTCTTGCCTGGAGAATCCCATGGACGGAGAAGCCTAGTAGGTTACAGTCCATGGTGTCGCAAAGAGTCAGACACGACTGAGTGACTTCACCAAGATCTGTTTTTTAATATGCTGTCTAGGTTGGTCATAGCTTTTCTTCCATGGAGCAAGCGTGTTTAATCTCATGGCTGCAGTCACCATCTGCAGTGATTTTGGAGCCCAAAAGAAAAATAAAATCTGTCACTGTTTTCATTGTTTTCCCATCTATTTGCCATAAAATGATGGGACCAGATCCCATGATTTTAGTTTTCTGAATGTTGAGTTTTAAGCCAGCTTTTTCACTCTCCTCTTTCACTTTCATTCAGAGGTTCTTCAGTTCTTCTTTGCTTTCTGCCATAAGAGTGATGTCATCTGCTTATCTGAGGTTATTGATATTTCTCCTGGCAATCTTGATTCCAGTTTGTGCTTCATCCAGCCAGGCATTTCACATGATGTACTCTGCATATAAGTTAAATAAGCAGGGTGACAATATATAGCTTTGATGTACTCCTTTCCCAATTTGGAACCAGTTTTTTGTTCCATGTCTGGTTCTAACTGTTGCTTCTTGACCTAAATACAGATTTCTCAGGAGGCAGGTCAGGTGGTCTGATATTCCCATCTCTTGAAGAATTTTCCAGTTTGTTGTGATCCACACAGTAAAAGGCTTTGGCATAGTCAATAAAGCAGGAGTAGGTGTTTTCCTGCAACGCTCTTGCTTTTTCTATGACCCAATGGATGTGAGCAATTAATGGCACTCATTACAGTAGAATTAAAGGCAGAGTTTTTTTTACATCTTTGAGAAGATACCCCATCTCAGCCACATCCATGCTAGTCTAAGGCACCATCATCTCTTGATGTAGCCATTGCAATAGCTCCTCTGTTTTCCCCACATTCTCTCTTTATGGCCCACCCACCCAATCCATTCTTTACTGACATCAAGTCACATTTTAAAAATGCACACTTAATCTTGCCCAAAAGCCCTGCATGGTTTCCCATTGCTCTTAAGATAAAACCCAAACCTACACTGACTTAAATGGACCTAAAGGATCTGGCTTCTGCCCACTGCTTTCAGCTTTGGTCACTTTCTTCCCTCCCTCACTTGCTGTATCATTACGCCTTGAAATCTGTTCTCTCAACTACCTTGAACCTTGAAGGAACTCCTTTCCTTCTTGAGCCCTTGCATAAGCTGTTTCTCCTCCAAATCTGCTATCTTTGCTTTACAAACTCTCACTGAATGTAATGCTTTATGTCCAGAGTCAGTTTCTTCTGGTGTTCGTTCTTGGAGTATTTGTTTCTTCATCACATTGATCACGACTGTAATTACAAAGCTTTTTGTGCAATTATTGATTGACTTTAGAAAGTGAAAATGTCAGTTGTTCAATTGTGTCCGACTCTTTGTGATCCCATGGACTGTAGCCCGCCAGACTCCTCTGTCCATGGGATTCTCTAGCCAAGAATACTGGAGTGGGTTGCCATTCCCTTCTCCAGGGGATCTTTCCGGGGAAGGCAATGGCACCCCACCCCAGTACTCTTGCTTGGAAAATCCAATGGACTGAGTAGCCTGGTGGGCTGCAGTCCATGGGGTCGCTAACAGTCGGACAGACTGAGCGACTTCACTTTCACTTTTCTCTTTCATGCATTGGAGAAGGAAATGGCAACCCACTCCAGTATTCTTGCCTGGAGAATCCCAGGGATGGGGGAGCCTGGTGGGCTGCCGTCTATGGGGTCACACAGAGTCGGACACGATGGAAGTGACTTAGCAGCAGCAGCAGCAGGGGATCTTTCAGACACAGGGGTCAAACTTACAGGTGGATTTTTTACCATCTGAGTCACTAGGGAAACCCATTGTAACCATTATGAAGGCAGGGAAAGGTTTATTTCCTTCTTTGCTGTATCCTCCAGAATCTGGCATGCAGAAGATGCTCAATAAATAATGGAATTATTTAGGACTCTTGAGGTAGCAAGCAATAGAAACTCCCTGCATTATTTAGATTATAACCTCAGCTGTTACACTAGAGAGCCGGAGTACCNATTGTAACCATTATGAAGGCAGGGAAAGGTTTATTTCCTTCTTTGCTGTATCCTCCAGAATCTGGCATGCAGAAGATGCTCAATAAATAATGGAATTATTTAGGACTCTTGAGGTAGCAAGCAATAGAAACTCCCTGCATTATTTAGATTATAACCTCAGCTGTTACACTAGAGAGCCGGAGTACCTGGGTCTCAATGAAACAAAAACTTCTTTCTCTCACATGTCTTGGTATAAACATCCATGGGCTGACGTGGTAGCTCCATGATGTTACATACCCAGGCTCTTTAGGTCTTTGCTCTACCATCCCCTTGAATGCTCCTCCTATCTTTCTGATGCTAGGGAGCTTATGGCCTCATCAATATTCCTGTAAGCAAGAAGAGAGAAAAGTGAAAAGGCAAGGGAAGATTTATTCCTTTTATTCAGGGATACCACCCAGAAGTTACAAGCTTTCTGCTTACATCCATTGACCAGAGTGTGGTCATGTCATCACTTGGTTGTAAGGAGGCAGGCAGAAATATGGTCTTTAATTTGGGCAGCCACATGGACAACCCAAAATCAGAGGTCATAAAGGGCAGAATGGATATTAGCAGAAAATTATCACTACCTTGAGCAAGGGTGGGCAATTTATTGCCTCACATAATCCCTAAAACTTGGTTAATAACCAAACCTCATGAAGGATGGGGATACTCTGGGCCTCAGAACAAGGAGAACTAGAACAGATTCTCCTTCCCTCTTCAATTCAGCTCTCTTTGCCTATCACTTCTTTTTAATTTGACAGTCCCTGAATTATACATCTTACAATGTTCACAGTCAGAAAGAGACTGGATCTTTATATTGGCTCCTGGAAAAGTCCAATGCCCACTTGGAATTAAGCAATTGTGGTCAAAGAGATTGGATGCTGCAAAAACATTGTCCTAAAACTAAGTGGGTAAACACAGATGCCTTAACAGGACATAAAAACAGATAAAGTGAACAAATAAGTGAATTTGCACATCCTTACCTCTCATCTGGTATTTCTGGCTAATATTCATGTGTCAATACCTTGAAGGCTAAAGCCTCCATGTGATCCCATTCCTATCTCCCCAGATGCTGAGATCATTCAGTGAACACTTGTTGAAGCAGAGTCAAAGAATCAATACTTGACATTAACGTCAGGCAGTACCATAAAAATGATCAGTAGACTAAATACATAGTGAGACGCAAGAGTGGGAAAACAGCAACTGTGCAGTGGAAAAGCTAAAAAGCTAATGGTGCACTTGGAAAAGCCCTAAGGCTGTGGTTGCTGAGTCTGTGCTTTGTGTCCAGCTGATAGGAGGTCTTCAGGGTACAATAAGGGCAGCACGTGCTTATTGAGGCCAGAAATCGTGTTCATTACCAGAGTGTTTCTGTTATCCTTTACATCTAAATGAGACCCAGTGGGGTAAGTTTGGAACATGATTCTCATGGATTTTGCAAGATGGCTTCTTAACATAATTCCCCTAATTAGGAATCAAAGAAGCTCTTGTTGAAAATTTTCCACTAAATATTACAGGGCCATAATTCCTGCATCATTAGGTGTCTAGCTCTGAATTCTAATTGCAAACCTTCCCCTGTGATCTGTGAATGGCTCAGTTCTAGAGGGATTTCTTTCATTTAATCAACATTTACTGAGCTCCTACATATTTAGTAATTTGGTATTGAACATAACAGAGACAAGAGTTAGTCCCTGACCTCAGGAAGCTCACAGTCTAATAGACGGGACAGAGAAGTAGACAGGTGATTGGAATTCCAAAGATATATGTGTGTGCATGTAAGGGGCTGTGGGTAGAGAGGGAGGGAGGGAAAGAGAGAGAATAAATGAAAAAGCTGTTTTGGAAAAACCTAACATTTTTCAGCTTGATGGAGGGAATTGAGTTGGGGTACAAGAGTCAGAGAAAGCTTGAAAGTAGGAAGAAAGGTATTTCTGGTTGGGGACATATACAAAGGCCCAGAGACATGAAGGACAATGTCAGGACCAGGGACCCACAGCCAGGCAGTTCAGCAATTCTGGTAATTATAGCAAAACAAGAAGTGGAGATAGACATGTTTGTATTGGTGGGTGAGGGTCAAACCACTACATATCTTGGAAACCATGGTAAGGCAGTGTTTTCAAAGGCTAAGAGGGAAAGTGAGAGACGGAGGAGAATTATGATCAAAAGCACTTTAGGTATGATGCCTGGAGCATTATCCTCCTAGAAAAGTCCCTTCTTCTCACTACAGAGCCCTATCAATCCTCTGTCCCATACCTGCCATCTTGACATGCCATAGTCCTTGACACTGGTTACAACTTGATCTCACTGTTGATCAGTTTGGAGGAAGATTACCTGATTCAAGTCAGACCAATCAGGCTTCAGGAACATTCTAAAGTTGAGTATAAAATGTTGTATACATTTTAGGGGGACCAAACAGTTTGACTTTTCTTAGGCTATCAGAGGATTCCACCAACCTCTCAATTACTGAAGTTCAAACTAGGAGATGGGGGTGAGGGAACCATACAAAAAGGCTCACTATTTGCCACTTGTGTGAGAAAAAAAAAAAAAAAAAAGGCGGGGGGGGCGGATTTTTTACAAAGCACAAACTACTTCTAGGCCCTCTGCTCCAAATTTTGCTTCTGGACTTTTCCATTATTTCAGTCCCATGCCCACCTCACTTTTTTCTGTCTGACATGATACAGTGACTATCATATGAGAAATGGTGAGATGGACTATAATAAATACATTGCTTAAGCAAGGAACATTGACAGGAATATAAATATGGGGCATGATCTATAAAGCCCCACACATCCCAGTGGCCTCATTTATTAAAACCTTGCCATGCTAAATTTACAGAGTACTCGTGTCTATATGGGTTCTCATAAAACACTGCTTGCTGCTATGGCTCATGTTCAAACCGCCCTCAATTTCACTATTAGCTGACCTTTTTCTATGTAAACCTCAAGACCTAGCTAGAGTTCACCAGGGACTCGGCATTTATGTGTGTTCAGGGTAGGCTTTGGATTAAAGTGAAGATATGAAACTTTGGTCAAGGTTAGAATGAGAGTCAAATTCTAACTGCAAGATTCATGGTCTCTGAGTTAATTCCCACCACTAGCCATCTAATAAATCTTGAGCCAGACCCCAAATCAACAAAGTTTACTCACCTAATTAATATTTAATAAACATATGCTCTGTCCTGAGTATGCCGGTACAGAATGAATAGGCCACAGCCCTTGCCTTGTAACTACTCAGACTAGTATGAAGAAACTAAATATACAAATGCCTAGTTTTAACATATTGTGATAAGTCGTGTAAGTGATTGAAAAGGCAAATAATCATAACAGTCGAGTCTGTGGTGGGCCAGGCACTGTGCTGTTTGTGTGTCACAGTCCTGTATTTACATAAGAATCTTCACTTTCAGTTCAGTTCAGTTCAGTCGCTCAGTCATGTCCGACTCTTTGCGACCCCATGAATCGCAGCATGCCAGGCCTCCCTGTCCATCACCAACTCCCGGAGTTCACTCAGATTCATGTCCATTGAGTCAGTGATGCCATCCAGTCATCTTATCCTCTGTCGTCTCCTTCTCTTCCTGCCCCCAATCCCTCCCAGCATCAGAGTCTTTTCCAATGAGTCAACTCTTCGCATGAGGTGGCCAAAGTACTGGAGTTTCAGCTTCAGCATCATTCCCTCCAAAGAAATCCCTTTAGGCTTATAGAAAACAAAGCTCACAGATGGAAAGGACTTGCCTGAGTCAAAGAGTGAAAGAATTTTTTTTTAATTCGAGTAGAGTTGACTTACAATGTGTTAATTTCTGCTGTACAGTAATGTGATAGTTTATATACATATATAAACATAGATATATGTATATTCTTTTTCATATTCTTTTCCATTATGGTTTATCAGAGGGTATTGAATCTAGTTCCCTGTGCTCTACAGTAGAACCTTGATGTTTATTCATTCTATATATCATTCGCATCTAACCCCAAATTCCCAATCCTTCCTTCCCCTAACACCTACCCCCTTAACAACCACAAGTCTCTTCTCTATGTCTATGAGCTTGTTTCTGTTTCATTGAGAGTTTCAGTTGTGTCATATTTTAGATTCCACATATAAGTGATACTATATGATATTTTTCTTTATCTGATATTTCTTTTAGCATGATACTCTCTAGTTCTATCCATGTTGCTACAAATGGCATTATCTTATTCTTTTCTTATGGCTGAGTAGTATCCCCTTGTACTCACATACCATGTCTGCTTTATCCATTCATCTGTCGATGGACATTTAGATTATCTCTATGCCTTGGGTATTATAAATAGTGCTACTATGAACAAAAGAGTGCATGCTTCATTTTGATTATAGTTTTGTCTGGATATAACAACAATCAATTCTTTGGCGCTCAGCTTTCTTCACAGTCCAACTCTCACATCCATACATGACCATAGGAAAAACCATACCCTTGACCAGATGGACCTTTGTTGGCAAAGTACTGTCTCTGCTTTTCAATATGCTGTCTAGGTTGGTCATAACTTTTCTTTCAAGGAGTAAGCGTCTTTAATTTCATGGCTGCAGTCACCATCTGTAGTGATTTTGGAGCCCAAAAAATAAAGTCTGACACTGTTTCCACTGTTTCCCCATCTATTTGCCATGAAGTGATGGGACCAGATGCCATGATCTTAGTTTTCTGAATGTTGAGCTTTAAGCCAACTTTTTCAGCCTCCTCTTTCACTTTCATTGAGAGGCTTTTGAGCTCCTCTTCACTTTCTGCCATAAGGGTGGTGTCATCTGCATATCTGAGGTTATTGATATTTCTCCCAGCAATCTTGATTCCAGCTTGTGTTTCTTCCAGTCCAGCCATTTCTCATGATGTACTCTGCATATAAGTTAAATAAGCAGGGTGACAATATACAGCCTTGAAGTACTCCTTTTCCTATTTGGAACTAGTCTGTTGTTCTATGTCCAGTTCTAACTGTTGCTTCCTGACTTGCATACAGGTTTTTCAAGAGTCAGGTCAGGTGGTCTGGTATTCCCATCTCTTTCAGAATTTTCCACAATTTATTGTGATCCACAGAGTCAAGGGCTTTGGCATAGTCAATAAAGCAGAAATAGATGTTTTTCTGAAACTCTCTTGCTTTTTCATTGTTTGAACTGTGGTGTTGGAGAAGACTCTTGATAGTTTCTTGGACTGCAAGGAGATCCAACCAGCCCATTCTGAAGGAGATCAGCCCTGGGATTTCTTTGGAGGCAATGATGCTGAAGCTGAAATTCCAGTAGCTTGGCCACCTCATGCGAAGAGTTGACTCATTGGAAAAGACTCTGATGCTGGCAGAGATTGGGGGCAGGAGGAGAAGGGAACGACAGAGGATGAGATGGTTGGATGGCATCACTGACTCAATGGACGTGAGTCTGAGTGAACTCCGGAAGTTGGTGATGGACAGGGAGGCCTGACGTGCTGCGATTCATGTGGTCGCAAAGAGTCGGACACGACTATTGAGTGACTGAACTGAACAACAATAATAATTCTATTTTTAGTTTTTTTGAGGCACCTCCGTATTGTTTTCCATAACGGCTGTACCAACTTATCTTTCCAACAACAGTTGAGGAGGGTTCCCTTTTCTCTACTCCTTCTTTCCAACATTTGCTCTTTGTAGACTTTTAAATGATGAAATGATGACCATTCTGACTGGTGTGAGGTGATAACCTCATTATAGTTTTGATTCACATTAATCTTCATATGCCTATTGGCCATCAAACAATGAGATATTTCAATCCAGGTCTGTCTAAATCTAAATGCTGTGCTTTATTCTCTGGTTCCTTTTTACTGTAGCCCTCAAGATGAGTGAGGACTTTCCATGTGGGCTCAGCACCAGGTAACAGCTGATAGACTTCAAGGTGCCCCCACTTACCTGCTTCAACTCCTTGTTCCTATTCCTCCCCTTCCCTAGATCACACTTAAAGGACTGTTGGCATTGCCCTTGGTCCATGTTGATGAAAATCTATTGGTTATCACCTGCCCACCATCCATTCCCTTTTCTTCTTTTAGTGTAACCCTAGGATCCCTTCCCGTCTCTCTATCCCTGGGCTCAGATAGAGCTGATCCCACTCACATGACTCACTCCCAGGCAAGCAGAGCCACAGTGACTGATTCAGGGGTGAGTATGCAATCCGGCCCAGCCCAAATGGAATGAATTTGGGGGCTATTGCTCGAATTGCTAGGAAAGAGGTTCTGTTGACTTGGGTTGGCAAGGAGATAGTGTGTAAGCCTCAAGCTGTCCTTGGCCATTTCTGTCTCTCTGAGGGGAGAACTTGCTGTAGAATTAAGTCAACAAAGAGAAAACTGAGCCAAGAAATGGAAAGAGCCTGGTCTTGATTCTCTTTTCAGTTCATTTTCAGTACTGGCTATAGCAATGCCCCAAACCTACACTACCGCAGACTCTCCAGGTTCATGAGGCAGTAAATGCGCTTTTTAGCTTAGGCTAACTTGAATTAGATTTCTGTTATTTCAGCCTAAAGAGTCCTAATTAGTACATACCTCGTGTCTTATCTCTGAACTCCTAGAAACTGGAGCTGAGACTCCGGTAAGCTTCCCCTCTACCCCCAGCTCTCCAGCTCTCCATCCAAGCAGCAGAGTAAAGAATTCAGGTGGTCTCATACCCAGAATTCTCTGTCAATTCACTCCTTCATTGTCCTCTGTGAACCTGGAAGAAAAAATTGAGAGCTGTCTCCTTGTATGGCTTGAGGAAAAAACTAAATTGGGCATTTTAAAATTTACTCTCCTATATGAGTTTTTAGAAGAAAGGTGGATGGTGGACAGCTGACCTCATAATAAATTAAATGTCCTCCCATTATAGCACTAAACAAATAAAAATGAATATGAAATTATATGTGAAGGATGATTAAACCATGAGCAGATACATGGAGTGGGGGTGGGGACATGGGTTTAAAACATACTGCTAACTACAAAATAGAAAAGAAAACTGATGGAGATTTATCACAGGCCACCATTTAAATATATTAAAATCACATGCATTATAGACATATATCAAAAAACATTAGAGCAAGTGTTTTTGAGGGACAGGAAGGGGAATAGAGAATGGGAATAAACAGGGTGAGGCAATAAGTAAAATGAGAGGAGTATTGCAGTGATGATTCTGGAAGTAGGAACATCTCAGCTCTTTGCATCTGAGATTATAAACAGGAACAGAAGGGAGGAAGGAAACTAGGAGGAAACACTCCGAAATATTAGCAGTTGTTGTATAGTTAGGGAGCATTCAGAGAAGGCAATGGCACCCACTCCAGTACTCTTGCCTGGAAAATCCCATGGATGGAGGAGCCTGGTGGGCTGCAGTCCATGGGGTCGCAAAGAGTAGGACATGACTGAGCAACTTCACTTTCACTTTTCACCTTCATGCATTGGAGAAGGAAATGGCAACCCACTCCAGTGTTCTTGCCTGGAGAATTCCAGGGATGGGGGAGCCTGGTGGGCTGCCATCTGTGGGGTCTCACAGAGTTGGACACGACTGAACTGACTTAGCAGCAGCAGAAGCAGGGAGCATTTGGCTATCAGGAAGAGAAACTCACGCAAGGACGCTAAATTAAAAGGAGACTGGTCTTATGGACACACCTGTTGGTAATTCAGGCTGGTCTCAAAGAGCTGTAATCTTGGCTATTCCTTCACCTAGCTCTTTATCAGAGCCACATGCTCCCTCAAATCTGCCTCTTATCCTATCCTCCTGCTTCACTCCCTGCAGACCAGCTCTTTGTTCATTCATCAGCCCCCACAGGACCCATCGTGGAGGCCTCAGTGGCCCATGTGCCTCTGCAGTTCAGCAGCTCTTACTTCCCCAGCTAATGGTCTCTCTGGCTCTATTCTAAGTCAGGATGGGCAGATGTGACTGGCCCAGCTTGAGTCAGCTATTTACCCCTGTTCTAACACAGGATGATAGTGAAGAGGAGTGGGGGGGGATGGAAGGGAAATGAAAATGGGCCTGGAGGCTAAGACAGTGGGAGGAAAAGATTAGTATAACTTGTGCAGACTGTCCCTCGGTGCTGAGATTATGGATGATTACTTTCTTTATAATTGTTAGCAGGATCCAGTTTTCCTAAACTGCATGTGTTAGATAGAATGACTAGTGTTTAAAGGGACAAGTTCTGAAGTTAGACAAAACTGGGTTCAAGTTCTTATGTTTCCACCTCCTAGCCATGTGACATGAGCAAGTTCCTTCTTGAGCTCTTCTTTCTTCCTCTAGAATGCAGGTGGAGTGGTAACCTTCTCATAAGCTCCTGTAAGCATGAAATGAGACAGCAAAGCTAAAACATTGAGCACAGTGTCTCATTAATAACAATCACTCAGAAATATTATTCTATATTATTGTTCAGTCAGTTCAGTCGTTCAGTCGTGCCCGACTCTGTGACCCCGTGGACTGCAGCACACCAGGCCTCCCTGTCCATCTCCAACTCGTGGAGTTTACTCAAACTCATGTCCATTATTGTTAGCATATGATTTTTATAATTACAAACTCTTAACCAAAACAAAAACCCTCAGGGCATATGTCAGTAATCATTGAACTCTGTTGGCGCTCTTATTCTCCTGCCTTCTTCCTCCTTGGAATATAGAATTTATCTGTGCTGAAAATGGTTGTTGGAGATTACTGCTGTATACCATGTCCCCCTCCCCTACACATGTAACCAATGAATCAAGCTTCCTTTCCCTAGTAGCCCTGGCTTACTCACCCTAATTGATCATTATAAGGCATGCTCAGGGGGTCCCTGGGCTCTTATGTTAATTGACCGCACACAGACCTCATGCGGAACTCCCCATTCCTCCAAAGTGTGAGCAGACTCTGCTCCCTCCCGCATCCACAGTGCATTCTGGGAGCCTTCAGAGGGGAGAAGGTCAGCAGGTGGTGCATCTGATCAATTAATTAGGAGCGTGGTGAGAGGTTTGACTCCAAGCCTAGCTAATTGCATAATTAATTCTCCACCCATCCTCTATCCCAGTTCCCAATTCAAAAGGCTGTCCTGGCCTGCCATCCTTGTTGCTGGGGAGATGTGAGCCCTGCTCAGATTTGTCCATGGCAGAGGCAGCCCCTTCCCCTCCTCCTGCCCCTCATTTCTGAGCCTGAAAAAACCGACTAGGAAAATGTCTTTGAGAGCACCCGGGAATGAAAGTGGACCAACTTCCTCAAAACATTGTGTGAGGGTCATAGGAAATAGCAGAGTGAAAAGGAGCTTTTCAAGGGGAAAAACCTCAACCTGCTTCAATAAGCAAAGCCTAGTTGACCTAGTCCTCAGAGATTGTTGTGCCAGATACACCTGGTTCTTCTTCTCCTGCCCATATCTGTTCTCCTCCTCTGTACATAGGAATCCTGCTTTTGCTTATGGCATCCACATGTGCAGTCAAAAGTGTCTTTCCCAGGCTTTCTTGAGTGAGGAGTGCCCCAGGACAGTGAGATGTTGGGAGCAGACCTCAGAGAGAGTGACCCTGCGCCAATAATAAAGGGGGGGGTGGCATAGAGGAGGGAGCTTTTGCCTCCAGCCCTTCACCTCCTTTTTGGTTGCTTGATGACAGATGCAATGCCTGAAGGTGGAGCGATGATTTTGCAACCATGAAGAAAAATGCCAACCTCTAAGGATGACTGAGATGAAAAATGGAGGGAGTCTGGGTTTCTAATGGCACTGTGAACAGCCATGGCAGCCGGGACTGCCTCTCAGGATTTGTTGCTGTGGGAAAAAATAAAGCCCCTTTTGGTCATTTGTTGTGGGCAGCTATTACCTGCATTTGAAAAAAACTCCTGACTGATACAGATGTTGACATTAGCCTAACACATAGATGAAGCAATGTATAGTAGTAATAGTAGCAATAATAACAAAATACAATGAGCATATGCTATAGACAACATTGTCAGAAAGATTGCATGAGTTGAAGTAGTTAAAACTCTTAGCACAGTGACAGGAACATGGCAAACATTCACATACCTTGGTTTTTATTAGATCTTAAAATTGAGAGGGTTTATGACTTATGAATCAAGCTTCCTTTCCCTAGTAGCCCTGGCTTACTCACCCTAATTGATCATTATAAGGCATGCTCAGGGGGTCCCTGGGCTCTTATGTTAATTGACCGCACACAGACCTCATGCGGAACTCCCCATTCCTCCAAAGTGTGAGCAGACTCTGCTCCCTCCCGCATCCACAGTGCATTCTGGGAGCCTTCAGAGGGGAGAAGGTCAGCAGGTGGTGCATCTGATCAATTAATTAGGAGCGTGGTGAGAGGTTTGACTCCAAGCCTAGCTAATTGCATAATTAATTCTCCACCCATCCTCTATCCCAGTTCCCAATTCAAAAGGCTGTCCTGGCCTGCCATCCTTGTTGCTGGGGAGATGTGAGCCCTGCTCAGATTTGTCCATGGCAGAGGCAGCCCCTTCCCCTCCTCCTGCCCCTCATTTCTGAGCCTGAAAAAACCGACTAGGAAAATGTCTTTGAGAGCACCCGGGAATGAAAGTGGACCAACTTCCTCAAAACATTGTGTGAGGGTCATAGGAAATAGCAGAGTGAAAAGGAGCTTTTCAAGGGGAAAAACCTCAACCTGCTTCAATAAGCAAAGCCTAGTTGACCTAGTCCTCAGAGATTGTTGTGCCAGATACACCTGGTTCTTCTTCTCCTGCCCATATCTGTTCTCCTCCTCTGTACATAGGAATCCTGCTTTTGCTTATGGCATCCACATGTGCAGTCAAAAGTGTCTTTCCCAGGCTTTCTTGAGTGAGGAGTGCCCCAGGACAGTGAGATGTTGGGAGCAGACCTCAGAGAGAGTGACCCTGCGCCAATAATAAAGGGGGGGGTGGCATAGAGGAGGGAGCTTTTGCCTCCAGCCCTTCACCTCCTTTTTGGTTGCTTGATGACAGATGCAATGCCTGAAGGTGGAGCGATGATTTTGCAACCATGAAGAAAAATGCCAACCTCTAAGGATGACTGAGATGAAAAATGGAGGGAGTCTGGGTTTCTAATGGCACTGTGAACAGCCATGGCAGCCGGGACTGCCTCTCAGGATTTGTTGCTGTGGGAAAAAATAAAGCCCCTTTTGGTCATTTGTTGTGGGCAGCTATTACCTGCATTTGAAAAAAACTCCTGACTGATACAGATGTTGACATTAGCCTAACACATAGATGAAGCAATGTATAGTAGTAATAGTAGCAATAATAACAAAATACAATGAGCATATGCTATAGACAACATTGTCAGAAAGATTGCATGAGTTGAAGTAGTTAAAACTCTTAGCACAGTGACAGGAACATGGCAAACATTCACATACCTTGGTTTTTATTAGATCTTAAAATTGAGAGGGTTTATGACTTATCAAAGGCAATGGCACCCCACTCCAGTACTCTTGCCTGGAAAATCCCATGGACAGAGGAGCCTGGTAGGCTGCAGTCCACGGGATCGCTAAAAGTCAGACACGACTGAGTGACTTCACTTTCACGCATTGGAGAAGGAAATGGCAACCCTCCCCAGTGTTCTTGCCTGGAGAATCCCAGGGATGGGAGAGCCTGGTTGGCTGCTGTCTATGGGGTCGCACAGAGTCTGACAGCATAAGACTTATGGGGTCGCAGAGAGTAGCAGCAGCATAAGACTTATCAAGAAGTCTTTAATAAGATTTATCAAGAAGTTGGAAAAGTAACCAATAACCAAGATTCGGGAACCACAGAAGTGATTACACTGATTTTAGGCTCAGGATCTTTCCCCATCAGGCAGTGTCCTGGACCTGCCTCTTATAAGTTGTGTGAGTTCAGGCAAATTACTTAGTCTTTTGGAACCTCAGTTTCCTATTCTGCAAAATGGGGAAATTATGAGGATTAAATAAGATGTGCCCATTGGTTATTACTAGTGGTTAATTCCTCATAGAGGTGGACAGGAATTTCAAAGAGGATCTCTCAGGGCATTGAGAAAGGTTGAAAGACAACCTCCCAGACTTTCAGCAAAGGTGTTTTCCAGCAGACCCCACGAAAAACAAGAGGAGGGATGCAGCATGTTTCTTGCTTTGGTAAAAATTTCTCAGAGAGGCAGTAAATTACTGAATCCTTGTTTCAGCTAAATCAAACATACTGCAAGATTCCATTGGCATTTAATACTGATATTATAGCCCCCAGGAATAACAAGTGAAAGTAATTAAGTTTAATGATTCCAACGAACCCAATAAGCTTGATTGCAGTGTGTATGCCTAATTATCTTCCTTTTTTTGTTGTGTGTGCATGGTCTAAATAAGGCCTATTTGTTAAAAAAAGAAAAGGCACTAATTTTAAGATGCAATAGGAAAAATTGCATCTGCAGCACCTTTTTCTGAAGGGCTCGCTGGAAACCCTGAGTGGGGAGAAAGTCACTTGGTTTGTCAAAGTAGCAAAGGAGGGATGATGTAATGCTCAAGTCTCTAAACTATGAGACAAAACCAGCTTTCCCAGCAGCAGGGGAGGAAAACAAGGAGGCCTCTATCTTCTAGGGGACCTGGGGCCCCTACCTTCTCTTCATGAAGGTAAAGGAAAAACAGAGTGGGGTAGAGGCTAGATGCATACTCTAGGGGAGGTATACAGCCCTCCAGCATTGAGTCTATTCTGCTCACTTGTAGAGATGCCACAGTGGTAGATGAATCATTGGCCCCAATGCCTCAACACTTCCCATATCCAGGTCTTTGACATGTGACTTTCACTGCTTTCCATTAAAAGGATGAAACATATTTCTCCACCCCTTCACTTTGAGTTCAGACATGTGACTTGCTTTGGATAACAGAATGATGTGTAAGTGACAGGCTGCCAGCTACAAGCCTAGGGCTAAGACGGTGACTGCAGCCATGAAATTAGAAGACGCTTACTCCTTGGAAGAAAAGTTATGACCAACCTGGATAGTATATTCAAAAGCAGAGACATTACTTTGCCGACTAAGGTCCGCCTAGTCAAGGCTATGGTTTTTCCTGTGGTCATGTATGGATGTGAAAGTTGGACTGTGAAGAAAGCTGAGCGCCGAAGAATCGATGCTTTTGAACTGTGGTGTTGGAGAAGACTCTTGAGAGTCCCTTGGACTGCAAGGAGATCCAACCAGTCCATTCTGAAGGAGATCAACCCTGGGATTTCTTTGGAAGGAATGATGCTAAAGCTGAAACTTCAGTACTTTGGCCACCTCATGCGAAGTGTTGACTCATTGGAAAAGACTCTGATGCTGAGAGGGATTGGGGGCAGGAGGAGAAGGGGACGACCGAGGATGAGATGGCTGGATGGCATCACGGACTCGATGGACGTGAGTCTGAGTGAACTCCGGGAGATGGTGATGAACAGGGAGGCCTGGCGTGCTGCGATTCATGGGGTCGCAAAGAGTCGGACACGACTGAGCGACTGAACTGAACTGAACTGAACTGAAAGAGATCTTGAACGTTTCCATTTACCATCTTGTGTTTCTGCCATTGCCCTGTGGCCATGCTTGGATGAATCTGCTGGTCCCAGGTGGAGAAGGAGGGACACATGGAGCAGAGGCATTGAGTCAAGCCCAGCCAGACCCCAGCCAAGTCTCAAATATGAAATTTAAATAAATATTTATTGATTTATATATTAAGTGCCACTGGGATTTTGTTTTTTTTAATGGAGTATAAGGGCATCGGTACAACAGTGAAAACTTTGAAATGTTTTGAGAATTTTGTGACAACAAGCAATTTTCTGGGAAACAGTTTCCAAGATTTCAGGGGATTCTGATAACTGTGTCTGACTCAAGGGAAATTAGAACCCCCTTGAAACAATTAACCACATCTCCCTGTACTCAACCACAAGCTGAAAACTCCCAAGGCCTTCTCGACTCTTATTCTCTTTAATTTCCAGTCTTTTCTCAATTCCAAGTTCAGTAACATCACATTAGTAATGATGGGATTATTTATACCATACAAACTGATGAAAGCTACAAAACCAGGGTTTTCCCCCCAGAGAGCTAGTTTAGAATACCCATGCCTCCAGCAATCTGTCAATCAAGTCATCTTGCTGCTTTGGCAGCAGCAGGGTCTCTTGGAAGTAGTCTTTTCCTCCTCATTCTTGATTCCACTGTCCTTGCTCAGGGGCTGCCTGGAGCTGCAGATCAAACAACAGAGTCAAATGATCAATGTTCAAATCCTGGCTACTTACCAATTGTGTGATCCTGGTTAGTTCTTAAAATATTCTAATCTTCCTTCTCCACATGTGTAAAATGGAAATAATCAAACAGCACTTAACTATTAGGGTTATTAGAAAGGGTCAAAGAGATAATCCAGACAAAGCAGGCTGCAATGCATCTGACACCTCCTAAACACATAAGAACCTTAAAGAAGGCTGAGACCTGAAGAATAGATGCTTTTAAATTGTGCTGCTGGAGAAGACGCTTGAGAGTCCCTTGGACATCAAGGAGATCAAGTCAGTCAGTCCTAAAGGAAATCAACCCTGAACATTCATTGGAAGGATTGATACTGAAAAGCTGAAGCTCCAATACTTTGGCTACCTGATGTGAAGAGCTGACTCACTGAAAAAGTGATGCTGGGAAAGACTGAGAGCAAGAGGAGAAGGGGGTTGATAGAGGATGAGGTGGTTGGATGTCATTACTGACTCAATGGACATGAGTTTGAGCAAACTCTGGAAGAGGGTGAAGGCTAGGGAAACATGGCGTGCTGCAGTTCATGGGATCGTAAAGAGACGGACACAACTTAGTGACTGAAAATCAACAAACACAGAAGAAACGACAGCTATCATTACTTGGGTCATGTTCACACCATCTTTTGCCGTGGTTATTTGCAGTGCCTTCCAACTGTCTTCTCACTTGTGGATCTTGCCCTCTTTCACTCCATTCTCCCCAAAGCAGACAGATGACACAACTTAGTGACTGAAAATCAACAAACACAGAAGAAACGACAGCTATCATTACTTGGGTCATGTTCACACCATCTTTTGCCGTGGTTATTTGCAATGCCTTCCAACTGTCTTCTCACTTGTGGATCTTGCCCTCTTTCACTCCATTCTCCCCAAAGCAGACAGAGCAAATTTGCAAAATCATAAATATGCTCAAAATCTTCCAGTCACTTTCCTTTGCCTCCAGGAGACAGCCCCAATTAACAAGTGGGAAACTTGGAGCCTGGAGAGGTTAAGAAATTTTTTCAAGGTCATATAAGCCATGAATAATATGGGTCTGGAATCCAGGCACTGAGTCTCCACATTTGGCCTTCTTAACCACTATGCTATCCTGAGAATGAAAGGATAGGTGGTGAGGAGGAATGAAAGGATCTATTGAGTGCAGCGCTGCCCAGGTGGCACCTGCCAGCCAATGCAGGAGACAAGAGATTAGGGTTCTACTTCTGGGTCAGGATGATCACCTGAAGGAGGGCATGGCAACCCACTCCCAGTATTCTTGCTTGGAGAAACCCATGGACAGAGGAGCCTGAGGGCTATTTAGGGTTGCAAAAGGTTGGATATGACTGAAGTAAAATGACGTGACTGAAGTCATAGCAAACACCCTCTTTCAACAACACAAGAGAAGACTCTACACATGGACATCACCAGATGGTCAACAGCAAAATCAGACTGATTATATTCTTTGCAGCCAAAGATGGAGAAGCTCTATACAGTCAGCAAAAACAAGACTGGGAGCTGACTGTGGCTCAGATCATGAACTCCTTATTGCCAAATTCAGACTTAAATTGAAGAAAGTAGGGAAAACCACTAGACCATTCAGGTATGACCTAAATCAAATCCCTTATGATTATACAGTGGAAGTGAGAAATAGATTTAAGGGACTAGAAATGACAGAGTGCCTGATGAACTATGGCCGGAGGTTCGTGATATTGTACAGGAGACAGGGGTCAAGACCATCCCCATAAAATAGAAATGCAAAAAAAGCAAAATGACTGTCTGAGGAGGCCTTACAAATAGCTGTGAAAAGAAGGGAAGCAAAAAGAAAAGAAGAAAAGGAAAGATATTCAGAGGATGAGATGGTTGGATGGCCTCACCGACTCAATGGACATGGGTTTGGGTGGACTCTGGGAGTTGTTTATCGACAGGGAAGCCTGGTGTGCTGCGGTTCATGGGGTCGCAAAAGGTTGGACATGACTGAGCGACTGAACTGAACTGAACTGAAGTAACTTAGCACACACTTATAGAATAACTGCCATTACCAAACCAAAGCAATCTGGGCCCAAGATACCTCCCACTTGGGAGTAAAGGACCTCTGACAATCTGCCTGAGGAAAAACACTCCTGTAGGTGGCATGGCCAAGTTGGGACAAAAGATTGTTTTGGTCACAGAATCTGACAAGCCTGAATTCCGGCCCCTATCTGCTATTCAGTTACTCTGTGTGACCTTGGGCAAATTACATTTCCAAGCATTGGTTTTCTTATCTGCAAAACAGGGAACATAATAGCAGCTAGTATAAATAGTTGCAAGAATTAAATAAGATCATGTGTACAAAGAGCTTTACATGATAAGAAATATACCCATGATAGCTCTCATGCTAGTGATTGTCACTTTCTGACTAAAGCAACTTCCTTCTGGGTAGATAATCTGCCTGGAAACTTTCTAACCTGTGCTAGATTGTAGAAAAATACCTCTCTACCTTTAAGACATATAAAATAGCATAAATACTACCTAGGAAGGAAGACTTTGTATCTTCAATGTGCGTGTGTGTTTTAAACAAAGTGGAAAAGCTCAGTCAACTTTGATCAAAGGCCCCAGGCTCTCCCCTTGCTGCTACTTTTCCCCAAAGTCCCCACTTCTTGGCAGAGTATCAGCTGGGTGAGCTCCTCCCTTCTCAAGCTTTCCCTTGTTAACTGACAGGGTTCAATGCAATTTAATTTCATTGGGAGGAAGTGGTTCAGAAATCATGGTCATTTAATTTCTGCAAGGCAAGTAAAGGGTTGCCTTTCCCAAATGATTTTTCTGTCATTTATTCCCCTTAAAATGAAAAGTACAGTGGTTAATACAATGGCTTCAAGGTCATGCTAGATCACCTTTGCAAATAGGAGAAGAATTCTTTCTACAGGATTTTAATTAGGTCGAGTACAACTAATTCTTCCTTTGCTACTTATTCCATTTCCTCTCCTTTCTGTAATTACTGCCAGTGTAACGCTCCTCACACACACAGATGGAGCTGAAGAAAGCCATACGACTATCCTTTATTTCTCCTTCACGCAAGAAAGGTGGGAGTTATCCACTGCATTCAGTCTTTGTAAATCTGAGGACAACAGTCTTAACAGCCTTACACATATGAGTGTCAGCATCATTATAAGAAGTGGGGGGAGGCGGCGTGGGGGGGGGTTCCAAATGTGATGCTAACACTGTGACACACAGATCTCCCTTTTACCTGGTCCACTCTAAATGATTAGGCATCAGAACAAAGAAAATTAACTCATATGCATGTTGTCAATCAATAAACATGTATCTGCCTATCAAGGCCTTAGAAGGGTGTTAGGTGCAGAGGAGTCAGGATTGCAAGGAAGACTGAGGAGCTTAGGTTTGGTGAGACAGACAGTTAGCAGGTAAAATAAATCAACAATACATTACTTGGTTCTAGAATGGCAAGGGCACTGCTCAGAGACAGAGTCAGAGCTGGGATTCAAACCCAAGTTTCTCTGAATCCAGACTCCAAGACAAAAATGAAAGAAAAGCGAAGAGCAAGATCATACAGCTTGTCTGGACAGTGAAGAACTTTTAAGTGTCCACAAGCCAGGTCTGTGATAAATGTGTCTCCTCAGACACCTGTAACACCATCTTAATTTTAGCATAGCATTTTCAGTACCTACTATTTTCCTGCTTTGATTGTTTGCTTTATCAGTCTACTCCTCTCTAGAATGTGAACTTCTAGAGAAGAAGGCCATAACTGGCTTGATCACTGCAGATTAGTACCTAGTTCCCTGACTGGCACATAGTAGGTGATCAACAAGCATGTATGGAATGACAGATTGCATCACATTTCCCAGGAGCCAAGGGGAGGAGGTGCCACATAGCAAACTCCGACAAGGTACTGTCCATTCCTGCCCGGTGCCCCACGGTATCACCAGCACCTAGGAGAGTGCCCACAGCAGGAGGCAGCTACTCAAGGACCACTGAATAAAGGAGAGAGGGAGGAAGGAGAGAGAGAAGGGGAAGAAGAAAAAAGAGAAGGAGAAGGAGGACAGGAAGAGGAAGAAGAAGAAAGAGAAGGAGGAGAAGGAAAGGGATGAGAAAGAGAGGGAAGGAAGGAGAGCGGTCAGCTGCAGCAGGACACTCACACATTTAGGAGTAAGCAGATTGAAGTTCGGTTAAATTGTTATTTCCTTTCACTGATGGACCATCTTGCTAGAGACTGAGCCAAAGAAAACCCGCTGGTCTGAATCCATTCTCAAAAAGACCCAATTGCCTGACCAGTCCACTTCCCTGATGACTATCCTCTGTGCATAGCATCCTCACCTGACCCAAAAGGGAAAGGGCCCTCTGGATATTGCAGGTGTCATCACCAACTTGGATTCCCTTTTCATTCATTTGTGTTTTCCTAAGGAATATTATTCACGTAGTTTCTGTTTAGGCAATTATTGAAATTATGTCTAATTATGTAGTGACAGTAAATAATAATTACCTAGTTGCAACATGTTCTGCTTCTATTATGGGTGAGGGTTTTATGCAATTTACTAAGAAATTTTCTAAGGTAGGAATACTGATTAGGAAGAAGGGATGGTGTCATTTTGAATATTTGTTGAGCTATCATTATTCCTACCCAATTGCTATGAGAAAGGCCCTATATATACTTTTTAAAAGTCAGCCCTAGGGCTGTACTCTTTGACTATTACCACAATTACTATTAATAATAGCTACTCTTTAGTGTTTACAACATTTCAGAACCACTTTAAAGACAAATTAAAATTCAATGCAAACTTTTGTGGTTTCAAAGACCAGGAAAGTACACTAAACAACTACAGAAGGCTGGGTTGGGGATCAACAGGGAGCAGTGGGGTCTGCGATGAACTGCAGCATGATTGCATTAAAGGACACAGCCACCACACAGCTTCAGCTGAGTATTGCCTTTGGAGATGTGGGAATGGTGCTGCCGATTCTTCTGACCTTTCAGGAGAAGCCAGAAATGTGGATTTTCGTGTGAAATTTCCAAATTTTTAAACTACTGTGTGTGTCCACAGTCTGTGTGCTGCCCATTTATAATCCCTCAGCCTCGGGCACTTTCCCTGAGAAGCTTCTGGGAAAAACTAGTCTTTGAGCAGGGGCTGTATCGACTCTGCTGATTGTGGCATGAAAGAAGGGAGGGGAAAACTGCACTGAGCCAACGTGGAGGCTCTAAGAGGCCATTTCTCACTTTTATTTAAAATCTTATGGAGGTAATTTCAGAGAACAATGAAATATCAGAAGCCTGGCCAGAGTGGAGAGGCGCGTGAAGGGGGTGGATGTAATAACTGGCAGCACTGATAAGAAGAACCAGAAGCAGACAAGCCAGAGGCATGAAGTCCTTCTCCAAGGTCTCCACGTGTCCCTGGGGCTGGCCAAGACAGGGATCTGCAGAGAAGGGTGCCTGGCTGCCAGAGTCAGAGCCCCCCCGGACCAGTAGGGACAGAAAGAGGTTGATCCCTCTTATGTAACAGGGGAAGAGGACATGCATGTTTTTCCCACTTCCGTTTAACTGTCATAACTCAGAGAAGTCTTAGGTTCAAGTTCTAGTATCTTGATATTCCCTCCCCATAATATCCCTAAACTTCCCCTTTGTGCCATTTGTTATGCATGTGGTTATCTATTTATATCCAGATCTACTTTCTCTTATGAATATGGGAGTGGGGATTTTTATCTGTCTTGTTTAGTACTATGTCTTTACAACCCACAGAGCTTGACACATAGTAGGGGCTCAATAAATAATAACTAAAAGTAATGAATGGTTATTTGACCTTGGGCGTGGGTTACTTAATTGCACGAGTTACTCAATAATGTGAAACGGGGAGAAAAATAGTGCCTCTTAGAATCACTGTCTTCTCTCTGTGAGAACACACAGAAAATTTATACACTGTATGTTTCATCTGCTTTCCACAACAGACATATTAGATCAGCAGACTTTTCATCTCAAACTTGTACTAAGCAAACACAGGCTTACAGCAGCTAAATGACTTGCTCAAGGTCACAGAGCTAGGAAGTGACATTGTGGAGATTCCAATCTGGATTTTTCTGAATTTTCATCTTCTTTCCGCAGGATCTTAGAGAGTAAGAACATCATTATAGCAAACTGGTGGAAACCAAAGCAAACCTCATAAAGAGATGCATTTGTTCTGGTCTTGAATGGAATATGAGGATCTGAAACCCAGAGGAAACAGAAAACATACTCTAGGTGGAAGGAATGACTTGGCCAAAAGCCTAAAAATATCAGGTCCATTCAAGAAATGGTGGGTGTTCCTTTTAGATAAAGGGGAGTCCTGGGTAAGGCTGAAACCACATTGTGAAATCTCTGAATGCACTCTTTCTCTCAACAGTTATTTAGTGAGTGTCTGCCTCCTGTATGGCACCATGCTGGGGAGAGGGAGACACACACCCTGGCTTCTTGTACCCACAGAGCTGACAGTCTAGCACTTGGCAACACTGACTCCACAGCACTGTGGCAAAAACCAAATGAAGAAGCAGGCAAGAAATGACTTGGAAGAGCTAAACTTACTTTGCTATGTAAATTCTCACCTCTGTTCTGCTATATCAGTTAGATGCTTCAGGGCGATTAAGTCAAAACTCAGTTCAAACTGGCTTTCACAGAAAGAGGAGTCATTGACATGGGCAAGAGGGAAACTGGAGAGTAATCTGGCTCTGCTGGTGCTTGGGGCTTTATCAAGAAAGCAGACAACTTCACCATGACTCTCTGCTCAGCTCTCCTCTGTGTGGGACTTCATTCTCAGACAGCCTGCCTCCTCTCACCAGCTCCCGACCTCACACCTCAGTTTCACATCCCACTAAGTTGAAGCTTCTCTTTCTCCATAGCTGAACCTGAGTTCGACTCTCACTGGCCAGAAAGTGATCACTTGGCCATCTTGGAACCAATCACCGTGCCCGTAGGGATAGGATATGCTAACTGGCTTACACTAATTGGGGCCTCCTTCTTCTCTACCAATGAAACAAAAAACAGAGGATAAGAGTTAAAGAAAAGTGACTTTACAAAGAAAATCCTGGCGATAACTTTACCAGAAAAATGGTACTTTCTGGGAATCAAAAGCATAGTGGAGACCTCCCTGGTGGTCCAGTGGTTAAGAGTCCATGTTTCCACTGCGAGGGCTTCAATCCCTGGTCAAGGAACCAAGACTCTGCTTTTGGGGTGGCCAAAAAGATTTTTTTAAAAAAACCATAGCAGTGCACTATTATCAGCATGAGGTTTGTAATCTTAAGAAATCTCACATTATCAAAAATCACATTATAAATACATCTCGCTTGCAAGGCCAAATTTCAGGGGGGGGCTTTGGCAGAAATTTTAATAACAAGGTTGTCTTTTTTAAGATAGGTGTGATATTTTGTCATTGGAAGCTATAAAACTGATGAGACATCACTGAGTATAGCCTTGGCAGCACTTAAGATCAGATCCAAATCAATGAGCTTCCAGAATTGTCATTCTGGAACCACAGGAGTGGTGGCTGAACATTAAATCACTAGAAGAACCTTTAAAATGCTGATGCCCAAGCCTTACCCACAATGATTCTGATTTAATTTGTCTCAGGTGTGGTTTGCTGGTGAGTATTTTTTAAACAGTAGTTCTCAATTGTGAGACCTGGGGAGTTTTTTAAAATCCCAGTTGCGTTCGACTATTTGCAACCCCATGGACCGTAGCTCCCCAGGCTCCTTTGTCCATGAAATTCTCCAAGCAAGAATACTGGAGTGGGTATCATTCCCTTCTCCAGAGGATCTTCCCAACCCAGGTCAGGAATCCCAACCCAGGGATCGAACCCAGGTCTTCTGTATTGCAGGCAGATTCTTTACCATCTGAGCCACCAGGGAAGTCCCTAAACCCCACAGTTCAAGCTAAAACCCAAACCAATTATTGATACATCAAAATTTATGAAGGTAAGACCCAGCTAGTATACATTGAAGCTTCCATGAGCATCATTTTTGGTAGCAACCAAGAGCCCAAGGAGAAGGATATGGCAACCCACTGCAGTATTCTTGCCTGGGAAATCCCATGGACACAGGAGCCTGGAGGGCTGCAATCTATGGAGTCACAAAGAGTCAGACACGACTTAGTAACTGAGCATGCACACAAAAGGAACATAAAGAACATGTCCCCAGCAAGCAGATAACAGCTCCATAAAGCAGCTGGGCATTCTTTTGCAACATGTGTGGTGATTTTCTGTCTTATATCCATGCTTTTGGTTCCAAATTTTGTTCCCATTACATGCTCTAGAGGTCCAGGTTAAACAGGTTGTGCAAATTAATTGACATCAGATCCATTTCCCACTATAAAAACTTGTGTGGCAGAAGCAGCTGGGATTATAACTATTTTCATGGCTCACACATGAGGTATCACAAGCCATTATTGTCAATGAGTCAAGTCAATGATTTGCACTGAGCTAATATTTAATAAGGGCTTAGTTTGTGACAAGCACTGTTCTAAGCAGTTGACATAGACATAACTTATTTAATCTTCAGAAAATCCTGTGCTATCATTATCCCAATTTTACAGATAAGGAAACCCAGACCGAGAGAGGTTCAATGGCTGAACCAAGATCCCATGGATACCAAGTGGTTGAGCCAACAATTGAATCTAAGCAGCCTGGACCCAAGATCGATACTCTTAAGCTCTACATTATAGGTAAACTGTCTGGAACTTAAAAGGAATGTTCAATGCCTCTTACTGTATGTGACCCTAGTGAGCACATGCACAGCTTGAAGGGACTCTCCCCTGTGTTCTTATTAAAGACAGTGGCTGGTGGCCTCTAGACTGCTGGCCTTTCAGATCAGGTCCACAGGGTTCCCTCTTTTATTCACTTGCTCAAATAATTTGTTGAAGGTTAAAAGATGCTGCAGGGGAAGGAGGCATAAAACAGGGGATGGGTGTTCACCATGCTCATCCTCAATGTCTTTGCTTAAGGAGAATGTTGTCTCTGCACCTCTTTCCCTATTGACTCTAACTTCGCATTCAAGACTCAGCTCAAGATTAGTATCCCCTCGGAGAAACTTCTCCCAATCAACTCCTTCTCACTCCCAAGTTTCCTTCTCTCTCAAATGAAGTGTAGAGAAACCAGTTCTCAGATTCATTTCAGTTCAGTTCAGTCACTCAGTCATGTCTGACTCTTTGTGACCCCATGGACTACAGCACCCCAGGCCTCCCTGTCCATCACCAACTCCTGGAGCTTGCTCAAACTCATGTCCATCGAGTCAGTGATGCCATCCAACCATCTCATTCTCTGTCATCCCCTTCTCCTCCCACCTTCAATCTTTTCTAGCATCAGGGTCTTTTCAAACGAGTCAGTTCTCCACATCAGATGGCCAAAGTATTGGAGGTTCAGCTTCAGCATCAGTCCTTCCAATGAATATTCAGGACTGATTTCCTTCAGGATGGACTGGTTGGATCTCCTTGCAGTCCAAGAGATTCTCAAGAGTATCATCCAATACCACAGTTCAAAAGCATCAGTTCTTCAGTGCTCACCTTTCTTTATAGTTCAACATTCACACAGGACTACTGGAAAAACCATAGCTTTGACTAGACAGACCTTTGTTGGCAAAGTAATGTCTCTGCTTTTTAATATGCTGCCTAGGTTGGTCACAGCTTTTCTTCCAAGGAGCAAGCGTCTTTTAATTTCATGGCTGCAGTCACCATCTGCAGTGATTTTGGAGCCCAAGAAAATAAAGTCTGTCACTGTTTCCATCTTTTCCCCATCTATTTGCCATGAAGTGATGGGACCAGATGCCATGATCTTAGTTTTCTGAATGTTGAATTTTAAGCCAGCTTTTCACTCTCCTTTTTCACTTTCATCAAGAGGCTCTTTACTATTCTTTGTTTTCTGCCATATGGGTGGTGTCATCTGCATATCTGAGGTTACTGATATTTCTCCCAGCCCAACATTTCACATAATGCACTCTGCATATAAGTTAAATAAGCAGGGTGACAATATAGAGCCTTGATGTACTCCTTTCCCAATGTGGAACCAATCCATTTTTCCATGTCTGCTTCTAATTGTTGCTTCTTGACCTGCATACAGATTTCTCAGGAGGCAGGTCAGGTGGTCTGGTATTCCCATCTCTTTAAGAATTTTCCACAGTTTGCTGGAATTTTCCACTGCTCTCAGAAGAATTTTCCACAGTTCTCAGATTAAGAGCTGAGACTCGGGGAGAGGGATGCATTTTACCAAAACCACCTTGATGAACAATCTTGGTTGTGGAAAGATGGTCCTTTGACTCTTTAATCAGGGAAGGATTAGGATGTTCAAACTGAATATCTCTGTATAACAATGAGGGAGGCATTCGGAAGCTGCTGGGAAAAATGAATAGTGAAGAAGTGGGGAAATTCTCGGAGGTGAAAGACCATATTATGACTACAGGACAGGAAACTTGAAGAATGATGTTGGCCCACGAGAATTCCCCTCATACTCTGGTAGGTCTGGCAGAGGGGGTCTTACAATAAGGATGTCCTCTTAAGTCATCACTTGTGCTATAACTGGACCCCTTTTATTGCCTCTCTCCACCCACTCACCCACGCTCCAAAATATATTAAGTGAATCTTGACTTTTCCCTTAGTTGATTGGCATTTTGCAAAGGCAAGGGCAAGAGTTTTGTTGAATATGAGATGATGAAGAGACGAGAAAGGCCACAGAAAGCAAAAGACAAACGCACCTAACCGTAATGGAGATCAGAACTGGAGGCTGGAGCATAAGACATAAAGTTTAGTAAACTCTTAGGGGAAACTAATCCAATAGCATGAGATGCAGTTAGAAATATGAGCCAGTGTTATTTATTTTTTTTAAATATTAAATATGTATTTATTTGAGCCCAACCTTGTGGTACAACTGCAGCACATCTGACTCCAGATCAAAAGATTGTGTGTTCAAATCATGTTGGGGTTAGTGTTCACTTTTCGGGGCTTCCCAGGTGGCGCTAGTGGTAAAGAACCTGCCTATCAATGCAGGAGATGTAACAGATATGGGTTTGAGCCCTGGATTGGGGAGATCCCCTGGAGGAAGGCATGGTAACACATGCCAGTATTCTTACCTGGAGAATCCCATGGACAGAGGAGCCTGGCAGGCTACAGTCTATGGGGTCACACAGATTTGGACACAGCTGAAGTGACCTAGCATGCACGCATTTATTTGAACTAAACATTAGAGGTTTAAAAAAAGCATTTAGAAGGCCTACCTCAAGAAACAAGAAAAATCTCAAATATACAACCTAACTTGGTGTATAAAAGAATTAGAAAAAGAAGAACAAAGCCCAAAGTCAGTTGAAGGAAAAAATAAAGACCAGAGAGGAAATAAAGAAAATAGAGATCCCCTCCAGTACAATAGAGAAGATCAATAAAACCAAGAGCTGGTTTTTTGAAAGTGATAATCTATGAGTCAGGCTCATCAAGAAGAAAGGAGAGAAGATAGATATAAACAAAATAAGAAATGAAAATGGAGAAATAACACCAGCAAACCAAGTCTAACAACATATAAAAAGGATCACACACCCTGATCAAGTGATTATTACAGGGATGCAAGGACACTTTGATAGTCACAAATCAGTTAAGGTGACAAATCATATTAATGAGAAGAAGGGAAAAGCACATGGTCTCAGTAGACACAGAAAAGCATCTGGTAGACTTCATCATTCATTCATTCATTCATGGTAAAAAATTTATCAAAGTCAGTATAGAGGGACCATGTTGTCATGAGACAACCTCATAGTTAACACACTCAACAGTGAAAAATGGAAAGCCTTTCCTCTAAAATCAAGAATAAGACAAGAATTTCAGCTCTCTTCATTTCAACATAATAGAGTATTGTAGTCCTAGCCTCAACAATCTGACCAGATAAAGAATAAATAGCATCCAAATTGGAAGAGAAGATTAAAGCTACCACCATTTTCAGATGACATAGTATTTAATATAGAAAGTCCTAAAGTCTCTATCCATTAGAACCAATAAACAAATTTAGTAAACTTACAGGATACAAGATTGATATATAGAAATTGACTCTTTTTCTATACACTAATAGTGAACTATCAGAAAGAGAAAGCAAGAAAATAATTATGTTTAAAATCTCACCAAAAGAATAAAGTATCTAGGATAAAGTTAACCAAGGAAATAAAAGACCTATACTAGGGAAACTATGAAACACTGATGAAGGAATCTGAATATAAAACAAAGAAATGGAAAGATATAATGTATTTTGGATTGGAGGATTAGCCAGTGTTATTTAATTCTCAAAAGATAAGGCAACTTCTGCTATTATTTTGTGACACAAGGTTCTTCTTCAGGTTGGATTCCTCAAAGGCACTAAACTCTCCTTTGCAAATTGCCAACATTATATAAGAAACTTCAAGTAACTTTTTAAAATAATCTTGATTCTGGCCATATTGAACCAATTAAATCTCTTCAAACACTTTACATTTTTATTCCTATACAGATATTTATGTTTGTCCATCTTCCTGAAACACGCTTGCCCATAATCTTTGCCTGTTTTTAATTTCTGCTATTCTTTTGGATCTCAGCTTTAGCTGTCACTTCCTGTGTTGCATTAGTGAGGATGTTTTAGACTGCCAGGAGAAAAACAAAATGTAACTCAAAATGACTTAAACAACAGGATATTTACTATTAAATTACGTTGGACACCTCCTACTTATCATTCTGAGGCTATCAGTGCATTGAGTTCCTCATGCCTGTGGGTCAGAAAACAAAGAAAGGAGTGCCAGTGCCAGTGGGGTTAATTGATTATTACATAAAGAACTAGGGGCACAACTGCATAGTGCGGGCAGGGAGAGTTCACTGGAGCTTCTTTTGGTGCCTCCATGCCCTGAGATTATAGAGAATGGGCAGTTTCAGGAAACATGGCCCAACGAAGGCAAGGCAATAAAGGTTTAGAGTAATCCAGCATGGTAATCAAGGGTGAAGATGATGGATATGAATCAAGAGCTCAACCAGCTGCAACAGCAAGAATCATAGTTAGTTAAAAAAAAAACCCTCTTGCCTTGAGTCTTTGAAGCTACCACCTTGAAAAGGACTGATTAATCAGTCATATATTTTCTCTCAGGGAAGAAGTAAGACTATCTTGTTTTCAAAAGTGGAAGTCAAGAGGAGATCCAATTGATGCAAGCTGTAGAATATATTAGACACCATATCACCTGAATCCTTATATGCACCACTGAGGCTCCATCAGAATTAGGTGCCATCCGACTACACCTCAACTCATCCCTGCACTGCACCACACATTTCTCATCTCCTTCCCAAGGTTTCCGTGCTGATGCTAAGCTATTGGGCACTGTGTAACCTGGCTGGTACCCATGCATGCAAAACTTAAAGTCTGGGCAATTAACACACCACAGGAAAATCCTTGATTGACAAGAGATGAGAGTTGGGTGGAGAAACTATCCACCCTCCCTCTCTGATGCACTATCCTGAGATGCCGTTTACATGGCCTCTTAGAGGACCATCATGCTCAATGGCAGCCAACTTGATAATGTGTTCTCATATTGACCCTTCCTCCTTCTTGGCTTCGTTCTCTCTGTTCTGCACACGTGTTTCCTGATATTGTACCATCTAATGAGGTGCATATTAGCCCTTTGCCCCACAATCTGCTTTTTTGAGCAAACCAAAGATAACAATCACCCATAACAAAAAGTATGGAAGTAGGAAGTTCCAGAGTTCAGAAGGATGGGTGCCCTTTTCCTCTCTCCAGTCTCTCTTTTCCAGGGCATTGGATTTTGTCTGCACATATATCCTCTTATGGTTTAATAGAGCTCTGAGAACTAGAACCTACTCCAAGTACCAGAACCTCAAACAAAAATATACAAATTCTGAAAGAGGGGAAGAGAGCATAGGCCTTCCTTTTGGATGGAAGTTAAGACTCCCAGAAGCTCCCCAGACTTCTGGGAGATATGGTCTCACATCTCATTGCTAGAACTGCATCCTATTCCCATTCCTAACTGGCACGAGGAACTGAATTTCTTAGTTCAATCATGATTCATCCCTTGGGGTTGAAGAGGACCCATCTTCCCCTAGGTCATGCTAGCATGAAAAAGAGATGAATAGCTGTGGGCACAGTGGTAATTATGTCAAACACTTATTAACTGACCCAGAGGCCATTTTCAATGTTCCTTCACCATTGCCCACCTTCCACTGTAGAGGCTGAACAAGCAGCATATTGACTTTCCAGCTTCCTTTGCAGCTAGGGAGCCATGTCAATGTCTAGACATTTGTATGTAAAGAGAGGTTTTGTAGGGAATTTCTTCTAGATCCTCCATGATAAAAGTATAATGACTTGAAAAAATTTTCTCTTTCTCTCTTGCTCCCCCTTTGGTCACCTCTTTGATTCATTTCTTTAGACCTGACCATATGAAGATATGATTCCAAGAGCTCTGGAAGCCATCTTGCCACCATGGAGCAATAAGCCTAAGCATGAAAGACTAAGAAACTAAAGGTGGAGTACAATGATGGAAATAACTTTAATACACCCTTAAAGCCACTAAAACTACTCTGGAATTGCTTTTCTCTGGATTTTTTAAAGTTATATCAGATAAATGCCTTCCTTATTTAACCATTATTACATTAAGTATTATGTTAGATACATCTAGAAGCCATTCTAACTGATAAATCAGGCAACATTTCTAGAAAGTTTCCCTGTACCCTATAGAATGTATTAGCTACTCCTTTTCCCTGAAAGCCAAGATTACTGTTATCATGGCTATTACTGCTGTGCACTTTCATTGTTCAGTTAAACAGAGATTCCTATGAGTTATCTAATCTTGCATGCAGAAGCTGAGCCACAGTCACAGAGAGTGTAATACAGGATTCCTACACAGGTCAGTGGGCTGGACTAAGTAGCCCCCATAGTCTCTTACAACTTTGAAATCTATGACCCCAGTTCCTTTAATATAAATGTCCCTTTTCCAGGTATAAAAATCTTTTTTCCTTTGATTTATGTCATGGCAAATTGTCAGTTTGTATTTCAAAATGGGAGAAAGCAACACAAAAAAACATGACTTGGAAAAATGTTCTTATTCTGTTTGCAATGTGGAGAACTAGCAAACTAAATTCCATTTTGCAGGTGATTTGGGGATTACTTGTTATTCTGAGCAGGCCTGTCCCCATTCTCCTTCAGCAGTATGGAGAATGGATATGAAAAACTGTGTGTAAACACTTCTTTCTTTTGAAATGTTATTAATAAAGTATTTCCTGTGGCTATGGCTAATAAGTCACTTGTTTCCTAATTTTTCTGTATTGATATGCTCTTCAGGGAAACTTAGAACCTCAAATCTCTTCCTATAGTATAGTATTTGTAAAGTTCATTATAGTCTATGATTAACAGAGGAATTGCCTTTAGGGAAGAACAGAAAATTGAAGATTAAATAACTGACCAAATATTTACCTGCAAACAGAAATATTTTATAAGGAACAAGAACATTTTAAATTTGTAAGTGTTTAGAAAATGTTTCCAATATTTTTTCTGTCTTCACTGAGTGATTTCTTGGTGGTCGACCAGAAAGCATGGCAGAGAATGACACTATCTTCCAACTCTATGCCAGCTACTCAACGAGTCACTTTATAGGTATTATCTAATTAAATGCTTTTTTTCCTTTAAAAAGTGCTTTTTACAATTGCATAAGTAATACACAGTTGTAAATTTTTTTCAGCAATTCAGGGGCATAAAGATAAAAAAGTGAAAGCTCCCCTTCACTCTCTTTACCCCTCAATTCCCTTAACATTCCTGGAAATAATCACCATACACTTTGGTACATATCCGTCCAGACTTTTCTGTGTGTTTCCATAAATGCGTATATTCTTTTTAAAAATTTATTTACTTGATGGATAATTACAATATTGTATTGGTTTCTGCCATACATTGACATGGATCACCAATAGGTATACATATATCCCCTCTTGGGCCTCCCTCCCACCTTTTAAGTTCCCTGAGCCATACAGTAAATTCCCACTGGCTATCAGTTTTACATGTTAGTGTATATGTGTCCATGCCACTCCATTCATTCATCCCACCCCCTCCTTCCTACCCACTCTCTGTGTCCATAAGTCTGTTCTTTATGTCTATGTCTCCATTGTTACCCTGCAAATAGGTTCATCAATACCATCTTTTTAGATTCCATATATATATTAACAAATATGACATTTGTTGTTCTCTTTCTGACTTACTTCATTCTGTATAAGATGCACTAGGTTCATCCACTTCATTAGCACTGACTCAAATGCATCCCTTTTATGGCTGAGTAATATTCCATTGTGTGTATGTGCCATAACTTCTTTATCCATTCATCTAGTGATAGACATCTAGGTTGTTTCCATGTCCTAGCCACTGTGAATAGTGCTGCAATGAACACTGGGGTACATGGGTCTTTTTCAATTATGATTTCCTCAGGGTATATGGCCAGTGGTGGGATTGCTGGGTCATACGGTAGTTTTATTCCTAATTTTTAAAGGAATCTCCATACTGGCTTCCATAGTGGCTGTATAAATTTACATTCCCACTATAAGTGCAAGACGGTTCCTTTTTCTCCACACCCTCTCCAGCATTTGTTGTTTATAGATTTTTTTGATGATGACCATTCTGACCTGTATGAGATGTTATCTCATTGTGGTTTTGATTTACATCTTTCTAACAATGAGTGATATTGAGCATCTTTTCATGTGTTTATTACCCATCTTTATGTCTTCTTGGAGAAAGGTCTGTTTAGATATTTTGTACACTTTTTGATTGGGTTTTTTGTTTTTTTCTAGTATTAAGTTGCATAACTGCTTGTATATTTTGGAAATTAATCCTTTGCCAGGTGCTTCATTTGCTATTATTTTCTCCCATTCTGAGGGTTGGTTGTCTTTTCACTTTGTTTATAGTTTGCTTTGCTCTACGAAAGCTTTTAAGTTTAATTAGGTCCCAATTATTTTTGTTTTTGTTTTTATTTTCCAATTAATCTAGGAGGTGGGTCATAAAGGATCTTGCTGTCATTTATGTCATAGAATGTTCTGCCTATGTTTTTCTCTAAGAGTTTTATAGTTTCTGGTCTTACACTTAGGTCTGTACTCCATTTTTAGTTTATCTTTGTGTGTGGTGTTGGGATGGAGAAAGCAATGGCAACCCACTCCAGTACTCTTGCCTGGGAAATCCCATGGATGGAGGAGGCTGGTAGGCTGCGGTCCACGGGGTCGCTAAGAGTCAGACATGACTGAAGCGACTTCACTTTCACTTTTCACTTTCATGCATTGGAGAAGAAAATGGCAACCCACTCCAGTACTCTTGCCAGGAGAATCCCAGGGTTGGTGAAGCCTGGTGGGCTGCCGTCTATGGGATCACACAGAGTCGAACACGACTGAAGCAACTTAGCAGCAGCAGCAGCAGCAGCAGCATGGTGTTAGGAAGTGTTCTAGTTTCATTCTTTTACATGTAGTCGCCCAGTTTTCCCAGAGCACTTATTGAGGAGACTATCTTTGCCCCATTGTATATTCTTGCCTCCTTTGTCAAAGATAAGGTGCCCATAGGTGGGCTTTCTATTTTGTTTCATTGGTCTATATTTCTATTTTGTGCCAGTACCATACTGTCTTGATGATTGTAGCTTTCTAGCATAGACTAAACCAGCTCCATTCTTCTTTCTCAAGATGACTTTGGCTATTTGATGTCTTTTGTGTTTCCACACAAATTGTGAGATTTTTCTTGTTCTAGTTTTGTGAAAAATGCCACTGGTAATTTGATAGGGCTTAAACTGAATCTATAGATTGCATTTGGTTGTATAATCATTTTCACAATATTGATTCTTCCAACCCAGGAACATGAAATATCTCTCCATCTGTCTGTTCTCTCTTTGATATTTTTTTCGGCAGTGTCATAGTTTTTTGCATACAGCTCTTTTGTCTCCTTCAGTTCAGTTCAGTCACTGTTGTCAGGAGTGGATACAGGGCAACTACGCTCAGGGACATGGCAGGAATCTGGGTTTCATGAATTGATCTAGTTAGAAGCCAAAGGCAACGAGAATGTTCTTAGTCTCCTAGGATGGAAATCTGGCATTTGATGGTGAAACAGGTAATAACCTCCTAGATTAAATATTTCTAGGCATTTTATTCTTCTGAACACTATTGTAGATGAAATTGTTTGCTTAGTTTCTTTTATGGATTTTTCATTGCTGATGAACTGCCTTGTGTACTGACCTGAACTTCACTGAATTTATTTTTTGCCTCTTGTAGAATTTTTGTAAATTCTTTGTAATTTTCGGGTATAGAATCACGTCATCTTCAAATAGAGGTAGTTTTACTTCTTTTTTCCCCAACTTTCATGCCTTTTATTTCTTTTTCTTGCATGATTTCTGTGGCTAGAAGCTCCAGCTGAATAGCAACAGTGAAAGCAGGAAGCCTTGTCTTTTTCCTGGTCTTAGAAGGAAACTTTTAGTCTTTTATAATGTTAGCTATGAATTTTTCATGAATTCCATCTTTTGTGTTGAGAAAATTCACTTCTATTCCTAGTTTTCTTAGTATTTTTGTCATTAAAGAGTGTTAGGTTTTGTCAAATCCTTTTTATGCATCAGTTTAGATGATGATGTGTTTTTTCTTNGGAAACTTTTAGTCTTTTATAATGTTAGCTATGAATTTTTCATGAATTCCATCTTTTGTGTTGAGAAAATTCACTTCTATTCCTAGTTTTCTTAGTATTTTTGTCATTAAAGAGTGTTAGGTTTTGTCAAATCCTTTTTATGCATCAGTTTAGATGATGATGTGTTTTTTTCTTCCTTTATTCTATTAATGTCGTGCATTATATTTATTGATTTTCACCACCAATCCCTTCTTAAGATAAATCCTACTAAGTCATGATGTATAATCCTTTTACTATGCTATTGAAATCACTTGGCTAGTATTTTTTTTTTTTTTTAGGATTTTTGCATTTATTTTTACAAGGGATATTAGCCTTTAATTTTCTTTTCTTGTAATGTCTTTATCTGGCTTTGATATTAGCATAACATTGACTTCATAGAATGAGTTAGGAAGTGTTTCCTCTTCTATTTTCAGGAAGACTCTAAGAATTGTTAAGAATTTTAATTTTTTTGCATTGCAGCTAGTAATATAGTTTATAATATCAGGAATAGGTTTTTAATTTCTTTGTGGCCTAGTACTTGTTTGATTTTTGTGAATGTCCTATAAACACTAAAAGAGAAAAAAAAAATTGTCTTCTCTGTTGTTGAGTGTAAAGTTGTCTATTATCTATTTTTTTTTTTTTTTTTAGGATTTTTGCATTTATTTTTACAAGGGATATTAGCCTTTAATTTTCTTTTCTTGTAATGTCTTTATCTGGCTTTGATATTAGCATAACATTGACTTCATAGAATGAGTTAGGAAGTGTTTCCTCTTCTATTTTCAGGAAGACTCTAAGAATTGTTAAGAATTTTAATTTTTTTGCATTGCAGCTAGTAATATAGTTTATAATATCAGGAATAGGTTTTTAATTTCTTTGTGGCCTAGTACTTGTTTGATTTTTGTGAATGTCCTATAAACACTAAAAGAGAAAAAAAAAATTGTCTTCTCTGTTGTTGAGTGTAAAGTTGTCTATTATCTACTAGTTTGAATTTGTTAATCTTTATGATTTAATTTGTCTTTATTTTTCATTATTTTTCTCTGTATTATTCATTAATTTCTGAGAGGGATTTGATAAAATGTCTAACTAAAATAATTTATTCATGTATTTCTTTTACTTTTATCAGTTATTTCTTTATATATATGTCAAGTAATAATTTTAGGAGTATATGTGCCTGTGTTCACAATCATCTTCTTAATTTATCATTCCTTTTAACTTTAAATAATATCCTTTTCCCTTTATATATTTGATATTAAAATATTTTTGCTAAATATAAAAATGGATAATTCAGCATTCTTTTAGTTCATATTTGTCCAGTAAAATTTCCATCTCTATAAGACATACTATTAAACCTTTTTCATGTGTTTCTTAAAGCAGGATTTTGCTTGACTTAAACTCATTTTATTCAGTTTGAGAGGTCTTCTGTGTCGGGACCAGCCCAACAACGAAGCAACCCAAGGGAACAGTGCCACAGAAGGTTAAGGAACAATAAGACTCATTCCCAGGCAAAAGCACGGATCCTAATCCTTGCATGCCTTTTATTGCTAACGTCTACTTCCTTGTGCACTAGCGATATCTGTTTTTTTACACTCTCAGAACAGGGGATAAAGATATACAATGCACAGTCCTCAATGTCAAACCTTCAGGCCATTCATGATTGTGTTTAGCCCTTCAGCTAGTGACAACCTTTCTCAGCAAAACTCCCTCAATGTTCTGGTTATGAGGACAGTCACTAACGGTTTTCCATCAGTCACATCAGTACTTCAACGTATTGTTTTCAAGATGTTTTTACATGATGTACTTTTTACTGCTCCCAGCCCTTTGCCTGGGGATGATGAGAAAGTCGTTCTTATTTTTCAAAGAAGCCCTGTTAATTATAGAACAGGCCTGTGCATAGCATATTCCCTACATTCTGATCAGTAAGTTTAACCTATTTATGTTTATGGCCCTAAATGTTAAACTAGGATTTATCCTGTCACCATATTTCATGCTTCTTATTTATCATACTTTCTTATTGCTTTTTTTTGTTTGTTATTCTTTAATCTTTCCATTCAGTTCAGTTCAGTCGCTCAGTTGTGTCCGACTCTTTGCGACCCGGTGAATCGCAGCACGCCAGGCCTCCCGGTCCATCACCAACTCCCGGAGTTCACTCAGACTCATGTCCATCGAGTCAGTGATGCCATCCAGCCATCTCACCCTCTGTCGTCCCCTTCTCCTTCTGCCTCCAATCCCTCCAGCATCAGAGTCTTTTCCAATGAGTCAACTCTTCGCATGAGGTGGCCAAAATATTGGAGTTTCAGCTTCAGCATCAGTCCTTCCAATGAACACCCAAGACTGATCTCCTTCAGAATGGACTGGTTGGATTTCCTTGCAGTCCAAGGGACTCTCAAGAGTCTTCTCCAACACCACAGTTCAAGCGCATCAATTCTTTGGCACTCAGCTTTCTTCACAGTCCAACTTTGACATCCATGCATGACCACTGGAAAAACCATAGCCTTGACTAGATGGACCTTTGTTGGCAAAGTAATGCCTCTGCTTTGAATATGCTATCTAGGTTGGTCATAACTTTCCTTCCAAGGAGTAAGCGTCTTTTAATTTCATGGCTGCAATCACCATCTGCAGTGAGTTTAAAACTTACTAATAAATGGAAAATTTTTTTAAATACAAGCATAAAATCCAGAACTAAAATTCTATATGTTATCTACGTGGCTGTTGAGTAGGATGGGGTTGGGGGCACAAGCACAAAGAGAAATGAGGGCAAACTAAGGTAATGAATGTCTTTGATCTGGAAAAGGTGCAAACATTAATAATGCTTAAAAAATCAACACAGAAGAACTGTACAAAAAAGATCTTCACAACCAAGATAATCACGATGGTGTGATCACAAACCTAGAGCCAGACATCTTGGAATGTGAAGTCAGGTGGGCCTTAGAAAGCATCACTATGAACAAAGCTAGTGGAGGTGATGGAATTCCCGTTGAGCTGTTTCAAATCCTGGAAGATGATGCTGTGAAAGTGCTGCACTCAATATGCCAGCAAATTTGGAAAACTCAGCAGTGGCCACAGGACTGGAGAAGGCCAGTTTTCATTCCAATCCCAAAGAAGGGCAATGCCAAAGAATGCTCAAACTACCACACAATTGTACTCATCTCACACGCTAGTAAAGTAATGCTCAAAATTCTCCAAGCCAGGCTTCAGCAATACGTGAACCGTGAACTTCCAGATGTTCAAGGTGGTTTTAGAAAAGGCAGAGGAACCAGAGATCAAATTGCCAACATCCGCTGGATCATGGAAAAAGCAAGAGAGTTCTAGAAAAACATCTATTTCTGCTTTATTGACTATGCCAGAGCCTTTGCCTGTGTGGATCACAATATACTGTGAAAAATTCTGAAAGAGATGGTTCTGTTGTTCCATGTCCAGTTCTAACTGTTGCTTCCTGACCTGCATATAGGTTTCTCAAGAGGCAAGTCAGATGGTCTGGTATGCCCATCTCTTTCAGAATTTTCTACAGTTGATTGTGATCCACACAGTCAAAGGCTTTGGCATAGTCAGTAAAGCAGAAATAGATGTTTTTCTGGAACTCTCTTCCTTTTTCCATGATCCAGCGGATGCTGGCAATTTGATCTATGGTTCCTCTGCCTTTTCTAAAACCAGCTTGAACATCAGGAAGTTCATGGTTCACGTATTGCTGAAGCCTGGCTTGGAGGATTTTGAGCATTACTTTACTAGCGTGTGAGGTGAGTGCAATTGTGTGGTAGTTTGAGCATTCTTTGGCCTTGCCGTTCTCTGGGATTGAAATGAAAACTGCCTTTTTCCAGTCCTGTGGCCACTGCTGAGTTTTCCAAATTTGCTGACCTATTTGTCTCCTTAGGTAGGTTTATTCATAATTATTTTATTCTCTTTGCAATGCACATGTTCTTACATGAATAAACAAGCCATATTTCATGTATTCTAGAATGCACTTTTTTCATGTTAAAAAAAATAAGAATGCATCTTACAATTAAAGGCATTGTACGGTGGCCAATTTGTCTGTTTCTTACTGGCACATACAATAAAGGTGCATCTTGAAATAAGTGGCATTTGGGAGTAACACAATACCTACTATATGTTGCTATATATACTATATAGTGCTTATACAATTATGTTTTAATAGATGTATATGATTGTGTGAATTGCTATGGACAGCTTTCAGTACACATGGGTCTGCCTCATTCATTTTAATGTCTGTGTGAACTACGATTGTCTGCAAGTGTGTGCATGAGTGCATGCTCAGCCCACCAGGCTCCTCTGTCCATGGGATTTCCCAGCAAGAGTACTGGAGTGAGTTGCCATTTCCTCCTCCAGAGGATCTTCACAACCTAAGGACCACATGCATATCTCTTATGCCTCCTGCATTGGCACCCAGATTCTTTACCACTGAGCTACCTAAGAAGCCATTCTTCTCTGAGAAGAATCTGCTGAGAAGCAGGTATGTACCTGTTTTATTTGGCCATATCCCTTGTAGATGGGCTTTCAGATTATTTCTAAATCCTCCTGGTAGAAAACAGTGCTGCACTGACCATCCTTGTCCTTAAATCTTAGTAATTTTTTTTTTTTTACAGAGGGATTCCTATCTCATGAGTTTTCCTAGTTATCCTATATTGTAGGAAAACCTTAGTTATTCAGAACTCAGTGAGACACATGTTCAAATCCTGGCTCCAGGGTTACCATATTGAACAGCTCAAGGGGATTCAAACTGTCATCTGGGTGAGGAGTCAGCAAAATTTCTATAAAGAGCCAGAGAGAGCCAACCCCTGAGATATGTGTATGACTCAGTTTCTTCACCAAGAAAAGAAATCTATGTTACAATGTTCGTGAGAATTAATGCGATGCTACAGGTAAAGCGTTTACAAGTGCTTGGCAAGTGCTATAGCTATTTTAAAACTTTTATCCTTTTACTGAAGAGGAAATTCATAGGTAATAATTCACAGAGGCAAGACACAAACCAGGTAAGTCTGACTCCAAAATTTGTGCCTTTCCCACGCACCTAGTGCCTCAAAAGGAAGGATTTTTTGCAGAGAGACTCTGAATTCAGAGGGGTAATAAGGCCTGAATGTGTCAGCGTCAGACATAGTGGACTTTGACTCTTAGAGAGTCCAGCAAATATAGTGCCCACCAGAGAAGGCAGTTTCTGTGAGACCCATCCCTTTGGGCTTGCTGACATACACAACCAGTGAATTTTCCTGCTATTTATGCCAATTCAATTTGATCGTAGTTCTATTACCTGGATGCAAATGCAGCCACAGAGGTGTTGATAGAAGTGTTGATAAAGCTGTCACAACAAGATGGAAATAGTAAGTCTCATTACTATTAAGAAAAGAACAAATCCATAAATAAGAGATCATCAAGTGAAATAAGATAGTCTCTCCTCCAGCTTCTAACAAATGTCGTGTGCAAAACCATGTCATTTCCCCAGGCACCCTCCCTGCCAGACAGATGTATAGAATATGAATTGTGCGGGGAGGGAAATTGACATGCAGAACAGGAGATGGAAAAATAATTAGAGCTGTGAGGCTCCCTGAGTCTTGTGGTTTATTTCAGAAGTCACCAAATGTAAAATCAGAGGTCCAGACCAGACCGATTATGTAACATATCAGTCCTTGAAAAAAGCCTCAAGATGATGGAAAGGGGATGGTACTGTCCCCTGAGGGTGAAAGCAGAGCCAAGCCTGCCACACTGGATAGGTAAGAGCCACCTTCCCAGGTGGGGAAAAGCCAGGACTGCCCCACTGGTGGCACAGCCTTGCTCAGGACAGTGCCAGGCTCCCTACCCACGCTGTCCACTGAGATCTCGACTTCCTGCATCCCTCTCTCTCATCCCAACCACTTCTCCTGGCTGAGGCTAAGTCTAAACTGAAAGTTGTATTAAGTTCCTAAAACCTTATCCACTAAGAACCACTTGCAAATGGACCAGATGTGTCTGGATTCCTAGGGGTCCTCCAGCTCAATGCCCGGCTGTGGTAGGGAGTCTAGAGATGCTTATTGACTAGAATTGACTAAAGCCACCCACAAAATATCCTTGGTGAGATAGGAATGAGAAGAGGGAGAGAAGAGGGGAGGAAGGAGGAAGGAGGGGGGAAGAGAAGGAAGACATGAAGGAGAAGGGCAGAGAAAGTGGTGAAGACGCTGAAATGTGAATTGAGCAGATTGAGGCAATAGACGAGCAGAGAGATGCAGACAAAGAGAGGAGGAGACAGGCACAGAGCAGAGACAGAAGGCAGAGGAGGCTAAGGTGCGTGGAATACGAGGTGAGCAGATGGAGCAGGGAGCTGGCCAGACAGAGAGAAGAGGGAGGTGGGGGCAGTGAGACAGGCAAACAAGGACACGTGGGACAAACACATGGGAAGAAAGACAGGCACAGAGGTGCTCAGACCCCACAGAAAGGAGCAGAGCAGAGAGATGGAAAGAGTACAGCCAAAGCATGGGGAGGGACAGAGAGACAGGGCAGGACCGAAGGCCTTCGGGTTGCCCAAGGGAATCCGCACTCCTCTCGCGTTATCTTTTTACTGAACTAATTCCTTGATAGAGAAATGGAAGAAGATTCTGAAAACCCATTACGTGGTAGATAAGAAATGTCCTTCATCTCCAGGCTTGCTGCCAATTCTAAGGTGGTGCTGGAGGCCTGGGCCTGGGTGGGGGCTAGCCCTTCTGGGCTCCAGGCTCTCGAGGTAATAAGCTGTGACCAGGAACTCACTCTGTCTACCCTCTTGGAATTCTTACAGGATCAGCTCAAATAATACCATGAACGCCCTTCAAAAAGTACATCACCCTCTGAGATCATCCAGTAACAAAGGTGGGAAGTTGGTTGAATCCTCGTTAACTTTTATGTTCATTCCATTCCTCCCCTCCTCACCCCCCACCCCACTGTCCTTCTCTTTCCCATTCACTGCCATTTCCACCACACACACACCGGCACATCTGATTTCTATTCCAAAGAGACCTTGACTTCAGCCCTTAGGGCATGAAATATTCAATCCACTTGGACACTTTTTAATTAATCTAGGGTTTGATTCAGGCCTTTGCTCCTTGATGCCTGCCTCTGTAACCCCTTTCTGGATCCAATTAGCTGACTTTGAGCACTGCCTTGGACATGGAGACAAGACATGAGCACCTCCTCTCCTCTCCAGGAACTGGTTTATTGAGGCATCTGCAAGCTTTCTCTTTGCCATCTAGCCATTTATGCTTGGAAGAGGCATCAAGGCAATGAGATCTGTCCTATACAAGAGTCAAAGATGACTTCTAAAGAATGAGAAAAGAAAAACTGCAAACCAAAAGCTACTAACAGCTCAGGCAGTGAATATTCAGATGATTAACAGGCTGGCTGCATCAGAGATATAGATGTTCCATCCAAATTCCACGTTGTTCTCACCTGACGTTTTTCCACCAACCCCACCTTCCACACAGACTCAATTATCACAAGATTCATTTGCACATGTTGACATTTTGCTCTGAAATTTTTTTTTTTTTTTCCGAAAAGTAACGATAATAATATAACACGATCACTCAAAACGGACTGTCCAACTCAGTATTATTTTAATTTGTCTTACTACGTACATTCCCAAAATCGTGTCACGGTTCGTGTACAATTCACGACCTGCTTATTGGTCATAAAACTAATTAAAATCAGTATCAGTAATAATGGTATAAGTAGAACGCCTGTCCGAACCACAAAACAAGACGGACATTGTTCAGTGTGTTATAACTCGTGATTCCACCAAGAACCATTTTAAAAGGTCCTTCGACCCCTGACAAAACTGTCATACGTACCCTGAGGGTTTCTCAGACACACAGGGTGCCACCGGAGGTAAGAAAGGATTTAAGGATAGGTCAGTGGGTTGTTTATCCATGGTCCTTGAACGATTTACAGTGCGTAGTAGGATCCAACTGTGAAGTCCAGGTAAACAAGATAGAAAAGGTTTCCGCCTTCAAAATGGTTAAGCCACAGGACTTGCCATCCATGTTAAGGACCATGACAAATCTTTATACAGCACAGTTGGATATTTTTAGATCCTTACCTGCACTGACACACCTAGTCCTCACAATTTGTCCTTGGAGGAGGGACTTATCCAACCCTCTTTTTATATTTTACATAGATAAATAGATAGACTGAGATCCAGAGAGGTAGATTAGCCTGTCAAAAGTCCCACAGAAAGAACAGCAGACCTGGCAGTTTGGCTCCAGGGTTCACACAGCTAACCACAGCGCTGCTGCGTCAGCTGGTTCATGGTGCTTATTTCTATTAGTTACTGTTTCCCTTTGTTTCAGTAAGTAGATTAGAATATCCTTAAACTCTGTGGAGAGAGGAAGCAGATTAGTGATGACAGGGGCTAGGAAGAGGGGGAATGAGAAATGATCACCAATGGGTATGGAGTTTCCATTTGGGAATATGTAAAAGTTCTGGAACTAGATAGTAATAATGATGCTTGTACAATATTGTGAACGTACTTAACCATTATTAAAATGGTCAATTTTATGCTATGGAAATTTTACCCCTTACAATTTTTTCTTTAATCTGTAAGTGTAAGGTTGTCCTCTATCTTTCATATCCCCACAACAACTAGAATCTAAAAATTCTTGGCAAACATTTTGTGATTGGTTGGCTGATTGCTAGTGGTCTTAGAAATGGAGCTTGCTTTGTTTTTGTTATCAGCACTCTAGTGATTATTCTAAACCGAATCCTTTTGGGGCCCAGAAATTCCCTGTCCACCTAAGAGCAACCTGACCACAGATTGTGCTGATTCTGAGGGTGAGGGAACAGGTGTTCAGCACCAGGGGCTGGGCCGGGCTGGGCTCGACTGGGGAAGGTGCTTCTCCAGAAACAGTCATACACAGGGGCAAGTTAACACCAAGATGAGGTTGAGAAGGCAAAGCTCAGAACCAGAGGAACACTACAAGTTTGAGGTCTGAGGGACAAATAGGGGCTAAAAGCAGAAAAACAACCTCAAGTTCAGGAATTGAGAGAATCTGAAGCCTTTGGGGAAGAAAACAATTGTAATATAAAAATAACAGGAATAATGAATCAGACCCTTGGATAGTGCCTTCTACATGTTAGATACTGACTCAAAGGTTTTCACATATTAATTCAGTTATTCTGCATTATTATTATCATTACCCCCATTTTATAGGTAGAGAAATTAAGGCAGAGAAGTTAAGTAACTTGCCCAAAGTCACACAGGTAGCAAGTGGCAGAATCTGGATTCTAAGCCAAATGGTCAGGAGCCACAGATTGACTCTATCACAGGAGTTAAGGAGTGAATCTTGAGTTAAGATTCTGGTCCTGCTCAGATTCTGGTCCTGCTGAGAGCTAACTGCTGGCCTGATGAGATGAAGGACCCCTTGGAGCTTGAGGTTTAAGGATACAAATTAAATGCAGCCCTCGGTGCCCACGGTACCTGCCACCTCCTCCCTGCTTCCATCCATGGCAGGAGGGAGAGGCTACAGGTCCTCCTGCCTCAAGCTGCCCACGTGGTGATATTTAATTAATCTATTCATTTGATCTTCTGGTCTGTTCAGTGACTCCCTTTCCCTGATGCTCCCTGAGGTTTGCATACAGTAAAATTCAGCCCTAATTAAGATTGTTGAGACACCAGCAGTCTCTAATGTTAATAAAATATCAGAATGAGACAGTATTTTTTTTTTAACAAGCTTTTCTTAAAAACTTTGAAAGGGCTATAGAAGGAGCCTACATAGGAAAGAAGAAAGTTAACAACCTCCCTCTTCAAGTGTGTGACGGTGGCATTTCTAATTCTCTCTTCTGATCTGGGGCTGGAGGCCAATCCTTTGTAGCAGGAAGAAGCCTAGGGTCTGAGATCTCTTGTCCCAAACTTCCTGTTTAGGATCTAGACTTCAGCTAATTGTATCCCCTCTTAGAGTCTTAGTTTTTCTATCTGCAAATGAGTGCCAGACTAGATTTAGTAGTCTACAGTCTGAGAACATTAAGTTGTCAAATTCTTGTATCCTTGAGCCTGACGGGACAAAGTCACAGGACCATCTGCCTCCCCAGACACTTGCTTCCCTTCGTCATCCTGAGAAAAGGGCCGCAAGAAGTTTTCCCACTCAAGTCACTAGGCTTTGAGTGATATAAGCTACCCCTAATCACAAGAAACTGAACTACAGATTGAAGTCCTGGTTCCAAGCAGCACTGGAAACCTAATTAAGAGGGCCAGTGAAGTATCTTGGCTCAGAATTTTCTACCCTTGGTGGAACCAGACAGAGCTAGCCAGATTCCTTCTCCAGGGGCAGTTTATCTGTTCCCCTGCTCAAGCAGAGTGAAGGAGAAGAACCATGGACATTGGCCAGACCAACCTGGGTGTAAAATCCTACTGGCACCTTCCTGCCACATAGCAGCTATGTTGTATACCCTCTCTGAGCCTGCTTCATGATCTTTAAATAAAGATAATAAGAATAATTCCCTCTTTATCTCATTTGATAACTTACATCAACTACATAGCACGGGGGTGGGGGGTGACACATATTAGCCCCGAGTTACAGGTAGTTGGTAGCAGAGGTTACCACTGATGGCAGCAGACAAACAAATAGGAGAGAGAGAGGGAGAGGGAGAGAGAGACAGAAGGCAAGAGCAGAACATACACAAGGAGGGCGAATAACGCTTGCTGGGGTGAAGTGCCCTTATGGGCAGCTCTCAGCCCACTAGTTCCGGTGGGATTCCACCCCTTTTTCTGCCATAAAGCATGTGACACAGGCCCGAGCCAATCAGAGCCTCACATTCTCCTGGCCATTGTGGTTGGTCCAGAGGAGAGCATTGATTAAACTTAACCCACTCTCAGATGTCTAGTTGCAACCAGCAACACCGAGACATAGAGCTCAGCTGTTTCTCCAGTTTTTATGAGAAGTTAAGTCCCACGGACCCTTTTGCGACTTTTGAAGACTCATAAATTTGCTGGGCAGGTCATGGGAAAGAAATGCATCACAAAGCAAGTGGCTATTGCTTCCAAAGAGCAGTTCTGGTAGAACCAAACATCCTCTGTCTCTCTACCTAAGTCAAATGCCAAGTAAGCCCTCCATCAACAGAGGACAATCTCATAGCAATTCTTGGGCAGGAGATAAGACGGATATTTGCTGCCCCTCATTTTTCTGGGAAGATGCTCCCATTCTGGTTTCAACATCCCAGGCATATGGAGAAAAAGGCTTTCCACGCTGGCGCCCAGAGCAGAGACAGTGTGATGTGCAGCCATCTCATTCAACTTATGATTTGCAGGTCTCATTACCATCAGAATTGACAAGGTTAAACTTTCTGGATGTGAAATGGAATTAATAACACAGCAATGGCCTTGCACCAGCCATGGGTTCCCCCTGTTAGCTAATAGAATGATTCATTTGAACTGCTGGGGACTGCTTCCCCCTTCACAGATGGTGAGGGGCCCACTTCTTCCGTCTGCTAGCCCTTCTATTTCTAGGGAAAGAGTAGTGAGGCTTATTGAATTCTAATACATCATCATGGCAGCATGGGCATCACTAGAGACAGATGTGAGAACAGAACACGGAGCCCCATATCCATCCCTCACAGCCACCCCCCTCCTCCTCCTCTTCGCAGCAGATCTAATCAGTAGCCCACCCAGGGAAGTGGAGAGTTCATTATGAACACAAGCCAAAAGTCAATAAATACATGGCCGAGATTTCAGTCACCTGGTGGCTGTCTTCACCATTAACAAAGCAATTGCAAGTTCTCAACCTGGTTTGTGGGGTGAAGATGGGTGACAGGGGGCTCAAGGGAGCTCTACAGCCAGAATGCTCGTTCCATATATCAAATTTGATCATCTAAAGCATCTCCACCTCATTTAAAACTCTTCAGTGGCTCCCTGTTGCTTCTAGGATAAAGACCAAAGCATTTACTATCATTCGCAAGTTCTGCAGGGTCTGGCCTCTGCTGACCTGTCTAGCCTTATAATCATGCCTGTGCTACCCCATTCTGGAGTGGCTGCACTCCAGTCATGTTGAAAGATGTTCATTCTTTCAGTGTCTTAGGGGACCTTCAGAGCTCAGATCAAATATCACCTACTCCCTGGAATAAATTAAATAAATAAATAACTCTGGAATAAATCCTGCTTTAATATAGTCTTATAACCCCTCACACTTGTCCTTCATTGCAATTTCATATTTCCTTATTTAATGATTTTTATTATATTATCTTATATTTCCTTACTTAACGATTAGACTGATGCCTTGTCTACCCACTGGTAAGTAACTCCATGTTCTGTTCATCAAGTATCTCCAGCTTCTACCACAATGACTGGTACAGAGCAAGAACTCCGTAGATATTTGCTAAATAAATGTAGGGGTAAATTGTTTATAAAGCAGGGCACATTCCAAGAGCTGAAATCTGGAAGTGGAGATAAAACTCTCAGAGCATGTAAAGCAAGGTGGGAGAAGAGGCAAGAGAGGTAAATGGAGCAGATCACAGAATAATCATTATTCAGCACCTACTGTATGCCAGGCCCTGTTCTACACACTGGGGATATAGCAGTGAGTAAAACATATAGCATGCTCTACCTTTATGAACTGTATGTTTCAGGTCATTCCTCTTTTGTGTTGCAGGATACTCACTTGTGTTGCAATATTGATCTTGGAAGTATCCCCACTTGTAGCATTGTTCTAGGTTGTGGCAAGAATAAATTGCACACAGGTGTAAATTGCACAAAGTGTAAAGGACCTCCAACAGGCAACCTCCAGAGCTGTGGGGCAGGTTGGGGGTGGAGGGTCTCATTCACAGGAAGGCCAATTAAGCACTTCAACACATCCCTAAAATAAACCCATTCCACAACCTGTTGTTAAGAAGTGAGTGGCTTCTGGATTGGGTGGAGCCTTGGGGAAGGTGGACTAAGTTGCACACAATAGGATTGTTTCCCCCTTACACACCCAAGACCCTCACCCCTACCAGGCACTTCATCTCTTGTCTCTTCCTCCCACATTGCCTCTCAAAATTCCTTCTGCTCTGAGCAATTCAGCCTTCATTTTCAGCTTGCAAATTTCTCTAATAGTGACCATTACCTTTCTTCAAATGTTCTCCTTGGTTTATGCTCCCATACAAACACTGAATTTGGTGGCCCACCTGTGGAATTCACCATTGCATCACGGCCCACAGGATGTCACATATGGGGCCTTGCTCCTCACACTAAGGACTCGGCCTCTGTCCAGAGGGCCATGTGGGGCATAGAAAGTCTTCAGCAGGGGAGCGACCCCGGGCAAACACCCCCGCCCCCGGCCACAGCACCTGAGACTTGGCCTCAGCTGCCAGGGAGAATCCAGATGTAGCTGTGGGTGTCCCTCTTCTGGCATTAATTAAAGCTTCGCCCAGGGCGCAGCTGCAGAAGAGCCCATGGGGTGCAGAACAGACAGGGAGCAGCTGCGTAGGCAGCTTTCAGCTCAGCAGGCCTGCCCTGCCCCAGGGGTCTTCCTGCTGGAAGCAGAGCTGGAGTGGCTTTGGTGAGGGGTATCTCTGAACTGAAAGGGAAATGCTTCCACTTCCCATAGAAGAGGGAAATGGTTGTTTCCTTGAGAAAAGCCTCTAAAATGAAATCACCCTTAGGATCCCTTCTCTCTGATTTCTTTTCAGGACTGAAGCCTGCAGTCAGCAGCTCTTTCACAGAGCACTCTACAGAAGAACCATGGAGTTGTGCAACATGGCAGCCCCACTTCCCTCCTCTTGCAGCCAACCTCTCCAGGCTGGGTCTAAGGGCCCAGAGAGTCATCTGGCAAGAATCATAATTATCAAAAATAATTGCAACTACCATTTATCAAGAATTCACCAAGGCAATCTGCTTAACATACCCAATCTCCATTAAGCCCGTCAATAATCTGATGAGATGGAGATTATGATCACCATTTGATTGATAAGGGAACTAAGGCTTACATCTACTTTCAAGTCCGGGCATGTGTGTGCTCGTTCAGTTGTGTCCAACTCTTTGAGACCCTATGGACTATAGCCTGCCAGGCTCTTCTGTCCAGGGGATTCTCCAGGCAAGAATACTTGTGTGAGTTGCCATTTCCTCCTCCAGGGGATCTTCCTGACCCAGGGACCAAACCTACGTCTCCTAAATTGGCAGGCAGATTCTTTACCACTGAACCATCTTGGAAACCCTGCAAGGCCTGGACTCTAAGAGCTGTGTGATGCTGAACAAGTTACTTGCTTAACCTTTCTGCCCCAGTGACTTCCCTGAATGAAAGAGGCATACAAAATCTCTGAGTATAGCCTCCACCCTTACCCCCAGGTCTCCTACCCCGCTCAGGATGACTCACAGACCATTCTCTGGGATGGGGAAGCAGTTGAGGTCTGAGCCTACAGGAACCCTAGGAGAGTGAGAGGAACTGTCCCACTCTGCAAATGAGGAAGGTTTGATGCTTAGACAAAAATACAGGGTCCTGAAGAATCCTCTCTGCCCATGTCTGGCTGCAGGGAATTCAATTCTGCATTAGATAAAAACCTACACCACTCTCCAGGTGAAAATCCTAAAAGATGTATCTAACCCATTTGTCATCTGGTTGAAAACTCTGCCACTGACTCCCTTTCGATTACGGAACTCATGGGTAGCCAGCCATAAAAAAGAAAGCCGGCAAACTTGAGGGGGGAAGAGGGCAGAAAGAAGGTATGATGACATGGGAATTAGTAAGAACTGATAGCTCAGGAAAAGAAGAAAATCCAACTTCAATGAAACTAGTCTCAAAAGAGCAATGTTGTAAGTCACATAAGGAAACAGCAGAAAACATGGTAAAGAAGGGCAACCCTAGAACCAGGGGCTCAAATGCAGTCAGGCCTCTCTAGCTCTCATTTCCATTTCTCTCTGAAATTTGGACTCTTTGTTCCCATTCACATAGGCCTTCACCCAAAGGGAGTATGGCTGTGACAACTAGAGCTTTACTGCTTCTTTAAGTAACTGAGGAAGAAAAGGTGGGCTCTCTTACTTCAGGTTGACTTGAAAATTTTGCAGGAAAAAAAACAGATAGTGACCAAATTAAAAAAAAAAAAAAAGCCATCTGCAGTAATCAAGATGGTTATAGATCTCACTAACATAATAGAACCACAATATAACAGTGATTTTTAAAAGCTAGCTCTTTTTCTCCAATGCAGTAGTTCAGATATAAGCCAACCAGGGTCTGTGAGGTGACTGTCTTGTCCAAGACTCAGGTGCCTTTCATCTTTGCTCTGCCATGCCTTGGTATCAGTCTCAGTTGCATGGCCTAAGAATGCTCACCACATCTACCATCCAGCCAACAGAAAGAAGGAAAAAGTGAGTGAAAGAAGCAATAGTTGGTATGAAGAGCACAACTCAGAAGTTATATATGTCAATTCCACTGACATTTTATTGGCCAGAACATAGCCACATGTAGCTGCAAGGAAGCTGAGAAATGTAGTGTTCTATCTGGGCAGCCATGTCCCATACCCAAAACTAGAGGTTCTATCCTTACTACAAAAGGGAGGTTATATATCCAGGATGACTCCCATTTCTGCCAGTCACCCAAAGGCAGGAAGGTTCTGGAAACGGAAACCAGAATATGACCTGGAACTAAGAATATATCCCCCACCCCATCACCCTTTTCTGCTTCTCCTGGATGTCTGATTCATTGCTCAGCTCCAGCCCCTTCATGCCCAGGGATGTGAACACTATGGCCAGCTCACCATTTCTAGGCTTCTGCATCCAGTGAAGGAAAATAAGACCAGCCAGGCTCCAATACAAATGAAACTTGGGAAGAGCATTCATAAAGAATTTATGATTTAACCCTGGGCCAGTAAGGGGCAAATAAGAACATAATGAGGTCAGGCTATTAGCTATGAGAAATAAATATAAAGTTATGTTAACAAAGGGAATATTAAATCCTCATGCAGATCAGACGGAGGTATATGTGGCAGGGGTGTTTTTTGGAGATAAATTAATTCTTGAGGTGATGAGATTAGTTTCATTTTAAATACTCTAGGAAACAACCAGCTGTAGAAATGCAGAGTAGAAGGAGATGTTCCAATCTATCTACAGCAAAAAATAGCAGTCCCCAGAACTCAGCTGGCTGGCCTTAAGCTGGAACTGCTCTCTACAGAGCTCAATAACCAAGGCAGACGAGAAGAACCCTTGACAGGCAGAGCCTAAGACTGGAAACCTGCCAGATATCAGAAGAAGCTGATGAGGGCAGAGACTTGAATATTTGGGTGGAGTGAGGGCTGGATTCAAGAACGGGAGGGAAGATAGGAGTGTCGGGATACTCCAAGCAGGAGAGGATAAAGGGAGTGGGCTAAGGAAGGGTAGGAGAGAAAGGAAAACATTAGGATTGGGGGCGTGGGGGAACATCCATACAGTATATACTTCAAAGTCCAAGGCCTGGGGCGTTCTGAGTTGTGCCTATGGTCAAGATGCAGAGACTAAGGTCCAGCTGCCGCAGACATTAAGAGTTTGGTACTTATCACCTGAACCTGAATCCTTGAGCAAAGAGCTGCTCAAATTTCCATCAGAGTCTAGTGTACAATCATTCAGTTTGGAAACAGTGGGCAGGTTTGTTTCCAGAATAAGGAAGGACATAGCACCCCCCTGATCCACCAGGCATCAGAACATTCCTGTTGTAGACTCTGAGGTAGAGGGGGTGGAGAGCATCACTGGGGACTACTGAGCAGATATGGGATACCCAAGCCAGATGGCATATAGAAGCCAGATACCCAAATGGTTAAGTTAGCTACAGACCCACTGTATGAGTTTGCTAAGGTTGCCATTGATGAAGCACCTTAGGCTGGCTAACTAGACAACAGACATTTATTTGCTCATAATTCTAAAGGACCATGATCAAGGTGTCAGTAAGGTTGGTTTCTTCTGAGACCTCTTTCTTGGCTTGTAGATGGTCATCTTCTCCCTGTGTTTTCACATGGTCTTTGCTCTGTGTATCTGTGTCCTAACATCCTCTTCTTATAAGGACACCTGTCAATGACCTTGAGTGAGTGAGTGAAGTCGCTCAGTCGTGTCCGACTCTTTGCGACCCCATGGACTGTAGCCCACCAGACTTCTCTGTCCATGGGATTCTGCAGGCAAGAATCCTGGAGTGGGTTGCTATTTCCTTCTCCAGGGGATCTTCCCGACCCAGGGATTGAACCTGGGTCTCCCTTATTGCAGGCAGACACTTTAACCTCTAGGCCACCAGGGAAGCCCACAATGACCTTTTTTAACCTTAATTACCTCTTTAAAGACTATCGCCAGATGGTCACATCCCAAATTTAGGACTGGGGAGTTAAGGTCTTCAACATATGAATTTTGGGGACACTTTAGCTCATAACATCACCTATAATCACCCATAAAAGGAGCTTACTCTGTAATCTCATGTATCAAAGCCACAAGGAAAGATGGACTAAACTTTCATCTCTAATTACAAATTTTGGAAAAGAAGGTTTGGGGTTAGTCTAGTTTGGGGTAGATGTCCATCACTGGTCCAACTGGCTAAGCCCAAGGATGTGGGCTCATTCAGAACAAACATGGCTTTCAAGACTGCCTATGGATGGTGGCAGCAAGCTGTTGGCCTGTGGCCTAGACAGATACTCTGCATTAACTATCAGAATAAACTTAAACTCTTCAGTAAGGCATATAGAATCCTTCACTCCCTATCCCTTTCATTGCCACCTCTCTGCCACATACTCTGTGAACCCTGAACAAATTCTGCCCTTCATCTGTACTAAATGAACAATGCCATGACCTCACCTCACTGTTTTCCTGCCTCCAGGCCTTTGCTCAGGCTGTTCCCTGCATCTAACGAGCCTTTCCTCTCCACCCTCTTTGTCTACCTGACAAGCTCCCACTTACATTTGTATTTCAGAGCCCACATGGAGCATTCCCTTTGGAAAACCTTTTCTGACTTCCTGTAGAGTCATCCTCTCTCTTTTGTTTCATGCTGTGCCTGGATGTACTTCTTTTAATACTCTTAGAACACTCAGTCACAACTTTTGTTAGATTGCTTTTCCCTTGAAGCAGACTCTGGATTCTAGGTTGTTAGAGAAAATTCACCTTATCTATCCCAAAGTCTAGCACAGTGCTTGCCTTATACCCAAACCATTTGTGGAATAATGAATGAATGTATGTTTTCAACTGGGCACAATAGGATGCAAATAAAGCATGAGTCTCTATCCTGTAGGAACCTCCAAGTGACTATGACAAACATTACATGGGTACTGATTATAAAAATAAAGATATAAACCAAGGGCTAAGGAAGTACAAAAGGAGTTGCCATTTAAACTGGGAGAATTATGGACAGCTTCTGGAAGGAGGTGATTTTGAGTGTCACAGAGGATTAGTAGGAGTTTGCCAAGTGGTGTTAGAAGCGGTGGGGGAACTAGAGAGACAAGGCCAATAGGATAGAGCAGGGACAAGATATGGGGAAAGGACCTTACCAGGCTTGTAGGTGCAACACGGGGCAGTTATAGAGATAACATAGAGATACCAAGCGGGGAAAGCATCATCTGGTGTTCTGAGAAAAGGTGGCCCCAGTAACACCTGGGCCTTTGANAGCCAACAGGATAGAGCAGGGACAAGATATGGGGAAAGGACTTCCCAGGCTTGTAGGTGCAACACGGGGCAGTTATAGAGATAACATAGAGATACCAAGCGGGGAAAGCATCATCTGGTGTTCTGAGAAAAGGTGGCCCCAGTAACACCTGGGCCTTTGAGCTGTCCTTGGAACAAGCTGAGATGATAAAACTGCTTTGTGTTGTACTCATGGAGCCACCAGCTTCTCATGGCATCTGCCTAGAATCTCTCTCCCTCCATGGATATTCTCAGGAGGAAGGGAAAGACACTTGAAGCTGCCAACAGTCTTGAGCCAAAGAAACCAAGCCTTCAGAGTCTGGGGTCTGCACTGACCCTCCGTCACAACTTCCCTCAAATGACAAAGGGGTGGGGTGGCCCCTCTGAGTCTGATATAAGACATTTGCCTCTCAGCACCAGCACATAATAGAACATTTTCTAAGCCTCTCTAATTTCACTGCTCTCACCTCGCTGAGCCTTAGTTGTTCATCTAAGAAAAGGTGATATTGGCTCCTCAGGTTTATTTTGTGACCTATGTAGGTCAACCACCTAACCATGATTGACATCTAAAAGGTACTTAAGTAACAGTGGCCATTACAATTAATTTCTTAAATAAAAATGTGCTTGTCTTTTCTTCCCTTGCTCTAGAACCATAGGCTTCTGGAGAAGATTTATGCCCCATACTGTCTAGCACACATTTTTGCTCAATAAATGTATGTTACATCAATGACTGCCCTAGAATCCTAGAATTTGTAGACTAGGAGATACCTAAGAAATAAGCTATCCCAAACCCTCATTTGGGCTTCTCTC